>JPKY01000011.1:0-342289 GCA_000769265.1 Hapsidospora chrysogenum ATCC 11550
CCCCCCTTCCTTTAGCCGCCATTTCGGTGGGAGAGAGCGCCGGCGTGTGCTGAGGGCGTAGGGACGACTGGATCACGGCGAGTCTTGTCACAGCGTGCTGGTTGGTGTGCTATCTGGCCGTTCAACCCCGACTCCCTTCCTCAACAGAGACCCGCAGGGCAATGATGAGAGGAGAGTTGTCCGGTCCCAGGCTGCCACTCCCGCCAGTCCCGCCACGCGCGCCCCTCCCACCAGCAGCTGTTTCCCGGCGCTGGCCCCTGTGGTGCTGGAAGGCATCCTCGAGGACGAGCGGTATCGCCCGTCCTGCGAGGTCCGGCGTCTGGTGCTGCCCGGTGACCCTGGCTCGGTCGGACGGCTGCTTGATGTACTCGTCCAGCGCGCGCTCCTCGCCCGAGCACCTGGGGCAGGCCTTGTTGGCGCTGGCGGGTGGCTGGATGCTCCGGAGCTTGGGGCAGGTCTGGCCCAGTGACTTCCAGCCGTTGCTGTTCGCGCATCGCTTGGTGTTGGTGGTGACGATGGCGCGGCAGGTGCAGCTGACCACGTAGTCGTAGCACATGGCTGCGCCTTGGGTTGTTTGGTGCTTCTGTGGGGGTGCCTTCTTCTTCTTCTTCTTCTTCTTCTTCTTCTTCTTCTTCTTTTATTGCTTTTTTTTTTACAAGGGCTCAGACCTTAATTTGGTCTTTACCTAGCCTATGGGCAGGTTGGAGAAGTTGATGGTTGGCTTTCGTGGCTGTTCTTGTAAGGCAGGAGGAGGGGAGGGGGTGGGGGGTGGTTGTGCGGTGGTTTGTTGGCTTGGTGTCTACGAGGGCCTGCACAGAGCCAGTTGCGGTGTGGTGGCTTAGGGTGGCAGTGTGTTGTGGGGTGAGGAGAAAAGGAAGAACAAGTAGAGAACAGAAAGTAGAACAAGTTATTTGTAGTCCCTGGGTGTAGGAACCGGTCCCTTGCAACAGACGGGCGAGTGAACTAGCATTACCAACAACAGCTCCGGACACTGCGGACACTGCGGACACCTGCCACCCAGAAACAGAATTCTTTCACCCAAGAACAGCTCCTCATCGGTCCTTACTTTCCGAAAACCAAGCGTGAATCACTGACAATTCGAAGGAAAATGTGCTCATGTTATAAAGCACCACGGAGCACCTGTTTAGTGCTGTTAGGAAACTTGCTGTCTTGCAATATGTCCAAGTGGGGTGTTGTTTCCTAGCACCATTTCTAACGCTTGTCTACACGCTTGCGCCGAAAATTTACTTGAACTGGAAGTACATCCATAAAGGTCATTTTCTGGATTTTCTAATTCAAAATGGGCATGCACATGATTCTAGACTTCTCAATAATATGCTGGAGCACAGGCCAACCTAGCCTTCAACATGACGTTGGCGATGTTGATCCGTGCTACAGGGGGGGTATAGCGGGGTTTAGGGGGGTTCCAGGGAACGAGACGAGAATGGAGACTGGACCCGAAGTCGGATGCAGCACGGCTAGCGCACGTGCTCTGTAAGTTCGGATCATGCGATGGAGCTGTCGATGACGCGAGGTTATCGTAAAGCTCGTACTCGTACGGCGGTCATGGCACGCAACCTTGCCCAGAGTGGATGCCCTGGAATTCCACCGACAACCAAGTCTCCGCGGGCTACCCAAGTACCATGCAGTGATCCCTCGTGCCCGCACGGAACGTCTTCGCAGCCTCGTCAGGGAGCACCGTATGTCACTCGCACGGGAGGCGGTCATCGGGCGAGGGCCTGTCTGTCACCTGGTCGCCGCCTGGCGAGGGTCACGTCACTCACCGCAATGGGCACCAGTGGGCATCGGTTCGTCAGGGGGGCCACGGTGAAAACTCGGAGCCCGACTAGTGTGTCAAGAATACGTCCCCATAAGTCTCGGTGGGGGATGATGGTGGCGGATGAAGGTGTGCTGGATATGGGATTTTACTCGGCGGACTCGTTCGCATCTTTCTACATGCGGTATGTGGATACTGCGAGGCGGTCGCAGGGACTCCGGGGAAGCCTGGAGAATGCGGTGGTGATGTACTGTATACATAATGCATCCATATTCCACCTGTGCATGCATGCCACACGCCAGCACCCCAAGTTTGAATGCAACCGGTCCAATCTCTGCTGTCGCAGTGGCCCTGATGACCCGGATTTTACAGCGCCCTGTGTGGGGGAAGTTTGGGGGTTCGACCCCCTTTCGAGGCTCAAGGCTCTGCCTGCCTGCCTGCGGGTTGAAAATGCGCTGAACGGTAGGCAGGAGGGTCCCAACATCCTTCTTCATCCGTGCCTGCCCTCTCATCTCTCTCTCCCCTTCCCGCCATTTCCGCCACTGCCACACACATCCGTTGTTCCAACTCTCGTACTAATATCAGTACTTAACTTCCTCGCTCTCGTGTCCCGCTCACACGAATTCAACCACCGAATCATCCTCTGGACAGCCCTTCGTGTCGAGCTGACCGAAGTTTCGAGTTGTCGCATTCTTCCGCCCCGTGACTGTACACGCCATATTACTGCTGCACGCCAGCCAAGGCCATTTTAAGCTCCTACATGGTCAACGGCCCCACCGCCAGTCCGCATTCGCTTGTCAACACCAGGACACCACCACCGGCCCCCGCAGCAGTCTAGCCCCTAGGGTTTTTGTTGAAAAACACTACAACGCTCCATCCACCGCGCGCCGCCACGGTCTCAAGCCGCTCCACTGCATCAATCCGTCTGTCGAGGCTGACAAGCGCCTCTGTATATCCTCCATCGCCCCAGCAGACCGCATTTGTCGATGGGCTCGCCATAAGGAGCAGCGTCGCCAAAGAGCATAGATATATCCCTTCCTCAACGCGAAACAAGAGGACTCATTTACCCCGCCACCGTCTCCTCGACTCTCAGCAATGGAGAGCCTTCAGTTGTCGCAGGTGCTCGCCGACCTTAGCAACCTTGGCGCGGCGGTACGTCCAGTGCTTCCTCTCGCACCTTCCTGTCGCACCTCTGCTGACCATGTCTTCGATGCTGCAGGAGCCGGAAGCCGCCGCCGCCATAGTCAACGCGAATAACCCCGTCGCCCGCACAGATACCCCCTCCGAGCCACCCACCAGCAGCGGCCCTCGACAAGCCGAGAGGCCGCGTCCGTCCGCCATCCAGCGCGCCTGGTCGTCGGAAGCCGGCCTCGTCGACAAGTTCGGCCGAAAGATCAAGGTGGCGTCCCCAAGTCCGCGATCCAACTCGGCCGCGAACTCAACCCCTGGTACTCCACGCCGCGGCGAATCCGACGTACGTGTCATTCCCTCCAGTTGCCGCCGACGGGTGTCTATGCATGGCCCGCGACATATTCCCCGCTAACAGATAGATCAACAGGTCGACGATGATCTCGAGCGAGCCTCCACCCTCATGGCCCTCTACGACATCCGCGCCAAGCTCAAGCAGCAAGACAACAGCAGCCTCATCAAGGCGCGCGAGAAGATCAATGCCCTCGCAGCCAAACAGCAGGCTCAGCAGGCCGCTGAGCGCAGCGCCAAGGCTGCCGAGGATCTCCGACGGAACCGATACTCTTTTCCCAAGCCTGGCCTCTAGATGATCTCGCCATTGCTGTTCCGACGATGCGCACCGCAGGAGTTTTTTTTTTTTTTGGAGGGGTTGCCGGTTCCGGTCATTCCTGCTTTTGCTGTTTTTTTTTTTTTTTATGAGTCTTGCGACGGCGTTACGAGGAGCCAGGAAATCGGGAGAAACAAAAGCAACCAGGCTTCACGTCTCAGCCACGGAGTTTTACTTTGGTCTGATGATTTCTTTAAGGGTCGCAGGAGTTTGGGAAGGGTTGGCGAAGGTGGAACATTTTGTCCTCGGTTGGTTCGCGGGCCACTTGCAGTTGGATGGGAAATGTGTCTTCACCTCGATTCGATAGTCATCACGAACTCTCCCCTCCTAACATAATTCACATGACCGACATTAGTCCTGCAGTGGCACGGTTGATGATGCTAGGTGCTCTACTCGTACGTATTATCGTGACGGACCACGCTTTCGGAAATTACGGGGTTGGGGGGTATAGAGGTTGCCTGGCAGCGGAAGAGACACTTGTCCGCTAGCAGGCGTTCGTTCTGTCGTAGGCGCTAATGAATTGCTACTATAGACGTACCTACCTAGTAGTAATTACCTTCCTACTGTGAGTGGGCTAACACCTGCAATTTACGGGCTGGCAGTGTGTACAAGTACTATGGATAGCATTGGATGCGCACACTCTCTCATGATCGACCTGCGTTTGTATTCCGAGAGGTCCGTGGATTCCACATGAACACTCGTACAGTACAATCTTCACCAACCTTGCAAGGCGGGTTGGTGGTGATGCACAGCCGCACAGCCGCACCGCCTGGGCCTTGCCCCACCAGGTTGTCGTCGAGGGGGGGGTTTCGGTCGGTCCCTCGTCCGCCACAAGTGAAGTGGGTCACAGGGTTCATCGAGGAGCTCCGAGTCCCGAAGACATTTGGGAGCACACACATCGAATATTCGTGCGACTCAATGACGTAGGAGACATTGTCATTGGCACTGCAGCTCTCAACTCTCATCAGGATGTCAAAACATTGTCTGTGGTTCCGCCCTCTGGAGACGCCGGAGGCCGGGTGTAATTAATTGGCTCCTCCCCCGCGTCTCTTGGTCGGGCACGTGCCACCATACTAACTTAGTACCTACATGTACTACTAATAACTGTAATGATGGGATCGTTAAAGTCAGGCTTCCACAAGACGCACCCGCAAAGTTTCGCCTAAAACCCCCGGGCCCCCTTATTCCCGAACCGCGAGAGAAGCTCCAGGAAACCTCCCGCAAAGATTCCCCCGGGGGATAATTGTCATTGACAAATCATAGCTGCCAAGCCACGTGGGAGAATTACGATAGCAGGTTGGGCCAGGATGGCCAGGTTAACGTCAATCCCGTCATCTGGTGTCATGCGGCTTCCCCTGGACCCCTCCAGCCCCGACTCAGCCACATCAAAGGCGGCGGGGGGGGCACGCACACCCCCCAAGGCCTTAACTAAGCGATCTACCCAATGGCAGGACCTCACTTAGCCCCACTTACAAAGCTTGGCATGCTGGTACGTATACGTTCTAGTACGGTAGTCTCTTGGCAAGCATCGTTGACTGCTGCTGGGATGCATAAAAGAGACGGAACAGCGCTCCAGGAATGCGACGCCCACTCCTTCCCCCGGACTCTCGACTTTTATCATTTTTTCCGTCGCTACTTCTACTAATTCTTCAAAGAATCTCTCCATTGCGAATTCTTTCCTCGACTCAATACAGGGGAAGGACACTCGATTCACAGACTCGAGGCAAACTCCCCCACAGCCACTCACCACACCGCCAGCGTTGAGACGGGACAAGCGAATAAGCTTGGCGTCCACGTCATCACCGCGTTCTTCGGCTTGAGCAGACATCCTGCGCCCAGCCCAGTCCAGTCTTCTCACCCCCACCATTTTCCATCAGCCTCGGATCACAAGAGATATTTTTGACACCTTTGACCACGACTCCATCGACTTTCATCCATCCCTCAAGCGCATCGAATACATCCAATGTCGTCATCATTGTCATCGTCGGCCATGTCCGGCCTCGCCGAGACCCTCGCAAAGCGCGATCGCTGCTGGTGGAGCTATGGCCGCAGATACTGCAACCGTAGCGGATGGTATTATTGGGGCCGTTGGGTTCTTGCTGGCGCCGCCCTCTTCATCTTCCTCGTCCTCCTTCTGAGTTGCTGGTATGTCGTGCATCACCACCAACCTTCCTCTCCCTACCCCCCCTTCTTCTATCATTATGATCTAACAAACGATTCTTTCCAACAGTCTGGTCGCTCGCCGCCGCCGTCGCCGCGGCACAAAGCCCTACTACGGCACCGGATGGATGGCCCCGCCGCCCAAGTATGGCGCTCACCAGACCGACATACCACTCAACCAGCCCGGCGGCAACTGGGCAGGCGGCAACAATTACCAGAACGCGCCGCCCAACTACACCCCCGCCCATCAGGGGCAGTACACGGGCACGACGTTCAGCAGCCCCAACAACGATAACGCAGATTACTACTCGCCCCAGCAGCAGTACCCGCCCAACACGTACCAGCCCGACAACCTGTACCCGCCGCCGCCGGCCGCGCCGGGACCGAATCCGAAGTACTAGTTGACTGGTGGTTGGAATGGTTTGATTGTGCGGGAAAACGAGCAGGGAGAGAACAACAACAAAAAACAACCAAACAGAAACAGCAGAATACATGTGATGCGCGGATGATGATCAGAAACGGCCTCTTTGGTGGGAAACGGAAAGAGGGAAACTTTATTACAAGACGGGACTCTGGGGATTCCGGATGAGGGCGTTTGTCGGCTGGTCTCAGTTTCTTGTGAATTTTGGGAGGAAGGGCGGATTGGCGGATTGTCTCCCGGTCTGCTTGCCGCGTTGGGCTACGAGCTCCTAATTTCCTATTGTTGTACGAGGCGTGCTGGGCCTTCGGTGGACGGTGCACTACCACCACCTCCTACTCTCCCTCCTCCTCCAGCGTGTCTAATACTAGTAATACTAGAACGATATGTATTATCATTCAAACCATGGAGTCCTTTCAAGCTGTCGAAGGAAGGGTACCAGGCTCGAACTCCAAGACTAAGTGATGTGTGGGACCCGAGTAATGTATACTAGTACCCTCAGCCCGCTCCCTACCTACCTTTTGTGTACTAGGTTGTAGGTAGGCATCTGTAAATCGATTCATCAGGCCCCTCCTTCGCGGCCAACTGTCCGCGCACAGGGTCAAGCCCTACCAGGCACGTAAGTATAGATACTCGTAATAGTCCAGCTCTTATCAGTCCAGAGGTGCCGCGTCCCTCTCTCAGGACTTCCCCATTATACGAAGAATACGGTCTGTACTCGTAGGTAGGTAATCCAGTAAGTTCTAGGAAGCGTCCCTCCCGGGGGTTCGCTATTACCCGTAATTACCTCTGTGGGTACCTTGCTGGGAACCCACAGCTTCGAGTGATCAACGTCGACGTCAACGAGGAATAACCCCCGAACCTCGGCAGTTGGATAAGACCCCAGCCATACGACACATTTGATATACAGTACATGTAATGAACAAAGGAGATTGATCTCCCAGAAAGATCGCCCGAAGGCTCTCATCATGATGCATGGGTACGTTGAGCCATCGCCAGAAGTTCATCTGAACATTGATGTCAGCCATGAGCTCGCATCATCCCAGCAAACGATGATGAAAACTCAAACGGGTATGCATGTATGTATGTATGTACATACGAACGCGCCAGTTATTGATCGATCTTAATCTCCCGAGATCATCAGGGGGGGTTTTGAACTCCGGGTGTTTAGTTCGTATGCCACGTGATGGCCGGTTTTCCTAATGCCGCGGAGCAAGGGGGTAGAGGACCGACCAGTTTGTCAAGGAGAATTGCAAAACTCATCAGGAGGCAGGATGCAGTCCCCGTCACATCCCTTGCATGGTGAGGTCAGGTAAGGACTAAGGACTAATAAGGAGGGGAGGGTCACCGCCAAAAGAAACAGGCGTCATGTCAGGGGCCAGCCAAGGGATCTGCGCTCAGCCCTGACCCTCTTGGCTCTTTGCGCCCACTGCGCGGTGCGTACGTGTACTGTAGTTCCAGTGGTTCCCCTCTGATTTTGGGAGCACTCTCACTGGCCCCAGGCGCCCGATGCCAGGGGTGTCCCATCCTACAGGTATCCTTCTTTTTATTTTTTCCTTTCCGCCCTACTTCCAAGTGCCCCGTGTGCCTGAGCTGCGGCAGGTACGACGGGTGCGGGAGTGTGCTGCGCCTGCTTCCGGCCGTCGTAATTTCCATTTTCCAGGACCAGACGGCAACATCTCGCACCACCTCTCCCCAGTTCTCCCAATCCTTCCTCTTCCTCTTCCTCTCTCTCTCACCCACCCTCACTCTCATTTATTTCTAGGTCCTGTCGCTCCCTTTTTTTTTTTCCAGGGAAGACGCCGGCGAACGCTGCTGTGCCTGTGTTCGTCGACCCTCCTACCTGAGTTCGTTCCTTTGACGGAAGCGCGCCGTCCCCCCCATTTTGCCTTCAACACAACTTGGCCAAGGGTCCCATTGTTCGATACAACGCTCCCCAACTGCCCGATTTCGGTTCCCGGCTCGACTTCAAAGCTTCGCGACGACAAGCACGTTTTATCTCCGTTTTCCTTATACGGTCTGGATTATTATTTTTTTCTTTACATCCGGATTTGGAAGACACCTCAGCTCATCGAGAGCCCAAGGATACAATATACGAGTGGCAAACAGACCGCGAGTCCCTGAGTTTCACCATCTGAGACAAGCTGCTGCATACCCGCCAGCTGCTCCCCTTAACACTCGAACTTGATTGCCACTCTCGATCATCACCTCACTCCCGCGAGTTCGGAATCACTGCGACTCGGCCTTTCTCGGACACATGGGTGCTGGCCCGTCTTCCTACCGAGCAATACCTCATACCCGAACTCGCATTACCGATCAAGCCCGGCACCATCTCCCATATTATCGCCAGGATGCCTTCAATCGACGTCGCAATGGCGAGGAGTCTCCAGCCAGGAGCGTGGGAGAAACTGAGCGGCAGTCTGGTCAGGAGTGTCGCCTCCAATCTGGCCAAGAGGGACCTCATTGGAAGCGCCCAGGAGAAAGTCACCGATATCAAGACGGCACTCTCAAGCTGGGACAACTGCATGGCCGCCAACTTCTGCAAGTAAGATTGCCAACTTCCTCCCGGAGCCCTGTCTTTGCTCGGAGTGTACTGACATATCCAGATACCCCGTCATCGCCATCATAGTCGTTGGTAGTCTCATCATCCTCGCCATCGTCACATGCATCGTCCGGTGCTGTTGCTGTGCCAAATCCTGTTGCTGCAGCTGCTTCGCATGCTTCAAGTGCTGCGGCAACTGTTGCGGTTGCTGCGATCCTCCCGATAGCCGCAAGCACAAATATCTCGACGAGCCCTACATCCCGCCAAATCAAGGATACCGGACCGAGGGCCCCATGCACGCCGCCTACCCACCAGGTATGGGCGGTGCGAGCCATGGCGTAACGCCGCCGCAGTACGCCGAGTTCGATGTCAAGAAGGGTGGGGAGGATTCCCTACCCCAGATGCCCAGCTGGGAGGGCGCCGGCTCAAGGAAGGTTGAGCTTGAGGAAGAGTCTCATGAGCTGAATAACCTCAACAAGTCCCCCACGGGGCCCACGGAGCAAAAAGATCCACTCATGACCGGCATGACTCCTACAAGCCCCATGCCCAGGGAGAACATCCCCAGCCCGAACCCCTATGGTCGCTCAACCCCAATCCCAGCAGCCGCCATGGTCGGAGCCCACACTCCTGCCAGAGATCCGTACGCGCGGAGCAACCCCTACGATGCGCAACCTGACGGGTTCGGCCTCGATCAGCCCTACGATCAGCCCTACGATCAGCCCCCCGCGGGCATGTCCGCTGGCGGTGCGATGGCTGCTGTTCCCGGTGGGAGGAATTCTCCCGCTCCTGGCCGGGCTGGTTATGGTCCTATGCGTATGGACCACCAGGGTTACGCAGACATGCCTCCCGGCCCGGATGAGTATGCGAACAACGATCCTTACCGCCAGACACCGTCTCCTGCTGCTCCCATGGGTGCCGCGGGCTATGGCATGCGTCGTCCCGGTGACGACCCCTATGGCTCGAGGACCGCCAGCCCCGGCCCCGGCTACAGGGGAATGACCCCTAGCCGCACTGGTAATAACAGCCCAGCTCCTTACGGTATGGATCGTATGAGGAACTCCCCCGGACCCCGAGCATCTCCACGTCCCCAGGGTGATCCATATGCCCGATCTCCCAGACAGACTCCCGTCTCCGCCAACGGACCTGGTGCCTTCGGTCCCCCGGGCAGCCCGGCAAGGGAGAACTTCAACCGCTCATACTCCCCTGGGCCCCAACGCCAGTATGCGCAGTCCCCCAGGCCCATACACCCTGGTGCTGCTCCGCCGGCGTCGCCACTTGCCCAGCAGCAAGATGTCCCATCGTCTCCCATTGTTAACAACTCTGGATTCGACTTCACCTCGGGCTTCTCTCGCCCGCAGACAGCCGAAGGCAACCCTTACGACAGAAGGCCGAGCGAGTCTCGGGAAACTCCCGGTAACGAAGGGTACCCCGGATACAAGCCTTACCGCCCGGCCCAGGACGGCTGGAGTGGAGTATAAGCCATGCTTATGTTACGACAGAGTAAAACAATAGAGTATTTCCAGGGGGGCAAGAATCCCAACGGTGCAATTTGGGAGGGCTCCGGGGGCCTTGGCGTTGCCGCGGCAGGCTTGATATTATAAATGGGCGTCTTTTGGGGGCGGGTTTATATTGGGCGAGGCGCAGCAAAGATTGCCCTCAGCGCATGGTCATGTCTTCACTTCAGCATTCGATTTCCTTTATATCTTGGGCTGCAATACCCTTACGAGTGGACATTTTGGACATTTCGTGGATACTTTTGGTGGGTAAAGAGACCACCTTCTCAGAAAAAATATATCAGTGGGTAGGACCCACTGTGTTTGATCCACCATGAAGCTTGAATGTGATATGCTAGTACATACGAATCTTCGGTCTTATTTTTGTGGCGCCATTGCCAGGAGACTCGGGGATGTTGTTAATCTACGGTTCAATTTCCAAACCCCTTTCGTCGCAAGCTAAAAAGGACTTCGAGACCGTTGGAGCACATTTAACCGTCATATACCACGACGACAATGGGTAAGGTACAAAGAAATGTCAAATGGTTCGGAGAGAAACTATCAATTGCCCTTGGGGAAAAGAAAAGAAAAAAACAAGATATCTTGAAACTAAAGCCATAAGACGCCAACCAACGGAACACCTTGCCTGCCTTGTATGCCCGGCCAGTAAAGAAGAACGAAAAAAAAAGAAAAAAAAGTCCAGCGCTGATTTACCTGTATGTATATAGATATGTGAACAGACAAAGACACAACGATTAAAAATAAAAAAGACAAGAGAAAACCGAGGAATAAATGCGTGTGGCAGGAAAAAAAAAATCGGTAGGAAAAGCAGCCGCATCTCGACGCCGGTCCGAATGCTTAATGGGTGATTTGACGTTTGACAACGCGCTACTCCTTGGGGAACAGTTCTGGCGGGACAGACTTATTCGGCTCGTAATGCCCGCTGGAGCTGCTGCTTCCCACGACGGTCCCCGCGTCGCCGTCTTTCTGCGGGTCGTACTCGTCAGGCATGCCGGCCGCCGCTTGCCGCCGGAAGGACCGCGGGGTGGGTGTCTTCTTGGCGTCGTCGTCATCCTCGCTATCGCCGCTGGCGAGGAGCTCCTGGCCCTCCTCCTCCTCCTCCTCCTCCTCCTCATCCTCGGACGACGACGATCTCCTTCCGGAACCACCGCGGTGCAGCCTGCGCCTCTCACCGAGGTCCTCGGAGGCCAGCGGCTGGTGGTGGTCCAGGCCCTCCTTCTGCTTGATGAAGGAGTCGATGATGTAGTACTGCAGGGCGTTCATTATGAGGGGGAAGATCATCATGACAAAGGCGATCTGGAGGCGCTCGTTGCCCTCGGTCCAGGCCAGGGCCCAGTCGCCGACGTGGGAGATCCAGGGGAAGACGATGAAGATGAGGAGGACGACGATCTTCATGCCGAAGAGGCCGATGAAGTAGATGACGGACTGCTTGAGCCACCAGTAGACGCGTGGGGGGTTGCCGTAGTAGCCGGACTGGATCGACTCGGCGGGCCTGCCAAAAGGTGTGAGGGCGAAGAGCTTGGTGATGAGTTTGAGGAGGCCGATGAGGATGGGTATGCCGATGGTGGTCTGGGGGTGGTCCCGTTAGTTTGTATCTGTGCATGTATAGTTGCAATATCGAGAGACGGGGAGACTACTTGTAGACTTACATCGATGGCCAAGTTGAGGAGGTAGAAGGAGCAAGGGTTGGGAGTATACGGGTCATCGTCCCTCGCACTGAACCTCCCAGCCGCGGGCGCCGCCCCCGCCTCAACCTCGATCGAGAAGCGGCCGCTCGTCAACAAGGACATGAAGATATTGGCAATATGGACCAGCACAGACCCAAACACCTGCTTCGATACGTCGAAGAGCCAGATCTTGACGGGACGCTGCGGCCGCTCGCGCCAGCGCTTGTAGACCAGGGACAGGAGCGCGAGGGCGCCCAGTGCGGCCTGGACGAGGAGGGCGAAGGGTCCCATGAGGCGGCACTCGCCCTCGGGCTCCCCCATCGGCGGCATGGCACTATCCGTGGGCTTCGCGGCGGCGATAAAGGTGGCCGAGGCCATGGTGACGGCGGCGTCGAGGAGGGTTGTCGCTGTCGGCCCGTCCACGCCTGCGGCTACGGCCGTGGCATCCTGGTCCGGCTGCATGGGAGGCGGCGGGGCTGGGTGCTATGGTAGGTGCATGGAGGAGATTTTTTTTTTTNTTTTTTTTTTTCGAGTGGGCAGGTCGAGTTGGGTTCGAAAGCTCTCTGGGTGTGGTTGCTCGAGTTGGTGAAGTCGAACGATGGCGAAAGGAGGGATCGAAGAGTCGATCAGAGGTGGGCGACACAGGGGGGGGTTGTTTGAGACAGCCCGGCTGGTAGCTGCCCTTGGTGACGAAAAGGCAGTGAAGCCGTTGGGGAAGACGGACGCTGAGGTAGGTAGGTAGAGAAGGGGACAGGAATCTGGCAAGGGCTTTTTATTTTTCTGGCAGTTTGGATGTTGCTGGCCTCACGAACCAGGTGGTGACGATTACCACATGCCCGCCTGACTGCACAGGTATTGGACGGGACTACGGACGTACTAGAAACGGATACGGGGCGGGTGTCTTACATTTTACTTGGTATGCCTACTACAGCAGGGCGACATTAATCTCATGTAATTTCCCCGCCATGTTGTGTGGGAAGATTACACAAAATTAATGTCGAGTGACTGTACTGCCTTCAAGTGGTAAGTACGTGTATACTTACCGGTAGTACAATGAACCCCCTGACACTGCCTGCCCCGCCGTCGGCCGAACGTGCTTCCGACGCGCGACGCGACCCATCCGCCAATGCGGAAGCCTGACATCTCAGGCAAAAGCGCGCCTGGTGGGTTGGGTGGTGGTCCCTGGTCGCAAAAAAGTTCGAGAGCTTCTCTACGCGGTTGTCCCCCCCCCAGGCGACGAACGAACGACGAACGACGACCAAGGACACGAAGCTAGTTCGTCACCCAGCACCTCACAGCCCCCAGTCATGATCCGCCCACGCTTAAGGATACCGCGCCTCGGCGCCGTCGCCGGCCCAATGGGCGTCCGGACGCCCTTCCTCCACGCCGCCAGCCCCAGGAGGAGCCTGCACGATGTGCCCAAGCTGCGGCACGACTACAGCGAGACGGGCGTGCCCAACCTCATGAGCCCGGCTGGCTTCTCCATTGCGTGGACGGATTACATGACGCTGGCCACCGAGAAGCTCAATGCCCTCACAGCAGGTTGGTTATTATTTACTCTCTCCCCCCCCAGTGACGGGACTTGTTGGACACATGATATCGTTCCTCCAAGTTTTGCTCACACTCCATGGCGTCCAGGCACCGAGCTCGAGGGCAAGGACACCAAGACCATCATCCTCATGACCGCCCGCGAGCCCAACCAGGCGCCCATCTTCAACTGGGCGTCCATGGCCCACAACAACCACTTCTTCTTCAACGGCATCGCCCCGGAGCCCACCCCCATCCCCGACCTCCTCCGCCGCGAGCTCGAGGCCTCCTTCTCCTCCATGGAGACCCTCCGCCGCGAGTTCGTCATCACCGCCTCCGCCATGTTCGGCCCTGGCTTCATCTGGCTCGTCCGCACCGGGGCCGGCTACCGCCTGCTGCCCACCTACCTCGCGGGTTCGCCCTACCCCGGCGCCCACTGGCGCACCCAGTCCGTCGACATGAACACCCTGGGGTCGGACGGGTCCGCCCGCGCCGCCTTCCGCAATCAGACCTACGGTGCCGACAAGAGGCGCTCGTCCGCCGACCTGCCGCCCGGGGGTATCGAGCTCGAGCCCCTGCTCTGCCTGAACACCTGGGAGCACGCCTGGCTGCTCGACTGGGGCGTCGGCAAGGGCGGTGCTGGCGGCAAGACCGCCTACGCTGAGTCGTGGTGGGAGATGATTGACTGGGAGCGCGTGGCTACGAAGTCGGGTGTCCTGCGGCCGGACTTCAAGGTCTGACTCGGCTTATAGAAGAGTGGGAAGAGGGGAGGGGAGAATCGATAGACACCGGGCCGCCCCCCTGTCTGGATGTGCTCGGTCGTCATGGTTGGTGGCTGGCGTATCATTGTATAGGGAACAGATGAGCGGAGAGGCCAGAGGCTCTGTACGATAGTGTAGGCTGGATATACAGGCGAAAATGTACCTTGTATAACTACGCATGTCCATTACACTTCTGTCAGGCGTGAGGCAATGGCATGGATGCGGCCAATACACGGTACGTTCGTGCTGAGTATTGGTCGGATTTTCCCATCCCTGCACTGACCTACCCTATATACGAGCCATCGACGTAGTCACGCAAACAGGAACCCGACACCAGCCCAATATCTTTCCTTATCTACCTAGTCACTCGACAGATTCTGAATGTATGGGGAATAAAATCATATCGGTCCAAGAGCCCGTCCAGTGGATACTGAACGTGTCATGGAACGGGTGTTGGCTCGATCCAGCCAAGCATCGTACAGTACGACCGGACTACGAGGTAATTGCGTGCAACGAGGAACAATGTGGATTGTAAACATCCCTCTACAGCAGTGTACTAGGAAAACCAGTATAATATAACTATGCAAAACTCAGGTGGTATCTCCTATTCCAGATCCGGCCCGTCACAGTCCCGCTGAACCAAGGAAATGGTATAATAATTGCCGCCATGGGCGCCCGCCCAGCTGTGATGCTCTCGACACAAAGTGCAAAATAAAAACGATCAGGAGTAGAATGTAACCCATGTGTGTCATAAGGAGCGTGATGCAGAATAAAAAAACACCAATGCCATGCCCATACAAATGAGAGATTCCGTTCTCGCGAAAGGGTTGTCTTATATTTTCGGCACCACCATCCAGGATACCTGTTTTTTTTTCTTCTTTGGTTTGTTTTCGGACCGATGGTCATGATCTTAAATCATGCTGCCGTTCACACTTATCTCGAAGCCTTCACCCTTCTGCTTGAGCGCCTTGGCAAGCATCATCTCCCTCATCCAGTCGATGCGCTCATCACGGTTCTTGACGGCGAAGTGGTGTGTCTTGCCCGTGCCATTGACACCCTCGGCAGGAGCCTGTGCCGGGAGAGCGCTATCGCGCTTTCGGAGACGCGCGCCATTCTTGTCCTGAGGGATAAGCTGAAACTGGAACGCACCGACGGGGTCGCTCTTCTCGCGGCTGTGAAGGCTGACGGCCTTGAGGGCGGCAGAGAGCTTAGACGACGAGGCCAGACTGGAGCAAGCGATTGCGTAGTCGTCAATGTCGACGTACTCGAGCGTGCGGTCAATCTGCTGCGCATCCTTGTGCATGTTGAGCCGAGTACCCTTGAGAGTGAAGTAGCCGTCTTGCCACTCATGGCGGAGAATCTTGGCCTTGCGCTTCTTCATATGTCCTTGGTAGGTGATGTCATTAGGCGACGTAGACGAGGCCGAGGAGACTTCGCTCAGAGTCGCGCCAGGCGGGATAACCTTTTCAAATTTGGTGCGTTCCGCAGGAGACCAAGGGTAGTTGGCCCGAGGAGGAGGCTGAAGAGGCTGGTTGTGAGGGCGAGTGGAGGAGACTCTGGGAGGAGACGTGATTTGAGCTGCTTGCGTTTCTTCTAGGGCCGGCAGGACCGGAAACGAAGGCCGGCGGCCAGCACGGGATGGTGCTCGGGGAGCTGGGTTGATGTTGGAATTGACGCGGTAGTTCATATCAGGTGGGACCGATTGGGAAGCATCACGAGCAACTGGTCCCGGAGGAATGGCGGTGACGGGCACATCCATCTCCGAGAAAGGGGTGCCGAAGCGGTAGGGGTTCCGAGGTGTCTCCAGGTCAGGCGATCGTGGCTCGGCCTTCTGCATCTGGTAGGGGACAAACTCTGGCTGCTGCTCGGGAGACGGCTGGATTTTTTGAGACTGGTGGCTGTAGCGCTGCTGACGCTGCGGCTGCTGCTGCTGCTGCTGCTGCTGCTGGGTTGGCGGAGGGACAGTGGCTGCTCTCGGTGGCTGTGGTCGGGGTCCTTGGGAAGTGTTCGTTCCTGGGATCGCGAGCTTCGGCAGGCGGCGGAGGCCATGGTGAGGTGCCGCAGCTGGTGCTGTCTCGAACGGTGGAGTAGGAGGGACCTCGTTGCTGACGCCAGTGCGTTGAAACTGGAGGAATTGGCGAACATTGTCCTGGGGGTCCCTGTACTGCACATTGCGGAGACTGGTCTCCTGGAGATATTGCAATGGCGGCATCCCGTTTGTCCCCAGAACATCCGAGGATGCAACGACAGAGGGCTCGGCATCAGAGACGGGACGGTATTCCTCATTGGGGTCAATCGCCCTGGCCGTCTCTGGGTTGCCTGCGTCACCGACGATCATGACGGTGCCACCGGCATTGATGTCGACATTGGGGTTCATCTTCCTGAACTTCTCAATGAGGCGAGCCTGTTTTCTCCACTTGGAGCAGTTCTCGCCCTTGGAGCAGACATGGGGCTTGGGGATGACCTGCTCGATGCCAATGATGGACACGGACTCGCCAGGGGTGATAACATCGGTGACCGAGGACTTCTTGCGCGTTCGTTTCTTGCTAGAGCTCCTTTCTCCTCTTGACTGGGAGCGCTGCCTCTCCTCCCTTCGGACCTCGCGGCTAGGCTTGTCCTCGATAGGGGTCGGAGCTCTGGGCGATGCCGGGCGGCTGTCCCGCAGCGCTTGGATCTGGTGCCACACCTTTGTGCGGATGCCGAATGACGAGATGTCCAGCTCGCGCAAGTCCTCAAACTTCAGGGTGATGAGGATAGGACCGTTAATATCGTTCTCGATGAAGCGCTCGGCGACAGACAGTTCAATGCCAGCATTGAACATGGATTGCGCAACCATCTCTGGTGTCCAATCGGCCAGTGCTGAGGCGTTGAGCTCCTCGGGGGTGAACTGGAAAGGGCTGTTGCGGCGTGGGGGCTGGGGTGGTCTCTCGGCCTGGTATAGGAGTTCGGGGATTCCTCGCTGGGCTTTAGGCGTGATGGGGGACATGGACAGGATCATGTCGTTCTCGTCGGCCACCATGTCCATCGAATTGCGGAACAGATGGGGCCCCCGGGGCCCTTCCACCGGCTTTGCGGATCCGACGCGGGCATACTGGCTTGACCTCGGTGTGTGGACCTCGTCGTACGAGGAGACTGTTGTAAAACTTGGCTGTCCCGACTGAAGGGTTGGGAAGTTAGCTCTGAACTCTATTGTCCGACTACCAGCAGGCTAGGCCTAGCGGCAAGGTAGTCAGGGGAAATGATCCACTTACCGATTGCAGACTCACGCGGGGAGAGTTGTCCTCGGCCTCACTGATGATCTCCTCGTCCCAGTCGGTGTCGACAAATTCCGTGGCTACTGATGTCGGACGGGCATTGTAAGGTTCGCTCTTGAGGCTGAAGAAGGTGTCCCGGGGCGCGGGCTTCTGACGCATCTCCTGATGTGTCCGGCGGTTGCCGGGTTGCGAGTATGCGTACTCCTGGACGTGGAACGTCAACACATATGTCTAGGTGGATTGTATGGCTGGTCAGGTAGGGGACGGCGTACCATATCCGCTACTCTAGCGGGATGAAGTGTCTTGTGTGTGTGAGTGTGTGTGTAATATGCCCGAGTTCGATATCTCACGGCATCGATTTCATGTGGGCAACTGTCTTGCGCTTTCTCTCAGTGCCTTGTAGCTGTTGCCAGATCGTGCTCTTAGATGGGGTGGTGATGATGTACGGGTATCTGTGGGGTGAGTATTCGCTGGTGGGTGTCGCCGTGAGACGATGAAATGTAGACCGGGGGTAAAAAAAAAAATGAGAGAAAAACAATAGACGAGAGTAGCAGAACTCGCAGTGGCGATGGCACAGGTTCAGGGTCGCAAAACTCGGGAGAAGAAGGATGATGAAACTGGCGGGCGGCTAACGGTTGTTATGTATGGAGTGTATGGAGTATAGCAGGTGAGGTGTACCAGCGGGAGGTGGCACATAGTCGTAGCGGACGTCGCTGTAGCGTGGCATGGCCAGGATCCAAGTGTGATGTGACTGGCACAGGCGGTGGATGCAGCGGTTGCGGGGGACAGAACACCGCGCATGCATGGATGGATGGAGCCATTCTCGGCCGTCACCCACCCAAAGATCTTGGGCGGACCTGCTGGTGGCAGCGGCAGACTGGCAGTAGTTTGATGCGGCAGCGCAGCCCCAACTCCTGCTGTATCCTTCCGTCCATGGCATCTCTGGACCCGCATCTGTACAAAGGCATGGAACTGAATCTGTATAATGTGCGTACTGCGTACATACGTCCGCACATCGTACAGATTCAGTTGCGTCGCCCAACAAGCCCAGCGAGCGCGTGCGTCGTCCGTAACCGTGACCGACAGACAGACCGCCGAGGCGACCACCGTCCTATCTGCGCATGGCTGGACGCACTCGAGGATAGTCTGGGGCCGGTGATAGGCCAAAACACCATGGTGCCATGCAGCAGCCGTGGCTAAGGGATATCGAGCATCGTGATTCGCTGGGGTCTGGTCGGGGAGGCCCAAATATAGCAGGGGACGACGGGTGGTGGTCTCTAAGCGCCGAGTGTTTCTCGGATCTGTGATGGGTCGTCGTCAACGAGGAGGAATGTGGATGTGGGCGACGTCTTTGCTGCCCAACCAGCAGAGAGAGACCTGGCGGCCCGGGGTGGGCACCTCGAGAATCAGGACTCATCTTAGGTTTTCCGGGCCCCGCTAGGTACCTAAGGTACTAGTACCGAAGTACCTACCGGTAGGTTAGCAGCCCCCAGCCCCCCACTTCCTCGACCGCACCTTCCCGTGCCCCAACCGCTGTCCACCTCCGTCGCCCCAGAGTGTGACTGCCCTCCCCCGTGCAAACACCGAGACTGCTGTTCTTGCCGTTAGCACTTAAGCATTGCCAGAGTCCCCTGTCCCTATCCCTGTACCTGCCCTGTGTCCACCTTGGGACTTGCCTTCTCCAAATCAAGATCTGGCCTCGAGTCCTCGTGGACGACGGCTTGAGGCTCGAGCTGCGCAACCCAGTCAGGACAGGGATCCAATATCCCGCTCGCCAGCCCATGCTTCCGTGCGCAGAAACTCATCCTCCACTACGGACACGGAGTGCACTAACCGTGACAGTGCCGGAGCCGGGCGTCCATAGTAGCTCAGCAACAGCGATGCGACTGGCCGGTACGTATTCGCTCATGGCGGGGCTCTACGTGCTGGGGTCGACAACGTAGAGCTCGGTCCTCGTCTGTGGATTCAACTACGGCAAAGCACTCGCATCCTGCAGGTGTGTCTCCGGTAATAATACGAGTAGGTGCACGCATGCTATATCTATCCGTACGACCACACGCAGAGTATCATGTTGATATCTGCGTAACCCACAACCCGACACATGGGACAGCATGCGGCCTCACGTAGCCCACAAGGGCCAAAGTCAATCATGCCTCCCGCAAGTGCGCTCGACAAGGCTGCGCAACGTGCTCAACGGTCGAGTGGCGGTGGAGGTGGACTCGGGGTCCATGCGTTCAAGCGTCGTCAACGGGCAAGCTCACCGCTGGCCCCGTGGATCCTGCACTAACCACATGACTCACGGGATTCCAGCAATGACAGTGTCCATGGCGACTTGTAAACGCCGTCGCCCGCCGGTCCAAGACTAGTGTTGCTCGCGCCGCTCTGCTACTTTCATCACTTGTGTGTCGGACACGCCGGGCTGGAGGGACACTATCACAACGGCCCGTTGTCTCGATTGAGATATCTCACCGGAGTCACATCCAGGGATCTTCGCAGTCAAAAATGGCTCGGCTCTGTTCATGCAGCGCTGCCAACATGCACACGGGCAGAGATGGCCTAAAGTTGTCGGCCATGGCGTTGTTGCATGAACTTACACAAAGCCACTCTCTAGGATGGATGGATGGATGGACACGATCGGGGTTGGATTATGGAGAGGCTGGCGACTTGGAGCCACCCACTTTCTCCGTCTGCTTGCCTATCCGGGCAATTCGGCGTGCGCCTTTTTCCCAGCCCCTCACCGGCCCATCTTCACTGGCATCGTTGTTCTCAAGGATTAACACCGCTCTTCGATGCCACCATTCAAGTTCCAGGACGATGTCTGGGTGCGTGGTGTCAAGTCTACACTATGCGAAGGGTCCCTCGGTCGATGACCGGCCCAAGGTGATCGTGACCTCTCATCGGCGCACATGACTTGTATGAGTACCGCTCCTAATTAGGCCGTGCGGAAGGGACGGTACAGCGGTCAGAGGTGCCACGACGGAGGATGGTGCCGTTCCTGGGGGATGCACATCGAGCTCAATTGAGACGAGACGATTTGCGCAACGTTGCGGTGCAACTAACTTCCCGAGTTCATAGAAGGGCTTCGACTCATGGCCGTCACGCCTTACATACGTACATGTCGACTAGCCGCGAATCGGATGATATCGAGCACTGCTGCTTTCGAGTGCACACCATAATAACTCTCGCCCTTCAGCCTTGCATACATATCTGGAATTTTCGCGCTTCGGGTCAAGAATCAGAAACACTTGGAGAAACGACGTGACACCTGAAAGATTACTGTGCTACGGAGCACCAGGTAGGTGCATCATGCCTAGTTACGAGCAGATCTCCGTCCTCCCCCAACAACATCAGTTGGCGGGAGAAGGGGTGTGCGCCAAGCGGCGTTTTGACAGGCACTGTGAACTGGACTGGAGTACTGGACTGCTCCGCAGACGTTAGTCCACTTGGACGTGGCTTATTGAAACGATGACGCCTGACCGGCCAATTCCTTCTGTCTCTGGCTGGTCAATATCACGCTTCTGCATTGTCTTCCCTCCGTTCTTTGGCTGGCCAGGTAATTACGCCTCAGATCCAATGGGCGGGCGGTGCTGGGTCCGCCCGTGGCCATTGGTCGCAACTTTGGTCATTCGCAACGCTGCGGGGTTTTTATCGGCCGTCATGGGACTCCTTGTCCTCGAAAGAGAAGCCCGTGCGAAGCAGGGGGATCTCTGGCGCGGTGGCGCCTCTGCAAGCTAGCGTCTTGTTCCCGCTGTGCATGGCCAGGCCCCCGGCCAGCTGCGAGTCTGCGATCACCGCACGCTCGCTCTACACTCAGCCCACGGCAAAGCATGAATGTTTTGCAGAAGCTCCCGCCGCCGTCGCGATATCGATTAGTATTATGCCCCTTCACCGACTCGGCCCAGGACCAAGACGGTGACGTCGTGCGACATTTTGCAGACTGAAGTCTTGTCACGCGGCAACCTAGTGCTTTCGGCTCTGTTCGCAGGTGCTGGCCTTTCTGGGTCATCACGCCCAAGAGAGCAGGCCCAAGGTCTTTCTTTATCCTCTGGGATGTGACTGAGGCATTTCAGGCCCGACCGTTGGAAGGTGTCAGGCCGAGCTTCTCCCGCCCGTTGCCTCCCGTTGAGGACCGAGACAAAGAAACAATCTTGAGCCATCACACAAGCACCAAGCACTGTGGGAGGGAGACTAGGGTTCGAAAGTCGATTCCGAACCCTGAGGATCATCACTAACGTGCCAGGGCCGGACGGGAAGCTTTCCCCGCCCGTCACAGTGCGCAGGCATTGCTACCCCTGTCAGCCACCACCACCACCACACCACAATTTTTCCCGCCAACAACAAGGGTGGAGGACTCGAGCGGGTGATTGATCTCAAAAGGCTTTAAGCTCTATCCGCGATCATCGTGGTGGACCGTGAATTAAGGCTTTCCCAACAAGTAGTACCCGTCTACTAATACCAATAATCTCAGTAGAGCGCTCCAAGCCTCCCTCACATGATGCCCGGCTAGTGCGATCTACTGTTGACTGGCGGACAAACAAAGTATCAGCGGTCATCACAATGGCCACACATAGCAACTACGGACCATCAATGGTCCGTGGGGAGATTCTCGAGGATCGACTGCCTTATCGAGCCAAGCGGAGAGGGCACCCGGGCAAATCGCAGCTCGGAACAGGGGACCTCGTTAAAATGGTGGGAGGGATACGTACCATCGAGGATGCACTCGAGAGTCATGGGGGGGTTGTAATCTTGGCGAGGTTGCAAGGCGTTGATGGTTGCATGTCCATATGCAAGATTTCTTGTTTCCATTTTCTTTTCTTTTCCTTAATTGCTGAGGCTGAAGACGACTCTATGTGTTTCCGTTGGGAAAACATGGCCATATTCCAAGTGATAATGGTCCGTCCTATATATTGCTGGCTTGCCGCCGGGCTGGCTGTTCTCACGCCATGGAGGGGCCAAGGAACCGCAGGGTAGTCACCCCCTCGTTGGAATGCAACGACACGGTGCCGGATTCGAGATGAAGTCCGAGAGATATCCGGCGGGGGTTTAACAGCTGGAGCGGCGCCGGGGTCACTCATCGTTTCTCTCACGGGAAGAAAAAAAAAAACAAAGTAAGCTGAGCACGACGGAAGTGTGATTGCTTGAGCGACACATCAGGATCGATTCATGTCGGCCTTTAGGTGCCACGCTCGAGGTTCCAATGGGGCAGCGACGGATGAACGGTCGGGTATCTGATGGTCATGATCCCGAGGACCGGTTTTGCACGTACAAGGTATGAACCGAACCGGCACGACCAGTAATATCAACATGTACGTTTTAGGACATCTGACGGCAGCCCGAACGACCGTTGTCGTGTCGAGCACGAGGAACCAAGACCGCCGGGTCATTGCAACACGTGCCGTGTAACAGGGCGCCGATAGCGTGCGGAGTAGTCCCTGTGTACATTGGACTGCACTCCAGTTGACGCCCTCGACTCCGAGTCCCATGCAGGTGGGGAGCACAACGTCAATCACCAACGTCGGTGCCTGGACGAGTACGACTATTACTAAATAGCATTCAGGCAGGGGTGTCGGAACATGGCTCGAAGGACTCGACTTTAGGTTGATGCTTGTCGAATTTCAGGCTGGTAGGGGTATGCTATCCGTACGACTACTAGTAGAGATTCTGCATGCGCGAAGGAGCTGATGGCGAGGCTGCGAAGCTGCACATTGTATTGCTGTACGCAGATGTGAGGGCGTGGGGCCGGAGACGACGAGATCCCCAGGCGGATTGCGTCGTTTGCGGACCCGAGATTGTCGGCTGCACGGCTTTCACTATCACGCACGGGAAGGCTCCGATATCACGCAGAAAGGAACAGGGGTTTAGGAAGCCACAGACATGATGATGTGATGCAGTCCAGGTGAGTAAACGAGCTGGGGCCTTTGGGGGCTTTGGGGGAGGACGGGGGAACGACGAGAGGAGCGGGGCATGATTGTGCCATAATTAGCCCACCGAGATATAAAACCACCGGCCAAGCAGAGACAAACAAGGTCATGACAAAAGTTGGGATAAATGACACTCTCTTGGAGGATTAAGCGCGCGAAATCCGGGCAAAATTAAAAATAGAAGCGGACAATTGGGGGAGCGTTAGCGCCAGAAAGCTAAGCTGGAGCGGACGAACGAGAAAGGGTGATGCAACCGCCGAGGTGGAGACGAGGTCGGCAAAGAATGTGACCTAAATTCTCCCGATCGGGTAACGCGGGGGCCAATCGAATCTACCTACGAGATGCGGGCTAAATGAGTTACCTACACTAGTAGTAGGCAGCACCGGGATTGAGGATTTCCATGAGTCGGATCATGCCCGGATGGATGCATGCGAGATTCCGGCGAATGCTTGTTGAGCTGGTCGATCTTCCGGACAGCTATTTCCGAGAAGTCATAATCATTTCCAATCTCACCTAGAATATAATGGTATCTCCTATCCAGTTCGAAGCTGCATTAGCAGTGGCGTTGGGAGGACGGGGATATTGAAATTAGGGCAAACTGGACTCGGAAAATAGGTAGGTACTGTATCCATGGATTGGAAAACAAAATGATGGGAAACAAAACACATGTCCAATATGAAGACTCGGGCAAGGGACTCGTCCGCCCATCGTGGGAAAGTCCCGACGAATCACGTGCCGTGCGGGGAGAACCCATTGGCCAACGAGCGCATGAGCACCCCTGCCACTAGGTGCAGTACCCTAGCGTAGCCGTAAAACATCGGGGCCAATGAGATCCCGGAGCAGGCATCTCAGCTGGCGATCCCATCCCTGCTTTTCCGCAGGCGCTACAATCGGTTGGTCCCGTGGCCCCTGCCGCTTCTGCAAGAGGCAGTTTGTCGTCACATGCCGTTGACGAATTAGAAGTGCCGCCGGGTCTTTTCCTGCCAGATGCCCCAGCAGGGGTGCCCCCCGTCTACCCTCCACCCTAATGCGCCTCTTCGGCAACCCATCCAGTCTTTCCCCTCCTCACAATGGCAATGGGCTTTTGTTTTACTCCTCATTGGCACTGTTTGTCTCGCGGCCGCAGATGACACCGACGTCCGACTCGAAGTACTCGCACTACGGCTACGGATATTCTCCGCGGTAATATCTCCTCGCTGACAGCCTGACCCTTCTTCACTAGGTGTAGGCGCACACGCACGTACGGACGCACGCACGGTTGGGAGATGCAGCAGTCAGATGCTAGTCCTCGATAGTGGCGTATCGGTCTTACCACGACCCGTTCTTTGTGAACACTGAAGCGCCCGTGTCTCTGGGACGAGCTACGAGTACACGCAGAAATGGGAAGTAATTGGGCAAGCGGCGCAAATGTGGAGGAGACGATAGTCGGCGTGAGGCATTTCGGCCCACCGACTGGACGTTACCCGCCCAAGTTCTCTCGACGCAAGGAAGGCTAAGGGATGCGACAACACCACGACAGCCTTATCTCTGGCTCTTGATTTGGATCAACACATGTACGAACAACTTTCTGGCATTCACTCCGCCGATCACGGCCTAGAATAGCCGGCGTGGTGCTCCAGCCTGTCCCTCGAGGCTCACTGTTTTTACAGCGGCCAAATTGCGTTCGTCAGCCGTTCTAGCGCGCTGTTTAGCCGTTGGCAGCGTGGGATTCAACGTCCGTCCGTTCCCACAGGTGGTGGGTTTATTCCAAAGGTACCGATGCGGCTACTCGCAGACCAGCAGAGCACGGTTGGTCTTGGTCTTACTGCAGCACCGCAAAGGACCGTTGCAGGACGGCTTTGTGTGTGTTAGACTCTGCTCTTCCTCACAATATCCGGCAAAGATTTCAGCTAGCCACAGAGCAGAGCACGCGCTTCTCACTTACTCACGGAGAATGGTCGGCTTTACGCAAATCGTACACGGGCAGCTAAGGGTGGCTTCCCGTGGCCACAATCTTCGACCGAGATCAGGTAGATCTCCAGCCGGACATTGAGCCGGGCCGTTCTGACCATGGTCGTGGTGGGCTCGAGATGGCTGGCAGAGTCCATCCCCAATGGCTAGCCAGCCACTCTCTGCTCGGCTTTCCGTCTTCGCTGCTGCCACCCTGGTCTTAGGTTGCATGTCCGACCTGCACATCTCTTTTTGAGAGCGGAGTTGGACCAACCTTCTTCGCGGCAACATCTTATTGGTCCCTCTAAGCGCAGTCACGTACACAGCAGATCGGTCAGATGCGGCCTGGGTCAAAAATAGCAACATGGCGGCCATGGCCCATCACGAAATGGGCGAATGCCCAGCAACGGGCCTCGAGAAAAGCGGCCAAAATATAAGACTTTGGCCCTCCAACCGCCGCCTTGGGAATTTTGCCCTCTTTCTTTCTTCGTCACGTATCGTTGAAGGTGAGGAGTTCCAAGTTGTCGTCTCTTTTTTTTCCTTTTACCCCCTCTTTCTCTTCACCTCCTCCGCCCTCCTCCGGATCCTCTTAATACTTTCAGTGAAGGGCAAGCGGGACTTGCTCGGATCCAGTCATTCTTTGATAATACACCATACGACTTGCTGCAGGCTGGCAACAACAGACAACGGACGTTTGATACGGCCGCTCAATACCCCCGTTCCTTTGGTCTACCGAAACGAAGATCGAATTATACGTCCATCGGTACAGGCAATAACAGCCACGACGACCAGATAATTTCATAATCGGCCCCGGAGCAGCCACTCAGCGACCCAGACACTCAAGGCACTCTGGGCACTTTCTGCTATCGGAGCCTGGCTTCTCTTGGCCCTCAGTCGAGTCCTTGTCGAGTGGCCCCCGACCCCGGCAGGCTTGTTCCCGCTCCTGGTCGACCCACCGTACAGTGTTCCTCAAACCGCCGACACTGTACCACCCACACCCCCCCTCCAGGCCTCACTCCCAGGTTCGCGCAGTAGCTCCGGCCCCCCATCGCGTGGTGCAAGGCGAGGTACCCTCGTCGACGGCATTGGAGAGCTACGAGCTACATATGTCTACGCTGCCCCCCAGCCATCGCAAAGGCTCCATGCGAATACCTCAAAGCACTGCCGACATGGCGGCTACACAGTCTGCAAAGGCCAAGACGGCCTCCAAGGCTGGCAATGGAAACACGAAATCGAAGACACAGATGCACCGTCGGTCAAGAACAGGTTCGTATACATCTCTGCTTCCCCGTTTGTGTCCCGCCGCATGCTGGTCGCCCGTCGCGCACTTACACACCGGCACGGGAACACACACACACACACACACACAAACACACACACAGCGCCGCGACTTCGAAATTCACATATTTGATTGCATTGCTGACTTTCGAATTTTATTAAAGGCTGCTACACCTGCAGACTGCGCCGGAAGAAGTGCGACGAGGGGACGCCTCTGTGCACGGCATGCAAGCACCTCGGCCTGGTGTGCGAGTACAAGCGGCCCATGTGGTGGGGCAACAACGATGCCCGCAAGAGACACAAGGAGGACATCAAGAACATCATTAAGCGCAAAAAGCTGTCGGAGAAGTCGTCTCACACCATTACGACCTCTCTCAACTCCCCACCCGGCCTGTCGCACTCCCTCCCGACATCAGCGACGTTCACAGATCCTTCGGATCGCAACCGCTCATCATCAATCGACTCTCACTTTTCCACCGCCTTCAACTTCAACACTCCGCCCAATGTCGGTGCCCAGTACGGCGCCTACAGTGCGCAGCTGCCCCCGGATTTTTTATTTGGCAACAGTACTCCTTATGAGATTGATGTCAAGACGGAGCGGCAGATGTTTGTCGACGATGTGCCCACCTTGAAGGAGTCCCACATTTCGACCTTCAGCACGTACCAGACACCTCCGCCTCCGGGGACAACCTTACCGTGCAACCCAACCGAGGCCGGCTGGACGGGGCAGGTCCATCACGAGCGCAAGGAGTCGCTGTCAGAGGAGACTCTAAATCTCAACTTCTTCGACTTTGCCCACGGCAGCCCCGCCGCCTCAGGTCAGTTCAAGATCGAGCTGGAGGAGAACGACCAGCGACTGTTGGATCACTTTATCCAGTTTGTGCTCCCCACAATCTTCCCCATCCTCGAGTCCAACCAACACGGGTCGGTTGGGTCGGATCTGGTCCTGCCGGCGCTTCAGTCCAACAAGGTGTACCTACACTGCTGCCTCAGCATCGCCGCCCAGCACCTCAAGGGTCAGGTGAATGCCGTCAGCGAGGAGTTGGACCAGGACATCATGCGGCACCGTTATGCGACCATCTGGTCGCTGTGCGAATCGCTCAAGCGTGATGAGAACCACCAGCAGGTCCTGGAGGCCACGCTGGCGCTCATCTTCTTCCAGTGCGTCGTCGGACGCTCGGATGATGAGCTGCTCGACATCCCCTGGCACCAGCACTTTCATGCTGCGATCAACCTGGTCCAGAAGCTTGAGCTCCCTCGCATCGTCTTGGATCCGTCCCAGCAGATGGCGCAGACTCCCTTCAACATGACCCTCACGGCCTGGATCGACATTCTTGGTGCCTCCATGCAGGGTGTCTCGCCGACATTCGCGCATGCCTACCGCGAGAAGCACCTGTCCCAGGTTAACCCTCACCTGGGGCTGCGGGAGCTCATGGGCTGCGATGACCGTGTCATGTATCTCATCTCGGAGATTGCCTGTCTCGAGTCGCTCAAGAAGGGCGGCATGGACGACTTCACCCTCTGCCAGCATGTCTCTTGCCTCGGGGAGCAGATCACGCTGACCGAAATGAACGAGACGGCTCCCAAGCTCCCGTTCAACTCGAACGGTAGCCTCTCCCCCAAGCAGCTGTCGAAGAACATGACCACGGCCTTCCGCATCGCTGCGCGCATCTACCTCTGCAGCCTCGTGCCCGGCTTCAGCCCCAGCCAGCATTCCCCGATGGGTCTGGTCGAGAAGCTAGCGGAGGTGCTGCGCACCATCCCCTCCGGACCCAATGGCTACGACCGGAGCATGGTCTGGGTCTACCTCATGGGTGGATCGATCAGCCTCCCCGGCAGCAGCTTCCGCACCCTCTTCGAGGAGCGCGTCGCCCAGCTCGGAGAGCAGGCCAACTGCGGATCCTTTGGCCGCATGTCCAGTGTCCTGCGCGAGTTGTGGCAGCAGAATGATGCCCTCTCCGGGACGAGCACGCCGGGTTCCACCTCGTCCGAGGTGAATCCGCCGCATGTCCACTGGCGCGACGTCATGCAGCTGAAGGGCTGGGATTTCCTGATGATCTAGGGCTCTCATCTGTTTAGAACCTGCGTCTTTTTCTTCAAGAGCCGGTCTTTGAGAGGAAGAATGGTGGGCCTGAACGGACTGTGAGTCCCTGGACATCAACCCCCGCGCCCCCTCTCCTCTCTGCATACACGCGGCTGGAGACCGCCCCCTTTACGAGGCGAAGCAGGCTTCTGTTGCTACATGATGACGGGGAGCAAGTTTCCCCTCCAACTTGGCATTTCTTTCTTTTCTGTCTACTGCACACGTCATATTTTCTTTTCATTCTGCGATACCTCATGGGCTGGGCTTACTAAAGGGCGCCGCAAGGCGGTTGAGGCGAACGGGGTTACAAATCAAGAGAAGCGACGACACCTGGACTACCTTCTTGGATACGTGGACAACTGGATTGATCTGAATAGCGTGGTTGTGGGAGGGGGGGGGGCGATAGTTGACGTGGGCTTTTCATGCGGGACATCCTTTTCCCCTGGACGGGGTCGTGTTTTCTTTCCTTTCTCTCACGAATACCAGGCTGGGATTGGGAATCGGGAGCATATTTTTCGGCGCAAAGGGGAATTTTATAATGGCATGATGATCAGGGGTTTTGGGCGCATATTCCCGAGGGTGGGCAAAGGGCATCATCGTCAGGCATGAACTTGGGACGGTGGGATGATAGGCCCTGGAGGCAGGCTATGAGATGAGAATTCATACCAGCCCCAGGATGGGCTTCCTATTGCATAGGTAGTCAGGCAAGCAGACAGGCACGCTGTGCCATTACTAAGCTAGGGACGTAAAGAATCAATATACCCCCACACCTTGTCTCAAAAAGAAGGCTGCGCTGCCCAAGTTGAAGTGGTCCAGATTACCTGCTAATGGGTGTTGTGCGACGTGACGCGACCGGTGAGGCTGCAAGGGCCCGTGAGCCGCCATGGCGAAATAATGCGACCGTAAGCAGGCACGGACAGTCTGTGAGGGCCGCAGTGGCCTGATCAAGATATCAATGCCTGCAGTGCTCCAGGTGTCGAGTTCACCGAGGATGCAGAACATACCGAGCCCGAGGTGTCCCAGCATCGGTCGACGAAGATGGCAAACACGATAGCAAGGGACTCCCGAACTCGGGGCGATTCGCCCGCTACGTTTGTACAATGTCGCAGATGGCGTGGCCCATTCATGAGTACGTTACCTGGCCCGCGCGTCTTACTACTTCCAGTCAAAACCGTATATACACCACCTACTAAGCTAGAGTCAACCGTACGCACGGATGAAATGTCGCCAGTGACGAGGACAGTGGTGCTCAGACTGTGGAAGGAGAGACGAGTGACGCGTGACCTTCCCCTCGCCCCCTCGCGGGCCGAGCCATTCGGGGCACGGGCCTTGGCTGTTGGTTGGGTGGTGATTCTGGTTTTGGTCCACGTGGGGTGTTGGTGGTGGGGAGGGGTGGTCCGGTAGACGTCCAACCAGACATTCACCACGTATGGCCGCCCTCCTTCTGGTCAGCTACTCGTGGGGAAGATGGTTGAGAGGATAGCTGGAGCTGTGGATGTTGGGGACGAGAGCTACGATGGTCCTTTTGTCAGCTTTCCCTGGCGGAACGTTCCCAGCGGTCTGCTGATCAGTGACGGGGCGCGTTTTGTTGGCTTTATTCGGGCTGCTGCGGCCCGTCAGCTTGGGATTGAGTACGTGGTGGGACAAGTTTGAGAAAGGACGAGTAAAACGGGGTTAGCATGGAGGTCAGTCACCCCAAACGGCGGGGGGATGATGATGATGATGATGATGATGATGATGACGGGGGAAGAGTTGATAAAACTTGGTCTGGGTCTTGGGAGGACGGACTGTGGTTTGTACAGGGTAGGTAGGTAGGTAGCTTGGAGATTGGACAGCGGCAGGCGCGTCCTGCATGAAGCAACTTCCCAAGCTCCGGCAACCGACTTCCCCTTCACGACTTCCGTCAACCTTCCTGCTCGCCCGCACATCACAACAGCCCCGACACCTTCGTCATCAAGTTCGCACCACAACTGCCAGAAATGCCCCGCTGCCTGGAAAGAGTCGTCCCTGCCGGCGGCTATTGCATTGCAACGGGGCTAACCGCCCGACATGATTGGCCCCGGCCGCCTCTCAGGAGCCGCCCAATCAGCGCCTAACCGGCTGGCCCAGACTGCCGATTCCGCGACACAACCAACGACATCCAACCACGCAAACGTGGAACCGTTATGGCCATGTTCCCGCGACCTGTCGTTTGGTCTCGTCCGGCGTCTATCGCAACGCCGGGGCTGGATGGCAAGCGACATCACGGCCCCCAGCCGGCCGATCGAGTGGCCGTCGTGGACCCTCGCTGGCGGAGACTCTGATGGACAGAGCATGAAGTCTGCTTTGTTTGCATCGTGTCAGTGACTTGCAGACGGCATGGCCTGCCGGCGGCTACTGCAAGGACATTGCCGTTGCAGATTATCGCATCTCCCGTGTACTCTCTTCCGCCGTCTCTCTCTCATTCTCTCCCGTTATTTTCTCGCATCTCCTTTGTCGTCGTCTCCTTTGTCGTTTATTTCGCATTCTCCTCCAAGTTCCCGTGGTTGTTCGAGGACAAAGCTACGTGCGTGCTTTTGAGACCTCTCTCACAAAGACCTTTGTCGTGACTCTGCAACTTCGCCTGTGGTCGTTTTCCTATTCCTCGCCTTCGGACCCGGCTTGCTCTATTCTTATTGCAGAATACCTGTTGTTATTCTCTCACTCGCATCTCACCTGCGTCTGATCGGCAGATCCGCAATCTCGACATCGACAAACTCACTATACTGCGCCGCCTTCACTACGCCTCGGGACATAGTCCCAGACGACTCCTCGACTTATTATTACCATCACGCGATATATCCTGTGCCGCGACCGGCTTGGAACATGACACACTTGCCGCCCCCTCTCCGCCTGCTGCTCCTAATAGCACTCGGCTCCTCAACAGTCTCCGCCGTACCCGCGTCCACCCTCTTTTCTCGTCAGAAATCATGCGCCGCCGACGGCTTCGAATCCTGCGGGAGTGACTTTCCCGACAACTTCTGCTGCCCCCAGAAAACAACATGTCTCTCTCTCGCCGGGGGCACTACCGCCGTCTGCTGCCCGGACGGAGCCAGGTGCACCACAATGGTGCCCATCACTTGCAGCATCAGTGTCCAGGACCCTGAGAAGAACCCCACTGGCCCCCTCAAAACTACAGTCTTCGACGTCGACCTGGAAAAGTGTGGCAGCGGACAATGTTGCCCATTCGGCTACTCTTGCGCCGACGGAGAGGACGGCAAGGAGTGCCGTAGGGACGATAACCAGTCTGAACCGCCCAAAGCCGGTGACAAGCCCACCGCTACAACTTCGACAGGTACGGAGGGGCCGACTGCGGAGCCCTCAACCGAGCCTAGCGGCACTGCCACTGCTACCGCGACTGAAACAGAAGGTCCAGCTTCCAGCGCCACCAACGACGGGTCGAGCGTGGAGGCTGATTCCGAAAGCTCCGGACCGGACACCACGTCCATAATTGGTGGGGTTGTGGGCGCCTGCGCTGTCCTCCTCATCATCGCCGTCATCATCTTCGTCTGCGTCCGCAAGCGCACCAAGCGCAAGCCCAAAGAGTCCGAAAAGTTCCACGGTCTCAGCATCTCCGAACCCATCCCCCGGCCCGACATCTACCGCGCCGAGTTTATGCGGAGAGGCACATATGGTCCGGACGACCTCCCAGACGGTCAGCGGGCCTCGTATCTCGGCGATGCCAACGGTGCGGGCGCCTCCATCGCTCGTCCCGAGTCGCACAGTCGCCTCACGAGGTTAACACTCCGCTCCAATAAACCCCGCATGTCCATCCCCAACCGCTTCGCGAGCGGCTCACCCAATTCCTCCTACGCGGAGACCATGTCCCACAACTCCATCGCCTCACATGACGACGATCACGACGACCATCCACTGCGCACGGGACAGGTCCCCAGCGCTCGCCTCGCGCCCATCCGCGCCATGAGGGCCTCCAGTCGGCACGTCAAGGCGGAGAGTCGCCACCTCAAGCCTGAGACGGCGGCCTTCCCTACCCGGTGCCCGCCGCAGCCGCAGCCGCAGCGGACCAGCACCTCGGAGAACATCAACGTCTTCGCAGACCCCATGGATGTCTCTGATGACCAAGGCGGTGGGTATGCGCGCGAGACGCGGTTTACCGACTTGATGGACGAGGCTGACCTGGGCGATATGCGGAGGGGAAAGCCGTTTGTGCCGACGGGCAAGACGCCCCGTCTCTGACCAAGTATAGCCACTAATTAGTACTTGGGGATTCTTGTTTGCTTTTTTTCTTTTTTTTTTCTTTCCTGTCTTTATATCTTGCCCCTCCTCTCTTTGTCTTTTTTTTGACGATAAGAATTTTCTTGTACGGTGTTCTGGAGGCATTCAGAGGAGTTATGGCTGCATATACCATCCTGTGGGGCGGCGTTGGGACATCACCATGTCCGTACATGCATACCTTGGCTATAACAGTAGTAGCTCAAAGGCATCGCTTAATTGATTTTGTATAAATTGCTCGGGTTGTCCAGGTTTCCAATCACAAGTAGCTAGCTGTCTGTCTGCTGATTTGACATTCCCGCCCGCTAGAAGAAAAGCTTGTTCGAGGACATTGGATGTGAATATAACCAGGCTCCCCTTGCTTTACTTGAACTGTCTGCCGTCTTCGTATTCATCATATCGTATCTATTCTACGCACGCTTATGATATATATATATAATAACACAATCTGGCGAACCGCTAGATCCGACGCTATGCAGCAACTAGGGAAATAAAGAAAATGAAAATCACCGAACAGAACCCATCAGACCAAACTACGTTGGTATCCTCGCATATGCCCTCTTACATGACCACACATTTCTTGTCTTTCACGTTATCCTTCCAAGCCGACCCCGTCGACACGTCCGTCCACCCTGCACTGCTCGCAGCCTCGTAGTCCCTGTCCTTCTTTTTCTTCTTCTTCCGGCTCTTCTCGGGATCCCATCCCCTCGTCCTCGCGTCCTTGATATTCTTCGCCGCGCTCCTCCCCGCGCGGCTTCCATGTCTGCTTACGCCGACGGGCACGACACCCGGAGACACAGAGGGTGATCGACGCCAGGGCGCCAGGAGTCCGCGGCCCATGCGCTTCTTGTGTGAGGGGTTGTCGCTGTATAGCCCCTCTAGACGTTCCGCGGTCGGTCTCGAAGATGGACCGTTGCCTGGTCTAGGGTGCCTCGGGACCGGTGCGATGATCTGCACCTCGTCTCCCCTGTTGTTGGAGCCTTTCCGACTAGGGGGGTCATATGCGCCGGCTACGCCTTTGGGCGTGCTGATGATGAGGGGTAGGTCGGGAACCGAGCTCCATGGGCCTGACGGGCCGACGGTCGCCGGATGGGCCTGCTGTGATGAGCTCGAGAAGGCTTCTGCACCATAGCCCGCATAGGCAGAGTTGGGGCCGTAAAAGCCCCCGGATAGCCGGCGGGGATTCCCCTGACTGATTCTCTTGTTCAGGCTTGCGACTTGGTCAGAGGAGGGCGGCGGTGGCAATGAGGTATTCCCGGTCGATATCTCTTGAGAAGGTGCCGGTAGGGCAGATCCCGGTGCATGCCCCATCGGCTGAGCAGGCACCGGCCCTGGTCCTGCTGGCCATGTTTGAGCATTGGACAGCCGTCTGATTGGGGGTTGATCCGCGATCATTGGGCCCATGGACGGAGCATTGTTATCAGGAACATGCACGCTCAGGGTCGGCAGTCCTTGTCCTTCACCATTAGCGCTAGCTAGTGCTGATGATTGCGCAGTATTCGAGGATTCCGGTAGTCCCAATGTTTGCGAGCGCTGGGTGGCATCGTGTGCTGCGTGAGCTTGCGATAGCCTCGGGGAGGTGGAAGGTAACCGGACTTGTCTCTGTGCGTCTTGAATGGTGTTTTGGGGGAGGGGAGACCCTGGCGGTGACACGTCGTACAGGTTGTCCGTGTTGTCCGTGCCGATCTGGGCTGAAGGGCTTGACCTAGGCCGGGGTGCATCATCAGCGCGTGCGCGGCTAAAAGTCGTGGAATCGCTGGCGGTCCTGTGGTGATGAGCGGCGCCGCTAAAGGGGGATCCGGGGGTACGGATGGCCTCTTCACGAAGACCGTGGCTTCTATCGACGGATGCGCTCGCCGGCATGGGTGGGAGGGCAGGCATAGAAGGTACATGCATCGGCTCGACGGCATCCCCACGCATGAACGCAGGGAGATCCCCTGGGTCTTCTTTCTGGTAAGGAGGCGGGGGCGGAACCCAGTTGTCAGCGTCACTTTCGTGGGGATGCTCCCGACGTCCATCAGCTCTGCGATACTCGATGGGCCGTCCGCCTACAAGCCTAGGGTTATGTCGTTGGTTCATGGCAGCGGCGGTGGCAGCACGCCTCAGGGTCGGAGCTGAGCGGGGGCTAGCGTGGGTATAAGGGGCATCCAAAGCCTCCTGCTCCTCAATGGTGGCCACGTCTAGGTCCTCCGTGACGTCGGCAGCGGAACGATTCCTGGCCGGATTCAGACCAACCGTCCTGGGCACCAACGGGTCATCATCGTCGGCATCGCTCAACGATATCCGGGGAAGCGGGGGAACCTGGGAGGTCATGTCGCGCGAGGCCGTCGTGGCGGCTCGGAGCAGAGCGCTGCGTCCACCGTGTTTTCTCGCGACAGTCCTGCGACGAACAATGGCGACCTCGGTCTCGATATCGCGGCGCTCCTCCTCCAGGGCCTCGGCTTCATCGCCACCAACTTCAATGGTTATCTCCGTAGTCTCACCGTCTTTGACGGAGTAATCGAAATCCAGCAAGGCAATCCTCCCACCATCCACAAAGTCGATATCCTCCTCTTCCGTCACTAGTCTCGGCCCTAAAACACCCTTGGCCGTGACAATCAAACGCTCTTTGATGGAGGCATCGGCAAAGTTAGCAACCCACTTCACGTTGCTGACACCCGACAACTCCGAAATTTTGTGTCCAGGGACCAAGTTATTGCGCAGTTTATCGCAGAGCAGCTGCCACTGCGGAACTCGCCTGTTGCTGGTGTCGGGTCCTCTCGACGGAAGGCTGCGGGAGATGCTGCTACGGTCGCTGTTATTCCGGCCCAGGCCTGTGGAACCGCTGGACCTATCGGGACCGGGCGCGGCCTCGGGGACGGCGTCCAGCTCTTGGGGAATACCATATACCCAAATCTCCTTGCCATGGAAACCGGCCGCAACGAGCTCGCCATTGTACGTGGCGCCTGGCAAGGTGGCTGGGAGCATCTTGGCCTGAGAGTTCTCCTTTGGGACGGGACCGGTGAAGTAGGTGGTGCCGTTGCGGAGGTCGTCGATTCGGACAGCCCGAAAGGCTTCAAAGCTTCGGTCGTAGGCAAAGGTCCAGCTTGCTTCCTCGTGGCAGCCGTCTTGGAGCAAGACAGCGTGGCTGCAGTCGTGACTCGAGTTAGGAAAGAGGATGGACGTGGTCCACATGGCGCTGACGTTGGCGCCGTCCTGCATAGTACCTGGGTCGTAATAGGGCGCCGTCAGAATGACGGTACTGGGGGGCGACGAGTGAGTGGTTGTTCCGAGGATCTGGGTACCATCGTAGGAAAACGCCAGGGAATCAACGGCGTCGCATTTGACGGAGCGCTTTTCGGAGGCGATGGCGCCTGGGTTGAGTGAGGAGACCTCGATGCCACCCTCGTAGGCGGCTGCTAGAACCGAACCGCAAGGCGATATGGCAATGGTACGCGGGGTGTTGTCGAGCATGATGGCCTGCTTCCGACGTGGCGGCGAAGATTCTAGGTCGTAGATGTCGACCTGCATCTCGGAAGATACAACTGCCAGGATAGAGGCATCGTCCAAGATGCAGACAGAAACAGGGCGCCGTAGGATCTTGAACTCGCGTTTGATCTCGGCATTCTCGCCCCGCACATCGATCACGTATATCCGGGACGAGTTGTAAGCGAGGATCAGCTGTGAACGCGGGGAGGTGCTGAACTGCATGCCCTCACCACCGGGGCATGATGATGAGCTGATGGATGTGGACACGAGTTTAATGATGGTCTGGCGCGGACGGAGGAAGGCATCGAAGAGGTTCCTCCTGACTTCACGCGCAAAGAGGCGGCGGAGGGTGGGGAGATTGCTATTGTCGGCGGAAGGGAGAGTCGAGTGGCTGGCGGCGAAGGACGGGCATTGTGCGAGGTGATGGAGGTAGAGGTGGCTGCGCTGGGAGACGGAACGCCACTTTCGGTTCAGGAGGACGAGAGACGCGAAGGCATTGGGTTCGGTGGCCGTGAGGATCCTGGCAAGTTGGACGTGGTCAGCGGATGGTTGGTGACCTGGGGAGGCCGCGAAGTGACACGAGATGGTCCTCCAAGCACCCGGGTGACGGTAGAAAGGGACAGCGAGACTCACTGCTCAATGATCTCGTCGGGTAGCCTTTCAAAGGCAGGCGCAAAGTCGACGGGGTCATCGCGGTCGATTTTGACGTCGGTGGACATTGTGTCGGCGGGCGACACATTCACGCGCAGAGGAGGGGAGAGTTGGAGATGTGGCCGTAGACTGCTGCCATGACAATGGGAACCTAGCAAACGGTAGAGGATGGGCGGGGAAGAGCTACGAGTACGCGGTACGAGGCATTCGGTAGGACAAGTACGGGGGATTAGGAGGTGGGGGAGATGAAGAAGAGGGAGGTGGCCGCGGAGGTGTGTTGAGGTGGTCCGTGAGATGGAGATGAATTCCGGTGCAGTTTCGGTGGTATTCTGGTTCAACTGGTGGCAGTCTGTATGTACCTAGGTAGGTCCGTCCCTCGTACCTGTAAACATGCACCGGGGAGGCCGTTGTTTGCACTTTCCCAGCAAACTTCCAGTGCCAAGCTCCAGCTCCCGATTCCCGTGTCCCAAGTTCCCAAGTTCCCAGCTGCGAAAGACGCAGCAATGCCTGCACCTAGGGTGATCCTTGATTGGCGAGGGCTCGATGCGGCCTATCGCCATAAGTAGGTCAGTCCTGATTGTCCCACGATCCGAAGGACTCTGGCTGTCGACGACCCCGTGGGACACTGTGTTCTTGCTGATCCTCTCGGCCTGGCCTTGAGGCCACGGCACAGGCTATAACCGTTCGATTCCATCTCAGGCAGGCGGTCCTTGTTGAATGACAATTCGCATGATGACTGATCCCCGCCTCAGCGCCACAATCCACATATGATCGGGGTCCTCCGGATGCGGCTAAATTTAGATCATCCTTGCATCGCCGACCCATCAACGCTTGTCATGAAATACTTCAACACCTGTGCGAACCAATCCACAAAGGACACTGACGAGGCATCGCGGCTGTGCAGTCTAAGCTTCAGGGCCTCGTTGGCCTCTCGGGACTGCACAGAGTGCAACGTTCCGCGCTCCTTTCATTGCATGCCGGCCTAGCCTAGTGACACAATGTCGGAAGGCGAAGTGTGACGTGAGGCGTGGGACGTGCCTGCCATGAGCGAGCGTGTCGGTCATCGAATGCCTCAGGTTGTCTAGTCTTGGATACCTTATCGTTATATCGCGGTGCGCTCCTTCCCGAAACGCGGCACCTGCTTGCTACCTAGTACCTAACCTTACGTATTCAATGAGGAAGTAACTGCTACGGGAGCGAGGAAGGGACACACCTCTTTCGCTGGGAAACTACCACAGAAGAGCGGACCTCCCCGCCTCCCGATGAACCAAGCATCCTCAATTCTTGTTATGTCTGCAAATACCTTTACCCCTTCGTCCACCTAGGTACCTCCATTACTCCTACTGCCTACTCCAACTGCCGTCACCCTTAGTACTACAACTCCTATCACTTACACTCCTAGCACTCACCCTTGGGCATGTATAACCTTTGGCAGCTCCTCTAGTGTTGGGGCGGCGCTCTGGCCATTACCACGCGCAGCAACATCCTGTTCGGACTGCTTGGTACGTTGCTTCTCATCGGACACAACCAACTTCATCATGAGGAAGATGATGACGGGCCGCTATTTAGAGAGGCCTCTCGCCATTTCGTCTTCCAAAAGATGTGCGGGCTAGGCATGGCATACCCGGTGGCATGGCTCTGGACGGACGGGACCCTCGTGGGCGTCTGCATCGGCCCGTATCAGCATGGGCTTGCCTTCCACATCGTCTGCGCCTTGATGGCCTTTGCCCTGATCAGCGTTTACGACTATGTATTGTACTCTGTGAGTGGAAGCAGCCGCCGGTCATCAGTGGCCGCAATGCGTAATGCTGACATTGACTACAAGAGACTCGATACCCTGCCGTGTTACAGTATTCGGCCTATCATCTATTCCTTCGCTCAACGTGCCCAACCGACTAGCTACCTCGAATGGCACCTCAAAGTTTTGTGCCTGTTCGAGCTGTTCTTGGGTTTACCACTCGCCCACGCCATGTAGAAAGTGGCCGAAAATCCCTGCAGTTCTGGTGTTCAGGGTGGTCCGTCAATCTTTGCCGAACAGCTCCTTGCCGTGATATTGGGGCCGGTGATGCTATGGCCCGTCTACGACACCGTCGAGACAGTGAGTAGCAGCCGAACAACTTGAACCACGAGAGACGTCGGTCCTGATAACTATGTCCCGTCCAGTTCGGCCATTTCCTATCCCGTAGTTTTCGGGAAGACGACCTCTTTGAATTCCTTCAGAGCGTGGAAAGGCATAACAAATGGAGCCCCGGTGGATGTATCAAGTATGGCGCATGGGCTATCCTGGTTACCACTTTAATCAGGCTTCCCACGCTCGTCTGAATATGCTCTGTACATTGCATTGTTATTCCGTCGTTTCCTACTCAGCTACAGCGTCGGCCGCACGGACCGTGTAGCGACGAGGGTCAAGGGATATTAGTCCCATTCTGCTTGGAAAAGCGTTGCAATTAGGTTTTAGAAATAAAAAAAGAAGCGAAGTGAGCAACCCGAGTCTTATATAACCGATACTGGCTGTGGGACAGCGTGTGTGTTCTTTGTCCCTGAAACGCTATGACTATCAAGGTAGAGTAGTATGAACCGACATTTTTTGCAAGTTGGACATGGACAATATGTCTAAAATGTATATACAACTTTGACGGTCGACTGTCCGACAGCTAGATGACCGCCTTTTTGGTATTCTTGATGTCTAAGCCCGACTTTTTGAACTGTTCGTCGATTTCGTATGCCTTGCCCAACTGTCGCCTGCCCCGTTTCCCCCTTTTCCCACGTCACGTCATGTCAGTGCCATGTCATGTCATAGTATGTCTGGCTTTGCCTCGCATTTTCAAGCCCTCGGAATGGAAACCGTCAACTCATACGTCTCACCAGCCTTGATGCCCGTAAGGCGGTTCTCGGGCAGCACCTTGCCACCGACCTCGACCTGGACGGACTCCACATCGGCCCTCCGGACGTCGGCGACAATCTTGGCCCCGCGGAACAGCCTCGTGACGCGGACGCTATCCCAGCCCGAGGGAAGCTGGGGCTTCACACGCAGACCGTCAGCCTCGCCGCGCAGACCGCACAGTCCCTCGACGAAACACCGGTACGCCCAGGACACGGTCCCCGTGTTGAAGAGCTGGCTGGAGCGCCCCGCTGTGCGCGGGTAGACGTGGTACGCGCCGCGGTAGTAGTTGGGGATGAAGACGGGCATCTGCCCGCGGCGCAGGTAGTCCGACTCCGAGGGACCCGGGATCATCTGCCGGAGGTGCGTGTACGCGCGGTCGGCCTCGCCGATGGTGTACAGGCTGTGGATGTAGAAGATGGCGGCGTGGTTGTAGACGGACCCGTTCTCGCCGTTGCCGGGGAACTTTTGCGTCACGCGCCCAATGTCCTCGCGCATGCCGCTGAAGGGAGGGGCGAACATGGCGACGCCATAGGGCGTGCCCAGCTGCTCGTCGACCTGGGGCAGCATCTTGGCGATCTGCTCCTTGGAGGCGGCGCCGCCGAGGATGGACCAGGCCTGCGGGTTCAGCCAGATGCGGCCCTCCTTGTCGGAGGCGACGCCGAAGGGAACGTTGTCGTCGGTGATGCCCCGCGAGAACCACTCGCCATCCCAGAGGTGCTTGTTGGCGGCCTCGTTGACCTCCTTGGCACCCTGGCGGTAACGAGCGGCCTGGTCAGCCTTGCCCAGCTGCTCGCAGACGTCGGCCCAGATGTTGACGGCGAAGGCGGTGGCGACGGTGAGCCAGCCGGACACACCCTTGCCCTTGATGCCGGCCATGTTCATGGGGTCGCACCAGTCGCCCTGGGCGAGGTAGCTCAGACCACGCTCGTCGCGGGCTGTTAGGAGCCAGTCCATGGCGCGGCTGAAGCGCTCGAAGGCGGTGTACTTGGCGCCGCTGGAGTCGACGATCTCCTGCGAGAGGAGGTCGTAGTCGCCCGTCTCGGCGAGGTACACCTCGAGGGCGACGGGTAGCCAGACGCAGTGGTCGGTGTGGGGGATCTGGTTGATGTACTTCAGAGTGGCTTCCTTGGTGAGGAGGATGCCGTCGGGCATGGACCCGTCGGGCTTCTGCTGGGAGAGGGAGAGGACGAAGGAGTTGCGGGCGACCTCGGGCTTGATGTAGCTCATGCCCATGTTGTCCTGGAGGTAGTTCCTGGTCTGCGGGTCGGTGGACAGGCGGTTGACGTCACCGTGGTAGAAGACCTGGCGCGGCAGCCAGTTGTTGACAAAGTCATCAAGGTCCTTGTCCGGCGTCTCGATGCGCAGGCAGCCCGACCCGCCGAGGATGTACGCAGCGTACTCCTCCGCCGCCTTGGCGAAGCCCTCCTTGCTCAGGTACCTCTCGCGCATAGTCTGCGCCTCGGCCTCGTCGAAGGCCGGGCCGAACAGGAAGCGGTACTCGCGCTCCTCGGCCGCCTTCAGCTCCTCGCGGTACTGGACCACCGCCGCGGGGGTCTCGTAGATGGCGTCCGACTTCGAGAGCAGAGGTCCGTCGGTGATGGAGGACGGCGCGTGCAGGCCGCCCTCGCCCTCGAAAGCGGTCTGCCGTGCCTCCCAGGAGACGGGGGCGGTCTCGCAGAGGAAGTACGTCTTGTCCTTGAAATACTTGTTCTTGGGGTAGTCCTCGGCCTTCTGGTAGGGGGTGATGCTGCTCGCCAGCACGCCGCCCAGGGACTCGCTGTACCGCGCGCCCTGGTTCATCCACGACATGTACCCGATGACAAAGTAAGGGTAGACGCTGATCTTGCGGGGGCGGTCCGAGAGGTTGGCGACCTTGATGCTCCAGAGCTCGGCCACATCGTGTGTGGGCAGCGTCAGGGTCATCTGGACACGGATACCAAACTTCTCGGCGGTCCAGGAGATGTCGCTGCGACCGTGGGAGAAGTTGAAGCGGTCGGGGCGGGCGCGCACGGGCTCGTAGGGGGCGGAGAAGAGGTCGCCCGTCTCCTCGTCCTTGACGTAGACGAAGCGGCCCGGGTGGTGGGCGTAGTAGTTCTGCTCAGGCTGCATGAAGGTCTTGGCCTCGATGTTGGGGGTGTGCGAGTACTTGGCGGGCTCGGGCTGCATGAACTGGGCGGTCGAGTAGCCGCGGCAGGTGGCGTGGATCATCATCTTCTGGTTCCAGAGGAAGCCGCTGGCCATTGGCAGGGCGGTCGGGCTGGTGAGCTCATAGCGCTGGCCGTCCGGGGTAGGCCCCAGCAGCTTGGGCGATTGCGAGGCCGTCATTGCTGTGACGGCGGTTGTCTCTGTTCTGTTCTGTCCTGTTCTGGCGATGCGTGCGAACTCACAGGGACGGGCGTCAGGTTAGATGGTGAGGATGACGACTAACGACGAGGAGACGGTTGGTGGGATTGAGGGTTTTGGTCGGCGGCGCCCGCTTTGGATACAAAAAAAAAAAAAAAAAAAAAGGCCAGTTAGACAATATAACAAATATATTAAACTAGATATTTCATTCCGCGCTCCGGCCGACGGGCGGCGAGAGTAACCGACTTCGTATATGTACAAATAGGCTAAATGGGCGTCCGCGACCGCCGCTCCGCGGGTTGAGGTCGCATGACGAGGGCCCGGACGCGGCGTCGGAGGCAGTGGCCGATAAGGGGGTGTCCGTCCCGCTTGCCCGTCTTGGCTGGCGGTCACGGAGTTGCTTGCGCGGGGAACGACGGATGACGATGTTTAGCTTGGGTGGATGGAGAAGTGTGCGAGGATCTGGGCTGATTACTTTCGCTGGTTGTGGCGGTTTGTGGCCTGGCGCGGCGGAAGCTCCGCCGACTAGGTTGGTAGTGCTGATCCGCGGCGGATGTCCCGCCGTCATTGTCGGGCGGGCAGCTGCTGCTGTGAGCAACCCGGAACCGAATGATGGGAAAATGTTTGATGCTGTCTCCAGCTGGCCTCGGTAACGAAGGATTTAAAAAAAATCAACCGAGGATTAGATCCATGTTTTGGCATAAAGATATGTACGTATGTATCATGTATACAAGCCTATTGTGCATCTGTTGGCAGAATGGTACGGCCAATCTGGAGAGCGAATTAATCTATCTCGGATGCAGTCAGCTGTTTGGCACGCTTAGAACCACCACGTCCGTATTGCCCGACGGAATGCTTTTGTCTTTTTTGTTTTTCCATGAACCTATTATACGCGTACCACGGTTCAATCTGTGCCGGGAGCGAAATGCTGAAACCATTGGCCAATCAGCGAAGAGCCAAATTGCGCATGCATGACAGCTACTAGTGCAGGCACAAGTTTCAATTAAACTCTCCACCTATTTACGTACCTTATCTAACTTACTAATTGCACCTACTATTAGTAGTAAGTCGGTAGGTAGAATGACAGAAAATGGATGCATATCCCACAGCTATAAAACTACACGGAAAGTGTACTAACTACGTTAGTAACCTAGTGTTTTCGCTACTGTCGTCCTGGCGCAGTCAACCCACTGCAGTCAAGAGACCGTCAGGGGCATCCACCGTGGGCGCGCACATATGGTAAATCGGCATCCGTATTATCCGAGAAGTTACTGGTGCTTACAGTACCTTAGGTAGATAGCAGGTACTAGTAGTACATGTACGTGCTACTACTAACAATACAGGTAGTCCGTACCAGAGGTCTGCACTCACAATGAAAATCTCTGTCACGTGAGCCCCATAACTCATCACATCAAGTCCATCATCGCTCCATCAGGCAGTGGATGATCATCCGGGGTGCATTGTTTTTGGCTCCCTCCACTCCGCCGAACCTCCGTATCCATCTGCCGTGGCACGCCGCAGCCCGCACAAGCATCACCCCATGCGCGCCATCGGGTGAGAGAGAGCGTTCATGTCGCTGCTGCAGGAGTGCCGTCGCCTCCTCCTCGTGCTCCTCCCCGCAGCCATCTACCACCAATGCCGAGACGCCACCTATAACACCGTCTATGGGTACATGCCTCTGGACTCGAACCCGCCGGGAGCCTCCTCCTCCCCGCGCCTTGCCGGGGACACGCCGCCGCGTCGGCAACCTCACACCACATGGTCGTGGGCCTGGGTAAGGCGCAGATGTCGCCGTCGTGGCTGCCTCGTCGCCGCCGTCGCGTTGGCTATAGTCGTCATCTTGACTCTCGCCCTGGGCCTGGGCTTGGGCTTCGGTTTGGACGATGTATTGATCAATTTGCCTATTCGCCCCCTTTTCACTCTGGTCTGATGATCATACGCCGAGATCCATTCAGCTGACACCGTGACCTGCATCAGGACGAGGACGATGGACCCGGCCCGGTCATCGACCTCGGCTACGCCAACTATACGGGCTCATATCTCCCCAATGGGATCAGTCAGTACCTCGGGATGCGCTATGCGCGCCCTCCCACCGGTGACTTGCGCTGGCGCGCGCCTGTCGAGCCCGAAGACGAAGGGGAGCTGCAGAGAGCCCGATCGGTGAGTTGTCTGTCGTGGAAAATAGGGCGTCATGTATCCTGTATGTCCTCTTCTTCGGCGGAGGAGCTGGCTTCTGACCATCTACATGACAGTTTGGGCCTACATGCTACGGCATATCCCAGTCCCCAGACGATTCCCATGACGAGGACTGCCTCTTCGTCAACGTTTGGGGCCCGACCAACGCCACGGCCGACATGAAGCTGCCGGTCATTGTCTTCATCCAAGGCGGCGGTGAGTCGATAACCAATCCTGGCGGCCCCCCCCCCAAAATTTACACCTCGTCGTTCAATGGGTCATCTGACAACAACCCCTGATAGGCTACACTAGTCTTTCCAACGCCAACTGGAATGGTACCCAGTTGGTAGAGACCTCGGGCAACAATGCCGTGTTCGTCACCTTCAACTATCGTGTCGGCCTTTGGGGTTTTCTCGCCGGCCACGAAGTACGCGAGGACGGCGACCTTAACGTCGGTCTGCTCGACCAACGCTTCCTCTTCAGGTGGGTTCAGGAGAACATATCAAAGGTATGTCCAGCACCCCCCTTTCGCGATACTACCCTTACTCGTAGACCTACCTTGTATGGCTGATCCCCCTTTTCCCTCTGTAGTTCGGCGGCGACCCAGACCACGTCGTAATCCAAGGCGTCTCCGCCGGCGGGGGATCCGTGGCCCTGCATCTCGCAGCCTACGGCGGCCGCGACGACGGCCTCTTCGTCGGCGCCATCTCCGAATCCACCTTTGTCCCCGCCCACCCCTCGGTCTCGGATCTCGAGTTCCAGTTCGACCGCCTCGCTTACCAGGCTGGCTGCTCGGGGGCCGAGAACCGGATGGACTGTCTCCGCGGGAAGAGCATGAAGAAACTCCAGAAGCTCAACGTGGAGAAACCTTTTCCTGGGAGGCGGTACAACCCGCTCTTTTATTGGACACCTTGCGTTGACGGCGAGTTCCTCGAGGATATCCCCTCGGTTCTCTTCCAGGAGGGCAGGTTTCTAAGCGTCCCCTCCCTTATTGGAACATGTACCAACGGCAAGTCCCACTATGAAGCCCCTGAGTCCTCGCCTCCCCGCCATCATCATGCTAACGGGGACTTCTAGAGGGCACCATCTTCGCACCCACGGGCGCCAAGTACCCGAGCTCCCTCACCACCTTCCTCACAGACCAGTACCCCGACCTCACCACCACCCAAACCGACACCATCCTCGACTACTACCCATTAGAGCCCGCCATCCCGGACCACGGCCCTTGGTTCCCCTCCGCAGCCCGCGCCTACGGCGACGCGACCTTCATCTGCCCCGCCAACAACATCCTCGACGCTCTCGCCACCTCCATCGCCTCCTCCAACTCAACCCCACCGCTCTACTCCTACCGCTACAACGTCTACGACAAAGCCTCCTTCGACCGCGGCATGGGCGTATCCCACGTCTTTGAAGCCCCCGCCGTCTTCGGCCCGGACATGATGTCCCACCCGGCCCCGGAGAGCTACTACACCTACAATGCTGACATAATCCCCGTCGTCATGAAGTACTGGCTGAGCTTCGCGAGGACCTTGGATCCAAACGTCTACAGGGCTGACGGGGCACCCGAGTGGGAGACCTGGGGTCAGAATCGCCAGAGGATGTTGCTGCAGACTAATAATTCGACCATGGAGCGCGTGAGCAAGAGCGAAGTCGATCGATGCGAATTTTGGAAAGGGATTGGAACTACGACCAACCAGAAGTAGTCAAAATCGGCCCGAGTGATATTTATACCATGATTCCCCTTGTATACATACATAGCTGTAAGTGTATCAATTTTGGTCTTACAGGCGCCAGGAACACCAATCCGCAGTTTGTACTAATCGATGTCATATTTCTATCTTATCGGTGTAAACGCTCGTGGAACCGTGGCGTGGTATAACATAATAGTAGTAATCTTCTTCTACCTCCTTATTCCTATACCTGTGGCACCCAACCCTGAAACTCTCCATTCTCCGACTGGGAACCCCAACGAATGTTCAGGCGTGAGAGCTGGAGGGACGTCTCCATGTCTTTCTCACACACGACCGCATGGTCTTCTTTGCGCCCCTGGTCCATCGCCGTAAACGTCTGCCTGCGTTGGCTGGTGGGGGTCCTGGGGCTCCGTCCAGTTCGATAGGGCCACCGCGGTTTACCGTTGAAATACTGCATGCGGGCAGTGGTTCGCCGTGGAAGCCAAAAGACAGAACTGGACTATCATTTTGGGGCTGTATGTCCAGCGTCCCGCTAATGCGGAGCCAGAGACGGGAGAGTTTCTGACGCAGCATGTGATGACGACCCTTGTTGGCACTTGCGCCTAGGTCGTGGGGTTGACATGGGGCCTCTTTCGTGGATATTGAGGTACTAGTACGCTGCAGTTCCAGGCCGGACCTTCCTGTTACTCGTGGGTCCTGGATGTCAAACTGATCTGAGGGACGACGAGAAGATGTCAGGACAGCAGGCTTATTGCTCGTCACTCCTGGACGAACTCCTGACATCTGTAGCTCAATCTCCGTCGGCTCTACAAACAAGTCCAGTAGGCGCTTTGCGAATGTATTCTTCAGCGCACACTCTTCAGTGTCCACTGGCGTGTTGCACTGCTTTAGGTCGGTGTGCAGTCCCGTGCTATCCAGGCTGAAGTGGGATACAGCAACGTGATCCAGCGGGGCTTTGACCATGAGTCTCTGTCGAGTTGGTGATTCGCCTGACACCCCGACAGACGCTTGATTTACCTCGTGGATTGCCGAGGACTCGTCGTCGGCATCTGACGCAGGAGTTGACGGCGGTCTCTCGGCACGAACATTGAGCCACCCTGGAGTACCATGATTCTGCTTCTCGACAAAGTCGCCATTGGCCCTGAGATTCGAGACTTTCATGGAGTATCTTGATGCACAGGCTGCATTCTTCTTGAGGCTAAGCTCAAGGTGTGCGCTGATCCAATGCTTGAGTGCCAACGCTGTCCCAGGAGGCAAGTTCTTCAGAAGTTGAGAAATAAGGTCCTCGATGCTGCAGTTGCACACTGTCGGAGTCGATTCGGTCGACGAGGAGACCAAGGTCTCAGAGACTCTAGTCTGTTCAACCTTTGGATCCAAGGGGTCTATTGCCGCCGATGTGCTGATATGCATAACTGCTGGGGTACGTCGGTGTCCCTTCCGAAATGGTCTTTCTTCGGCTTCTCTCAACCCTTCCAGTGTCGGTGGTTTTCTAATCAATGCATTTCCTTCGCAAGTATCAGAATCTCTACACTTATATGGGCCAGCTGAGTCCCGAGTCTCCTCTGCTGTCGTTTCCTTGTCAATCTTATACGAGCCAGGGGGGCTGTTCGGCCGGTCCGAGGAGCTGGCTAGGGGAGTCGGCTCGGATATTGTGCGATTGAGAGTGTGCTTCTCCTTTATCAGGCCGGAATTCGGTTTTCGCTCGCTTGACTGAGTTCCATTGCGAGCTCCGAGTGTATGAGGCCGTACGGTTACCGGGAGGGTTGCGTCCATTGGTCGACATCCAGAGCTGAAAGATTCGAAGACGGGAGAGGCGTGTTCTTCTTTCTCTTTCAAACATGAGTGGGAATCTATCGAGTGGTTTGGTGATTCTGGGACAGGTAGGACTGGGTGCTCCATGGCTAACTCGGTTCGAGGATTTATACCACGCTCAGTTTTTGAAGACTCAAGATCCTCATCTATCTTCTGTGCCTCCTTTTCATGCTCTCTTGCGATTGAATCTTGTGAAGTCGTACTCTCGATTACATCGCTTGTCCTTGAGGCAGTGTTGTCCTCTCTAGACGGAGTAGCGAGCGTACCTGTATAATTGTCAGCTACTTCTTGGGAATATGAAAGTCTGAATATCTCTATAATACCTTCCAACAAACCATGACTATTTCCCATCTGCGCAGAACCTGCATGGCTCCCTGGTGTATCGAAACTTTGATAATCCTCAGCTCCGAGCACCATCGGGGGACTCAGACCAGCAGCATGTCGAGGCACTGGGCAGGCAGGAGGTGTGGGAATAGGAGCTGAATGGTCATCTTCAGAGCTTTCGCTGTATCCGTAGTAGCAATGAGGAGCAGACAGGGAACTTGAGCCGTTGGGCCTGGATGTCGTCGGTCGCCGGTACATCTCAATGATCGCTGAGATCGAAGGGGACGAGAGGTCTTTATCGTGCAGTTCCTCTCTGTCGACTGACCGTAGCGAACCGGAGTGAACAGAGCTGGGTGTTCGCGATCGGCATACCAGCGTGCCTGCAACAAATGGCCCTTGTGGAAGACGACAAGGTAGCGAAGCTGTCGTGATACTGTCCTCTACTCGAGAAGAGGTCGGTGGTGGACCCCTGAAACTATCATCGCTTGAATTCCACGGGACGTGAATAGCGCTCTAGTCTATAGTCAGTCAACACGGTCGTGCTGTGTTTCAAGGATTACCTGCCTGGTGAGGTTCCCGATCGGGCTCCGTCATGCTGCTTTGATCTAACCCTCCATTTTCCGGAAAGACTGGAGAAGACGTCCGGATGGGCTGACGCTTTAGACGAGGCTGATATAGGGAAGGAGTTCGAGAGTGCTGTAGAACTGTCTCGCCAGACGGATTTTGCCCTAACTCAACTGACTGTCGGGGAGGCATGCGCCACGAGCTGCACGTACTCAATGTGTACAAACCTTGATCGTACTCGTCTGACGGTGTATAGACTCTCGAGTAGTTTGTATTCGAGCCATAGAGGGAGAGGGTCTCCGATCTGGCATATCGGAGCGACGAGGGGAGGAACTTGCGGTCGTCTGGATAGAAGCGGTTGCTGTTGAATTTTGATCGGCTGTCTTGGAGTAAATCGGCGTCTGCGAGTCCTGGCCTTGGTCGGGGAGGTGCGTGATAAGTCGCAGGCGGTACATTTGGTTCGATGGTAAATAGGCCGAGGTCTCCAGTCTCGGTTGTCGTCTTGAGCATGCTCTCTAGCGGACCCGGCGATCGGAGAAGGACCTGCCTATTGTCTTTGAGATGGCTCAATGATGGCCGCCGGGGACGGGAGCGTGGAATGCCATGTATAGTTTGGTTGAGCCGACGCGGTACTTCGTATGCGCTCTGAAGAGGCTCTTGGCTGACGGACCTCTGCCTTCTGTGATGGATTTCCATCTGGCAGACGGCCTTGGGAGTGAACTACGGCTGGAGGAACGATGAACGGGATAACAGGATTTCGAGTTCCACGGACGGGGAGGCTGCCGCGTGGTAATAAAAGTTCGGGAGGCGAAGACAACGGTTTTGCCGCGGTACCCGTAAAAGAGCTTTGGTCCGTGACCTGCAACTGTTGCTGTTTGGAGTGTTGTTACGGACTGTTGCTCTCTGGCTCTGCGTCCGTATCTTGAGGGATACAGTACGTACAGTACTTTATGAATGAGGGGATACCTGCCAGTGGTTGCAGGTACCTTACCAGGTATGGATGGAGGAGACCATGGGTCAAGGTGGGTTTGGGACAGGTAGGCTCCGAGAGTAACGGAAGGAGCAGGGCGACTCACTGGGAGGCATGTCATGTCGCCTGCAAAGCAAGAGCAGTGACAAACTGAGGAAGGCACGATACGGGGGCAATGAAGTCAGCAAGGCAAGTCTAGTACTTAGCAGTTACTACCTGCACTAAGCCAGTAAGATAGGCAGGCAGCAGAGGTGGGAGAGGACAATGTTGAGGCATTGGATGCGAATATCAATTGACGGATTTCTACAGCGGTGTTGGATAGTACTAGTACTTATATAAAGGTGATCAAGATGGAAAGGTGACTAGAAGACGCCTCCGCCGATTATGAACAGCCGCTCTTCCTCCTTCTTAGCCCACTGTATGATCTTGTTCGCCCCTTGGGTCAGAGACGCCCTCGACACGTTCGGACCGGCCACGCAGTAGAACTCGAATACCGGAGTCACCCAAGCCAGCGATGTTGCTTCCTCGCTGATACAATGGAGCACCTTGAGGTGAGAATTCTTGGAATGGACCGACGCATGGAGCTCATGATATACAGTCATCAGCCTCCTCCGCTCGACCAGGCCGGTGAAGTGCGGTTCCAGGGACGCCATGCAAAACTGGACGTTTGCGCGGGACTTGTACATGAAATGGCTGACCTGGCTGCCCGGTGCAATCTCAGATGTCTGGATGCGCCCTGCCCGGGTTGCGTTTTGGATGAGAGTGAGGCTTCCGTTGCTGGCCAGCTTCTGTGCGACGTCGTCGCGCATCTGCTTGAGTTCGAAGAAACTCTCCTTGTCCGCGCTGATGAGGACCATGGCAATCTCCTGTTCGGCCGACGGCTGATCCGGTGAAATTGGGTCCGCAGCCTTGTTCGCCCCTAGTACGTCGTCGAAGAAGCTCACATACATGTACAGGTAACCTCGGTTGTTGAAAGCCGGGAGACACAGTGGGATCCAGCTCTCGCCACCTCCACCACGGATGCCTTCCGCCTCGAACAGCATGTTGAAGATGAGCTGTAGGTCGCTCGGGTGCAGTGAGTGTCGTCGGGGGCGAATGACACTGACGAGTTTTCCCCCAGCCACGATGAGCCCGTACAGGAGTTTCTCGGACCTCAGCTTCAGAAAAGTGTTGTTGATCGCATGCCTCTGGGACTTGCGAAGCCTCAGGCATTCCAACGAGCCGAGAAGAGCGGAAGGAGCACCTCTGGTGAAGTTGTCCGCGAGCGAAGACAGAAGCGACTCTGTGCCCTGTAGAGGCTTGCGCAGGTCGCTCGAGGGACGGTTCGCAAAGATGTTGTTCAGGGTTGGCAGCGTCAGCGTGGAGAGAATCTGCATGTAGAGAGCCTCAAGCTGAGACCGGATATGAGAATCGCTCTCTCCGAGCTTGCTTATCGCCACAAAGTATAGCGGCCCTTGTGTGGAGATGACAAATCGAGCGTTGCCCGCCGTGAAGCCCTGGAGCTGGTTCTTGGCGCCCTCATAAAACGATATGATGGTCTGAACCACGCCGATTGATGAGTTGATGAGACCTAGGTCCCCATGTCGACTCCAGATTGGCTTCCCGGCGGCGGAGAGGATCATGTAGTGTTTGAGCTTGGATTTCCACGTCTCCAGTCGTTCGGCATCCCTGGATGCCCCTCCCGTATCATCGGGCAAGGGAGCGAACTCGGCTTCGAAATCGGCAAAGCGATCGTCGACGTTGCCCCGCCGCCTCTCAAACGGAAGCACGGTAGATGACTGGGATCGCAGGAGATTCCAGGCAGGGCTCCTCTTGTTCATCTCTCCGGCAAGCAGGCTGGCGATGTCGGCTGCGGGGCGCATGGTCGGCGCAAAGCTCGTCACACTCGCCGCGTCGTCGTTGTCCGCACCGATCGCGCTGACCTTGCGATCCGGCGAGGCGGTCTCGCTTTCGAGCGGGCTCGAGGCCGACTTCGGGCCTGGCGAGGAGAAGGTGCCTCGGGATCCATCGGGAAACGAGAGTGTCTGGATTTCGACCGGGGCCACTGCGGTAGTCGCATGAGCTTGCAGCGCGTTCGGATCTATCGAGGCGCTCCTTGTCGATGGCCGTGGAGGTAGTGGAGGACGCTGCTCCTCACCGGTCGACTCTGTCGCCGGCGCCATCTTGATGGGATCTTGGGATAGCTGCACCGGAGCATCTCAACTCGGGCCGCAACCTGGTCGCGTTGGGATCGTGTGATCCTCCAGACGTCGATGAAAGATGCCAACTTCCATTATGCCATTGCTTCGGGACCTCGCAGAGGCAAAAGACGAAGACAAACTAGCGAGCGACACGGGGATGGATATGGTGTAGGTAGTTGAGGGGGAACAAGTTGGCGCATGGTACCAACCAAAGGCCTGGGGGTTCTCCAACTCTTCCATGGTGTGGAGGGGCACTCAGCCATCCATCAGCCGTCAGGCACCTTTAGCGGGCTCGCCAGCGTTGGCTGCCTCCTCGTGGCCAATGGAATCGCAGCCTGGACCCCCTGAGCACCCTCTGACGTACTGCCACCCTTGACCACCCTTGACCTCGTGCTTCGCCCACCTCCCATCCAACGCGCAATAGAAGATACGTAGCCTTCCCTCCCCTCCCAAGGCCACATCACGAGCTGGATGGCCAGGCCGTCGTCCATGCATTGCACTCGACCACGTACTGCCGACATTCCGGTTCTGCGGATACTACCCGACCACAGACGAGACATGTTCACGAACCGAACGCCGATCATCGTACCGCACAACCATGGCACTTGATCCGGCATCAGGGCGCCGCTCAGTGTCCCCCGAGAGCTCTGGCCGCGACTCCCCGATACCTAGACAATGGAGGAGTCAGCTGGGAGGAGGTGCGATTTCTTCTGTCTCTAGTGGCGCAGGTGGACAAGGTGCTTGGACAAGGTGCTGACTGGGAATAGTGGACGACCACTTGCTCAAGGACAAGGCGTTTCGTAGATATGCCGCCGGAGTCGACAAGGCGCTCTCGCTCTTTGAAACTGCTCTAGAGGAGTGGGCGGACTATATCTCCTTTCTCAACAGACTCCTCAAGGTTTGAAATTCCCGCTGTCAGTGCTGAGTTCAAGCTGGTTGACCATTCATGCCACTACCCTAGTCTTTACAAAGCCGCCCATCCTCGGTTACTGCGATCCCCGCGAGAGCAACCGTTGCCAAACGATTATCACAGTGTCTCAACCCTTCGTTGCCCTCGGGCGTGCACCAGAAAGCGTTAGAGGTCTACGGTTGCGTCTTTGAGACTATTGGGAAAGATGGACTGTCCAGGGACTTGCCCCTTTATCTCCCTGGTCTCGCCTCGGTCCTGTCCTTTGCCTCCCTGTCCGTCCGATCGCCGTACCTGGATCTCTTGGAGCGCTACTTCCTCGGGATTGACCCCAGGTCCCTTCGACCAGCGGCCAAGTCAATAATCCTTGCCTTGTTGCCCGGGCTGGAGGACGAGTCAGCTGAAGACTATGACCGGACGCTGAAGTTGGTGGCTAGCTTCAAAGCAGCGATACGGCCGGCGGATAGCGAGCTTCTTACTGAGGATCACGCGACAGGAGACGACTATTTCTGGCAATGCTTTTTCCTGTCCTGCATTACGAGCCCGGGGCGTCGACCAGGGGCCTTGGCGTATCTGGTCAGATACCTGCCACCTCAGGGGGGGGCGCCGGCTGCGTCCGCTAGAGGCTCCGCGGTGAAGAACGGGTTCGCAAGCCAGCCCAGCGATAGGGTAGCCGCGATTGCTACGTCGCCAGAGCCCGGCCTCTTGATACGCTGCTTCGCCAGTGGTTTGTCCGACGACCAACTCCTTATTCAGCGAGGGTTCCTGGACCTGCTTGTGACCCATCTGCCCCTGAGTTCAAGTGTACTTCAGAACAAGGTGAAGCCGGGCGATCTGGAACTTCTTCTAAAAGCTGCTGTGGGTGTTGTCACCCGGCGTGACATGAGCCTCAATCGGCGCTTGTGGGCTTGGTTCCTCGGTCCCGAACCTGCTGCTGGAGAGAACGATCCTCCGGCCGAGTCTCCGGCGAGTCCTAGAGATCAGAATCAATCATACGTGGCCTCTCGGACGGGCTACTTCGAAGAGTTTGGACTCCAGCCATTGACCGCCGCGTTGCTCTCAATGATTGAGGCGAGCGACAACAAAAATGCTACCGAGCGAACTCGACCATACCGGATTTGCCTGTCATTGATGGACAGATGGGAGATTGGCGGTTTGGTCGTTTCAGAAGTCTTCCTCCCTGTTGTCGAAAACGTTCGTCTTTTCAAGGACCAAGCGTCGTCGAAAGCCGAGTTCTCGGAAGTCCTCAGAAGCGCCAGCGTCTTCTTTGACGGCATCGAAGGCGGTCTGATTTACAGCGAGATTGTTTCACTCCTAGCACAGGCTATCGGTCCTGGAGACTTGAGTCTCAGTGAACGGAAGGACAAGCTGTCCCTCATCAGTTTCATCCTTACGCATTTCAACGTCCGCGAAGAGGAAATGATTACTATCCATGCGCCTTTGTCTTGCCTGGCGGCCCTGTCGATGCTACACGATCTGAGAGAACGGCGAAAGTCTGGGAATGCACCCGATACGTGGGCCCCGACTGTTTCTGAGCAGGCTCTCGGGGTTGCCATATCCTTGCTCGAGCTGGTCCCTCAACGAGCGTTTCCCACCGACAACCCTGCCTCTGGTCAGACTAAGAGGAAGACCCGGCGGCTGGATTCCATCCCTAACATGGACGTGTTGAAGAAGATCCAAGGTTTCTACGTCAACGAACAGGGGAATGTCGAGGTCTCGCCGCCACCATTCGACCCCGTTGAGATGGGAGAGCTGATACTCCACAAAGCCATGCAATTCGCTTGCACCGATTCTCTTCATGAGGATTCATCAGTACGGATCCTCACTCATGCGTTGGTCAAGATGCCCTCGACCTACACGCTAGATGTGGACCATTTGATGGGCTTCCTCAGGGAGCGTTTGGATACACGGGACTCGTTGCCTTTCAATGGCTTTTCCTCGATCGTGCAACTCTCGACAGAACTCCATGCTGCCGAGAGGATATCCTCTACGGAACTATCAGGCCTTGCCGCACTGCTAGTTCGACACGCTTGGACTTACTTGTCGGCCTCGGAACCCAAATACCACGTTGAGACCGTCCGGCGCCTATGGCAACTGCAGAGCTCGTTATCGTTGTCCAGTCGAGACATTGAAGCCGCTCTGTCCGCCACTCTGATAGACCACCTCGTGCCTTCTGCTTCTGTAGCCCTCCGCCCAGCCGACACTGTGCAGACATTTGCCGTCCTCTGGTCGCACACGCTGCATGACAACCCGTCGGATCGCCGGGGATCGAAGACACCGACGTTGGAGCATAGGTCCGTGCCTCGTCTTGCGGGGATGGAGTGGTTCGAAGTCATGCTTACTCGGCCTTTATTTCTCATTCTGGATTCCCTGATGGATGAAACGGCCCAGCAGTTCATGGCGGTCAAGTCATGGCTAACCAACATGATGGGCATTGATAGGTACGCCGGGTCTCTCTTGCGCATGAGAGATAGCTAACCGAACCCCTCTAGGCTGTTCCTCATATTCGTCTACAAATTCGCCGAGATCAACTTCTTGACTGACCTGAAAAAGGCGACTGAGGGTGAAACCAAAGTCCCTGAAGCCGTCTCCTACTCAGAAGATGACGACCTTGAGCTCTGTCTATATTATCTACGTTCTCTCTCCAATGTTCTCAGCACCTGTGGCGATGCGGCATGGGCAGTTTTGGCATCAAAACACGTCTCCGTGGCGAGGAATCGTATGCACATCAGCAGTGAGTTCCCTTTCCCTCCCATGGGATTTCGAGGCTTCTCTGACACGATTTAGGCGGTGGCGAGGAAGGCGAAATGTCACTCCAAGACTTCTTTGTCCGGGTGTGCCTAAGATGTGTTACGGGAGATATGGCGGAATCATCTGCGGCCTCTGGACCGGATCAGCGAGTCTCCCAGCTGCATCGTTTTGCGCTAGGAATCCTGCACCAGTTCTTCTTGAGTCAGCATGCGGGATCATTGTCACACCTGAACCTCGAGAACGTATTCCTAGACAGGCTATGGAAGGCGATCGAAACCGCAGACTCATACGTCCAGGTCCTCCTCCTCGACGTTGTCTACGACGCCCTCAAACTGCGAGACTCCACGGCCGCGGAGCTCGCAGGAGCACCTCCCACCGAGAAGGGGTCGACCAGCATGGACCCCGCAAGGACGAGTCGACCATCGTTCTCCTTGACCGAGTCCCGGCCGCCGTTTAACCCTCCGCCTCCTCAGCTTTTAAAATGCCTCCAGGCAGGCTTGTGCTCGGCAAGTAGTCGACCAGTTCTCGATAGCTGGATAGCATTTCTGGCCGAATGTCTGCCATTCTACGCAGGCACCATTTTCCAGGTCCTGATACCCCTGGTCGAGACTTTGTGCAAACAAATCGCGGCTACCTTTGACAACCTACACGACACCTTCCGTTGCGGCTCTCAAGCGAAGACGGTTGACTCAGCATCACCAGAATCGACACTTATATATCTACTGAACGGCCTGGAGCAAGTCCTTGCGCGCGCACACGACGAGCTCCTGGCCGAGGAAGCCCGAGCCCAGCTCATGAAGAGCACTGACCAACCGCAGTCGATATTCGGAAGCATGGTGTCGGGCGTGTTCCAATCCGAAGGCCACCAGGCGCGCAGCGCCACAGCCAACGATAGACTGACGGTGCATCTCGCGTTCCAGGACGCAACACGGATGTGCTACAAGATCTGGTCTTGGGGTCTGGGAGAGGAGGCGAACCAGCAGGATGTGTCCTCCTGGGCATCATTTAACCACACGTCCCTGAGAATGAGAAACCGCGCGCGCCGTATGCTGGAGCATCTTTTCACGGCGGAGAACTTGGAGTGCCTCGAGACTGTGATAGATATCTGGAGGGATTCTACCTCAGCAAGCAGCAGGGCCGAGGTGTTCAATCTGCTCTCCGCCCTCGAGGCGTCACGTCCTCGGCATTCGATCCCTGCGCTCTTCAACTCTATATACAGCCGCACGAATCCTGGGGCACTAGAACCGTCACGGAAGTCAACGATGACAATCTCCCTAGAAGATGCCAATCTCGTCGTGTTCCTCGTTGAATACACACGCTCCCTGGATGATGACGCCATGGATGAGATCTGGCAGGACTGCATGGTATTCCTCAAAGACCTGCTGAGCAACCCGTTCCCACACAGGCAGAATCTCCCTAGTCTGCTCGAGTTCGCTGGCATTTTAGGGGAGAAAGTCGATAATACCAACTTTGGGGAGCAAAGGAGGATGCGAAGAGAGCTCGGTGTGAGTTTCCTTACGACCATTTTCGCTAAAATCAAACTAATGAAGGCCTGTTAGGATCTTTTCCTTCGACTCCTCACCGCGTTGTTCACCACGCGGCCCATAACGCTAGAGACGACCAACTTGAATGGCGGCTCCGAGAAAAGCCACAAGGGAGACGGCGGGCGCCGAAGCACAACAGGTACCTTGGACGGGCCGGAAGATGTCGTGTCCATTCTCGCGTCCATAGTACCCAAGCTACCCAAGATCTTGGTCGAATCGGACCGAGTACTGTCAGCAGCCGGCACGATATCTACCAACGTCATCGGGCCGACGTTACGCTCCAAGAACTTCCCGGACGTGGTCAGCCAAAGTACGGTGACGCTCCTGCACGAACTCTCGAGGCTGCAGAATAACCAGAAGACATGGAAGAGGGACGTCAGCGAAGCCTTTAATGACTCGAGATTCTTTGGCATGAAGCTTGATCTCGTCGAGGACGGTTGGATCCCCTTGCTGAGACAGTGGATTCTTACCGACAAGGAGAAGATGGGCGAGCTGGTCGGTCGTATCAACGCACCCACGACGGCTGGCATCGTCTTTGGTGTGGGAGCTACGTCGGCCAGACTCGAGGCGGACCGCAAGACGCAGGTCAACCTCCGCCGGATCGCTACCCTGATCCTGGCGTCGGCAGAAGACGCCTTCGTGGCCGACCTGCCGACTATATTCGACAAGCTCGTCGAAGTTCTCGCAGCCACGGCGACATCATCCCCCTCCTCTACCACGAGGGCAGACGTGTACATGGTAGTCCGGGCCCTCGTCCTCAAGACCAGCCCCATCCACCTCGCCATGCTCTGGCCCGTCGTCAACGCCGAGATCCACGCCGCGATATCCTCAGTCGTGGCCCCGGACAGCAGCACCACCTCCGAGACATACACCAACCTCACCATCCTCCAGGCCTGCAAACTCCTCGACCTGCTCGTCTGCGTCGCGCCCGATGACTTCCAGCTCCACGAGTGGCTCTTCATCACAGACACCATCGACGCCGTGTACCGCTACTCAACCGCCCAGCCCGTCGCTCTCATCGACCAACTCTCGGAGGAGCTTGGCAGCGCGACAAGCCAGGCGACGGGCGGAGCCCCCGGTGCCGGTGCCGCCGCGCATCTTACAGCCAACAGCACGCACAAGCGCCCGCTCCTGGGACCCGGCGGCATCAGCGATGAGGTGAGCCTCGAGCGCAGGGACGAGCTCGTGGCTAAGATCCTACGTCCTTTTTTCGGGCAACTTAGCATATTCGCGTTTGAGTCCACGTATGCCATGGGGCCGGTGGACTGGGGGGCCTGTGTACATGGCCTGCTCAAGGATCTATTTGATGAGAGGACAATTGCGAGGGCGCTGTAATCCGGTCAAGGTTCATAGCGAAATGAAAGAAAGATACATTCTCGCCAGGCACAGGTAACCATCCAGTCGGCATTTATACAAATTGCTACTTCATTTGGTACCAACCCCCACTCACTTTACTCAACTCTTAAACCTCCCTGCCGCGCCCCCCTTTTTTTCCCCCAAGGTCAGGGTAAAAACCTCACGCAGGCGTGAACTCACGAACCACCCTCCCCACAATACTCTCGAAAGCCCCCCTCTCGATAACAGCACCATACGCAACACACCTCACCACCCCACGAAGCTCCTGCTTAAGCCTGTCCAGCACGCCGCCCTCAAGCAGCGTGGCAGGCGGGTACCGCTCCGCGAGCTCGAACCACGCCTGCACGGGCGTGACCTCGGCGCCAATGGCCGGGTTGAGCGACGAGGCCAGGCTGCGCAAGCTGGCGAGGCTGATACCCGGGGAGGACCACTTGAAGGAGGCGGCGGGGTCGGCGGGGGGTAGCGCGTTCAAGGTGGCTGGGTTCTGGGCTGTGGAGCCGAGCGTGGGTATGCGTGCAGTGTAGAGGGAGTCCGGGGCATGGGCCATTACGTAGGTTGAGGCCATAAGGGCGTGGCCGTGGGTTGGTTCCTTATCGGGAGGGGGTAGAGGCAGGTCGTGGCCGTGACGGTGGTAGTGGTGGGGGAAGTCGCCCTGGATGAAATGGTCCCAGCAGACATGCTCGAGACTGTGGAATTCAGGTTAGCACCCAAAATCTGGGTTGGTTGGGGAGGATATGGGAAAGTATAGGGGCCTGGCGTACGAGAGGATAAAGTTGATGGCCGCCTCCTCCTGGGCTTGGGATAGCCACCACCCGTCGTCGTTGGAAGGGGACGGGCTGAAGTCGCGGCTATGAAGGCTGTTGCCGCTGTTGCCGCTGTTGCCGGACGAGCTGGAACTGATGCGGAAAGAGGGCGTGCCCATGATCTCGTCGACGCGGAGCGTGACTTTGATGTCGTTGATGTCGATATCGCCAAAGATGTCGGGCGGAGTGGCGGCCGCGGCGCTATCCAGGCCGAGAGGCTGCGACGGCATCGACGACGTATAAGGATCTATCCTCATAGACTGCATCCCAACCTGCGCCTGCTCGTCGGCCGTGAGCCGCTGCTGGCCATGCCGGAGCAACCACTGCGGGACATCAACACCGGCCTTGCTCAGCGCAGCGCGCATAGCGTCATTCTCGCGCCGCAGAGCCGCCGAGTCGGCCCCGACCTGCGCGACTAGATCCCTGTACTCGGAGGCCTCGAGCTCCAGCTGCTTCTGGTAGTGGGCCTTGCGCTGGCGGTGCCTGATCTGGGCGCTGCGGACTTGCGCCCTGCGCGACTGGCTCTGTTGGGTCTTGCGCGGCTGTGGCTGCTGGTCGCTGCCATCGCCGGGGGCTACAGATGATGATGTGTTAGCTGCCGCTGGTCTTGGTTTGCTGGCACGACGAGTGGGAGACTGGAGTGTGCGGCGAGGAGTCATGATGGACGGTGTGGTTGAGGACGGGTGGGAATGCAAGAAGAGAGGGGGAAGGGATTGGGGATGTTGTCTCGAATCTGTCCCGCCCGAGTCGAGAGCTCTGGATGTAGGTAGTAGGCAATGCCTTGATATGTACGGGATATGGCGACGGAGACCTGGGGGATAGGAAGAAGAGGGCAATGGAATCAAGCAGGGCACACGAGCAGCACGGCTCACCCGGCAGGAGGTCCGGTGTAGGAGGGCAACCGGGAGGGTTGTTTACCACCGAGACGTACCGGCCCCCCGTCAGCATCATGAGGAATCAAGGGCGGCACTCACTCTCGCTGATGCCTCGCTGCTGGGCGTAGGCATCCGCCATGACTGGTCCCAGTGCGGAGCGCCCGCAGTGGAGGGTAATGGTAAGATGTATACGGTTATACTCGTATATAGCGTGATTGGACCGGATTGATGTGCCGATAGCTGTGTTCTAAAGTCGGGTGTGACGGTGTGTGTGTGGGATGATGGGATGAGATGAGGATGTGCTGAGAATGTGATGGTTGAAGTTGAGCGTGGGCAGTCTTGGGAAGCTTACTATTAGTACCTGTGGTACCTATGCCATAAGCTCCCTCGTCTCTGAGCGGTCAACATACGCTCTGACGGCCTGTAAATAATACTAATAAGTAGGTAGCCTGGATCTGTGGGCGACTGCAAGGCGTAAGCACGCAGGAGCTGACGAACCGCAGATACAGTCAAGTCCATGGACAAAAAAAAAGGTCCACCCTCACTGGCATGTGTATGAACGATGGGCCAGTGAGGACAGGGTTTTGCCCATGAATCATCAAACAGCACCCACCGCCGTGCGAATCCCAAGTCAAAGAATCCTGCCATCAAGAGAGAGTATCAGATTCCCTTTTGTAACTACAGACGCCGCGCTGAAATCAAGTCAAAATCTCAAGTATACCATCCCAGATCATCCAGTCCATATTCCAAAACTTGTAGTCAGCAAATGCAATGCCGCCAGATGATGGGTTCATTATTCGTCACCATCCCCCTCGCTGTCCGTGGCCGTAGCCTCCTCGAAAGCGTCAAGCTCATCCTCTTCGTCCTCCTCATCCTCCGCCACCTCATCGCTGTCATCGTCCTCGTCGTCGTCGTCGTCGTCATCCGCATTGAGACCCGGGAGCGCCCTCCAGTGCACATAGTCACCCTCAAGCCACCGCTGGCTGACGGGCAGCTGGTACGGATCGAACGGGAAGTACGGGTCCAGTTGGTGCAGGCTCTCATCCCCAGCCTCGTACCCGGCATCCCGCAGCGCCCCGCCCGTCGCGTACGACGTCATGAACTGCGTGAGGCGGAGCCGCTTGTTCGCCTCCACCAGCGGGAAAACGTACATGAAGTTGAGACGGTGGGCGAGCTTCGCAAACTCCTCCACGATCACCGGCGCGCACACCTTGAGCGGGTTGAAGATGCTGAACACGTGTATCCTCAGGTCACGCCTGGTGCTGCCGTACCACTCCAGGTCCTGCCCGATATACGACGCTGGGTCCTCCGGGTCCACCGTCTCGGGCGCCGAGACCACGAGGTCCTGCCATCGGAAGCAGAAAATGTACATGGCCGCCTGCGCGAGCGTGTAGAAGTGCGAGAACCGCTTGAGGTCCGGTCCACGGCAGCTAGCCTCCCAATTATCCCGGAACCGGTTCATGTGCGTAACGATCAGCTCGAAAATCAGCTGCACGTCCTTCCTGGGCACGTGGGCCCCGCGCGCCACGAAGCTCGCCAGGTAGGCAACGCAGGCTTGCCTCAGAACGCTCGGCACAGTCCTGTCGAAAGACACCTGGATCATCTGCCCGCAAAAGGCATCCGACAGCCTCTCGTGCATCTGTGCGAAGTGGAAGATGAGGAACTGGGTGTGTCGCGATTTGAAGGTCGGCAGCACCATGTGCTCGAACTCCCGAAGTATCGTCGTAAACGCCAAATAAGCCCGGTCGGATCCTGGGTCGGGTGTGATGAGTGGCGTGAAATATGTAAATAGCGTGTCCAAGATGGCGTCCATCTTCTCCACGTTCTCCTTGACAGCCTTGATCCTGGCCGCTTCTGCATCGTAGTCCGCATCATCGCTGTCCACCGACTCCGTATCGGAATCGTCGTCGTCGTCCTCCCACTGCGACGGGTCCCTGGAGGATTCCCGCAGCGTGTACATAACCGCCGCGGTGATGTCGTCGTCGACGTCCTCCAGGTCCAGCTGCATCTGCGCGTCGATCTTGACCACGCGGTTGAGTATGAGGTCGAGTATCTCTTCCCGAAGCTGGGGCGCGTATTCCTTCACGCGGAACAGGTTGTGTATGTATGCCATGTGTGTCCGGAGGGAGTCGTCGGGGAATGGGAATTTGTTCGCGAGCAGGTGCTCCAGAACGGAGATGGCGGCGGGGAAGTTCTTGAGTATGTGGCGGATAGACTTGTGCAGTCTGCCGCGCATCGTCTCGCGACTGATTTCGGGAAAGCCGGCAACGTTCCACATCGAGGGCCGCGTCGCCGTGAAGTTGTCGACCATCATCGATAGGACCGGTGTTAGGTAGGTTCCTTGGGCGCTGATGAGCGCGGCGAGGAAATATGTGTAGACGTCGAGAAACTCCTCGTCGCGGCCAAGCCACGAGCACTTGAGGATTATCTTCACCAGGCCGTTGCAGTCCTTCTCCTTGAGTGCCGGCACGTAGCTCGTGAGCGCCACGACATACGCCCGCAGCTCCTGAGGCTTGAGGGCATCGTCCTCCTCTCCGGCGCTGGCGGGCAAATACCGCTGCTTGTCCTTTCCAAAGAGCTCCTTGAGCGTGTCGTACGGTCCGTCGTTGCCCCGCCGATGCTCCTCAAGGGCCTCCCTCACCTCGCGCTTGACCTCCTCCATGGTCCTGTTGCCAACCTCGTAGATCTTGTTCTGGACCTCGTCGAAAAACACCTTGCGTCTCTTCGTGCGGCCGTCTAGCGAGTCATCGGAGCCGTCGATGCCAGCATCTTCGGCCGTCCTCTTCCCAAGCCCAGAGCTATTGGTGGTGGCCTTCAGGATGGATTTGACCGGTGTTCCGCCCGCCGATGATGTGGGACCAGGTAAGGGCCTGGTCGCGTTGATGGGACCCATGTATACAACAAGCGATAACAAATATTGCTTCGCCCTTGTATGTATCTTTCTTCGTCTTCGATGTCGAGGTAGAGGCGGTGACACGGTCGGTTCGCAGTTCGTTACGGTATGATCATCGACTGAAAGATGTGCTGAGCCAACACGTGCGATGAGCTGTCAGTCATAATACTCGATCCGCCGGACCCGGGCCACTGCGAGATGTCGATGGACGGTGATTCGCAGGCGCTATTCCTAAGGCCAACCAAACTCCGAGTGGGTGCCGCAGAAGAGGGCAAAACAAAGTGATCTCGTCGAAGGAAGGAGAGGAGGGCGATGGGTGAAGGTGTTGTGAAGGCGGCAACTTTTTTTCGATTCTGCGGTGAAGTGGGCGCCAAGCGACCGAAGTGGGATGCGTGGGGGAAGGGTCCGGGCCAATCGTTGCGGGGATTGTTGACGCGGTGTGGGTGGCGCTGCACTGGTCACGTGCCGTCTCTCGATGCGGAACCTGGAAGTCAGATCGAAGTGAGGCAATGTCCTGGCCACTCTGCCTTCTAGACAGACTCTAGGTGGTTGCTACCTTAGTACTAAGGTCATAGACAGTACGACTTCCTAATGCTACTACCTACCTATACCTCGTAGCTCACACAAGCCTTCCAGAGTTCAAACACAAACCAGTAAAACACATTAGACTGGAACTATAAGTACCTATTTACGTTGCTTCAAAGAACCAAGTCGGTTTCATACTACAGTAGTACTGTCCGTATGCATATCCCAGCGCTTGGTTGACTGTCAGAAGGGTATCCCGCGACGCAAGATCCGATCTAGGTCGGGGCCAACGAAGTAAAAGGGGGAACCAACCGACCGAAGGCGGGAATCTATACATCCATCCGTCGCAAGCACAACCCAGTTAGTTTTGCCTTCATTTTCCGCATCCCGTGCGGTTGGCCTTCGCACAGCCGCACAGCGTGCTTTTCCGCCTCTGCAATGTCCAACCATCACGCCCCCCTACTAAACCCAGTACAAACATCCGTAGGGAAAAAATGCCCAAACACGCCTTTTCCCAACCGCCAATACTCGGCCAGGTGTGGAGCGTCCTCGGTGAAATATCATTCAGATACCATCCTAGTACCCTTCTCCGGCACCGGCGCCATTATGGCCGGTTTGGCCACCAGCAGCGTACATGTAGTTGACATCCGGCGCACCCTCGACGTTGCTGGCACCCTCGGCGCCATACTCGGCGCCAGGAGCCTCAGGGGGGTTTCCCCCAGCCCAACCCGGGTTCTCCATGACGCGCTCCCTGTTGCTCTGACTTTGTTGCTGTAAAGAAATTGTCAGTGTCTTGGTGGTCTTCGGCTCCCCGGCCGTGAAGGGGCTCGCGTCCGTACCTCTCGGTATTTCGAAAGATAGACTTTCAGGGCTTCGGCATAGTTCTCGAAGCCGAGGGATGTCATAGCGAAGAGGATGTCTTCGCCGTTGACCGTCTTGCGCTTTTCTTGCTGACACTTTTCCGAGGCTTGAGAACGGCGTGTCAGTCGGTAAACATCTTCCCAAAATGTAATTTTTTGCTGGGGGAGGCTCACCTTCGCTCGTGATGAAGGAGATGAACTCGCTGACGCACTCCTGCATGCATTCTTTTGCCTCCTTTGCAATCTTGGCATTATCAGGCAAGGCGTTCTTCATGATGCGGGCGACTGGAGCAAAGTTGCGAATGTTAGCATCAAGGTCATCGGGCCTGTCAGCCTTGGAGCCGCCATGCGGCTCCGGCGACTTGGACGAATCGTGAGACATGGACGACCCAACTATGCACTGCTGTAGGCGCGCGGGGACGGACAAATCAAGACTCGACGATGGGGTGGAGGGGGCCTACCATTGGCTATGGGGAGCCATCTGTCCTGCTCTTTTACGCCTTCAAACTCGTAGCCTGCGAGGCCACCGGCTTGTGGGTCTTGCGTATCATTCATTTGTCCTTCGTCTTCGGGAGACTGTGCACCTTGGCCGACCTCCTTCGAGGGAGATTGGGAGTCGGACATGGTGGCTACCTGCAGCGGCTGCTAGCGCTTTGTATAATCCTCGGGATGGCACAGCTGGGGCCTTGTTGGCAGGCGATGATGTGTTGCCGCGGTGGGCCACGTCGCAAGGGTGCCTCTTGCGGGACTGCGATGTAGGGCTTTTGCAAGGCAAAGCCGGCACACCCACGACAAGCCTTGGGGTCTCTCAGGGATTTGGGGGGAGATGGACTTGTGGACGTGCGTCAGAACGGCAAGGCCCGCGATTATCCCTACTCGCTGGCGTGCGTCGAGTCTCTGTCCCTGGCCCGCAGTGCCGGAGACTATGACGCCTGCTTGGGCACGCCTATAGGTTGTGGATTGGGAGAGAAGCTGATGGGTTGGCTGCGCAACCTGGCAGGAGGGGGAGGGGTGGGAGGGGCCCGCAGGAGGGTGCGGCGCAATGCAGCTATACCGCCGACTTGGGCAGTTTCGACGGATGGTCGGTCTCCCTGGCCTGAGGAGAGGGGCGTGCGTCGAAAGAGTAGCAGAGGACCCGGCGGAGGAGCTCGGGCGGGTGCTGCCGCTGCGTCGACGGTCCAGCCAAGGGTGTCGAGGGCTACAGTGACGATGGTGACGGCAGGGCGAGCTGCGACGGCGAGGTGATGTTACACGGGGGTCGCGTCGTCTCGTTCGTCAATGACCACGGTGCGCTTGTAGATCGCGTCAGTACAAGGTCCCTGCCGGGTTCTCGTCTACGACCTGACGCCAGAGGGATACCTACCAAGGCAGCTTTGGGTACGAATGGCGCGTGGGCGGCAACGGGTACGGGAGCGGGAGGGTGTCTGAGTTGTCCAGTCGAGGTCAGTCTGGCTTGTCGCATTGGGCATGTGGAGTGGTTGGTGGCCTTGACGTGGGGTTCCGCATCGGCGGCATCTTACCTGGCCCGTGGGTGGCGTCGCGCTTGAGCTCTGATCAACGGTAACCTACGGGTGCTCGTACGTGCGTACACAAAAGTGAACTAGCGAAAAGATGGGATCGTGGGTCCCGGGATATGCAGGATGGCGGTCAGAAAACGCCCAATGGTTTGCGGGTCGCAGAAATCGGATCACGACCAAGACAAGGATTTCCAGGTTGGGGCGTTTGGGTTGGGGTTTGTTGTTTTTGGCGCGCGCAGCAACAGCTCAGCTCAGCCCAGCGCTGCTGCCAGGCCGTACCTGCCCTGTGCTGCAATCAGTCGTCACTGCCCGATATGTCGTGCTCCTGGGGTCAACGTTATCGATATCGATTAGATAAGCCTATTATTACCACTCATCCCACCCCAAGTTAGTACCTTAAAACATCCCTTGCGACGGCCGACGACGGGGCCAACACAGAGAGAGCCCCAGACCGACTCGGCACTTGTTGCTGCCGCCAGCCGTTCATCGCAACCTGCAACTGCAGAACTGTCGCTCCAAATCCTCTCTTTGCGACGAAGCGGTTGCTTGTTCCGCCATGCGGAAAGCCTCGTCTCACGCTGTGCCATGAGATGATGACCGCCGTCGCATGTCACCGCGGTCTAGGATCAGCCGGCTTCAAACTTCCCAAGTCGGCCAATTCCAGCTTACACACTGGCGAATCCTGTAAGAGAAGCGGTGTGTCGACTCGGTACCACATTCGGCTGGCTTCCCGCAGGCGGCCGGGTGCGTCATCTGCCCCGCCACTATGTATCTGTCTGGAGTCTTGTGGCAATCTCGTCCTCAATCTCGAGGCTTTCCACACTGCTTACACAGTATCTAGGTAGGCGTGTGCTGGAAAAACTCTTTCAGGCCTCACCGAATTTAAGGGGCCAACATGTCTGTCATGCGCGGTGGTATGACGGGAGCCGTGCAGGCCTCGCCTTTTGATTCTGCCAGTGCCCAGTCTGCGAACAGGTAGCTGTGTGTGGTCCGCCCCATGGTATCGCCAGCAATGGGAGTGTCAAAAGTAAGAACCGGGACTCGGGCTCCCACCTTACCTACTAGTGCTGCGTCCTCTTCGTTTCTTTCTCTAATCGGAGGATGCCCAAGATCCCTCCTTTCTCGATTCAGTGACAGCATTCTGCCCAATCAACCTCTCGGCTTATCCGCTTCCTCGAGGCACCACCCCCGACACCCGCCGAAGCCCGTGGTCCTTCGAGCCTTTCTCAGGATTCGCATACACAGCATTGCTATGATGCTTGGCATACGTTTTGTCACCGTGCTCAGCCCGTGAAGAACTGGTTCACTGATTCCTCCGCGTCGCTCTAGATCGAGTGTTGGAAAATCGCGGAGTCTAGTGACGGGCCATGCATGACCATTGGGCCGAGGTCATGTCGGCTTGTGTGATGCATGACTAGTAGCAGCATCACCCACGAGCGCACATCCCAGGGTATGCCTTACAGTTATTACCCGGGTTTGCATGGTCCAGTAGGTAATCCTTGCGGCCTCGTGCTCTACACCGTTACTGCTGTACGCCATGCATATCGTGGAATTCTGCCCAACGAATTGGAACCCAATCAGTAGACTAGACACCCCCACGACACTTGGGGCTGTCGGAGACAGCAGGTGATCATTATGTTAGAATGAACACATATCCATGACATCGCCGGTCGAGGTGAACATTAGACATGCAATCTAGACGATAAGAATCGCGCATTTGGTGCAAGTCATAGTTCAGGGGATCATATTTACCCAAAGCCTCCATATGTAAACACTCCGAGTCCGTGGACCTACTCCGGCAAGTGAGATTATGCACAACAACGACATTGTCATTATAGAAAGACTCCATGATGCTTGGCGGCTCGACGAACGCCTGGACCCGTAGTTCATGCCGAATCGCCAAGACTCGTGCCGGAGGATCTATCCAAGCTAGTACATAAAATGGGAACCTAACATACCCAGTCGTTAAGTGGTGATGCGAAGACCCCCAGGCTCGTTGGGCACGAAAGCCGTGCCAAGCAGAACCTTGCCTTGCCACGTCCAGTTGACAACGCATCCCACAACTCACCCAAGTGGCTGCAGGATGACAGGCGTCATCGCGTGAGTGCCTCCCAAAAGCGGGATCCTGGTGTCCATGCTGCCGAGGCTGCTTCATGTCACAGATTCCCACTGATGGAAACTTCGGTAGGTCCAAAAGAGGTGTACCATATGATCAGATTCGGTGCAAAGCGTTGGCAATATGGACGTAAAGGGGCAACATTGAAACCCTCATTGTATAATTGAGCGCGCCCTTGATTATTGCCGGACTACCTGCACATTATGCTTTTTCTGCGGTCGTATTAGCCCCCATCTGCCAGGTGACATCATGAAAGGCGGCCTAGACTTACCTTCCACTTATCCAGCTCATCCTGCTTTGACTTGTACTGCTTCACCAGGTCATCAAGTACCTTCTTCAGACCCTCTTGGTTCGTCTTCAGTGCCGGCACCACATCCTTGACCGTCCGCTCGACGAGCACGCCGTTGATGAGACGGAAGCACTTGCGGTCCCCCGAGAGCGGCTCAAGAGTCTCCAGAACAAGCCTGATGGAAGAGTGTTGGTTAGACTGTAAAATGAGCTCGAGCCGCAGCGAACAAATACGTTGAGAGGTCATGCCCGCATGATTGCGCAACGCTTTCTCAACAGGTGGGGGTATGCACAGCACAGGGTGACCAACTTGTGTTCTTCGGCCTCCTGCTCAATATCGCCAATCTTCTGGGCTATTGTCTGGAGTGTATTCTTATAATTTGAGTATGTGGCCTGAAGGTCGCCTGCGGAGAAAGCTCAAGTCAACATCCATCGTTGAGTGGGAAGTGGGACGGACGAGAAGAAAACGGGTGAGATATGGATGGACCTTGGGGCTGCTTCTGCGCCGGCGCCTGCTGGGACGATGAGGTGGCGGCCGACATGGATGGCGAAAATTCAAAGACACTCGAATGCTATGCGGTGTCGGTGTCCGTCTTCGTAACCTTGTCGCAATACTCCCTGCGTCGTGGCGGAAAGGGAGCTGGAAGGTTTTTCGGTGCTGGGGTTTGAAGTGGTTCACCCACCACGTACCTCTTGAACCTACCCGCGCTGCAGTGGAGGGGGAGCAGGCGGTGGCACTGGCAGACCAGACCCCGAATTCCCGGGTGGTCCAAGCGTTTCCAAGGCGCCGCCCACGGCCGGATCTCCTCCAGACACCATCCAACTTTTGCCCTCCGGAAGTTAGTAAACCCTGCAAACACGGATGCGCCGAGTCATCTCGCAAAGATGCATCCCCATCTCCATAACAAGAACGCCCTCGGTATGCTTCTTATATACCCTCCAGACGAGCCAAGCCAGAGTCCAGCGATGCTAACCCTATCGTCTTGCAGCGTGCGAGGACATCATCGCAGCGTTGGAGGAGTGTCACTCACAAGGTTTCGTGCACAAAGCTTCCGGCAACTGCAACGATCTCAAGGCCCAGGTCGACAAGTGCCTGCGCTCCGAGCGATCCAAGATACAAGCCGAGAATCGGGCTGCTGGGCGGGCGAAGCGGGACAGGATCAAGGCGGAGCAGAAGGAGCTGGGCCTCTAAACCACCAACGGCGCGCGCTCGCGCCCACCCGATCGAACGGGGAACCTACCCTAATGCCACGGAATCGAATGTACGAGTACATGTGAATTATACATACGGAGCAGGCGTTGTTGGGTCACCACGGGAGGAACGGATGTGACATGCCCGCAAGGACGGCGCTGCAAATGTACGATATCGAGCCACAAATAAGCTTTCACCATCACGATTACGGATTACCACAGTTTCGAAACTTATGGGCTATACACACTCTATTCACGTGTTTTCCAATTAGCAATGCATACGCTACTTCATGTAATATGAGCCTCACAGGCTCTTGCGAAACTCGCCGCCAAAGGTGTACAGGCCGAAAGCGGACAGGATGCCGAGGAGGATAGGCACGGGCTTCCGCAGCCTGATGGCGCGCGGGATCGAAGAGCCTCCCAGGACGATCGAGGCGAGGAGCGAGAGCTCTACACCGTAGGGCTGGTTGTTCTGGATGCGATAACCTCCGAGGCCGTCTGGGTGGTCACTCTGTTAGCATATTCGTATTGCTGCAAAGAGAGAGAGAGGCATTCGGATAGCTCGGGGATCGTACAGAGGGCGCCGACGGAGCAGCCGGCGATGATGGATGGAAGAGATCGCGTCTTGATGTAGCCCATGATACCACCGCCCGCAGTCAGGGCGGCGAGGACGAAGGAGGTGTTAACGAGAGCCTGCAGGTGCGTGAGGTTGGTCAGCATTCGGGGGGGAGTTCCTCAGCAGGACACCGGCAGTAGTCGGCAACATACCATTGCCTAGTTGTATGGGAGTAAACAGGACGGTTTATTCGGCCCAATTGAGAGAAGTCGGTTGCTTTATACCTAGCATATGAAGTGTCGTCGCGAGTTCGGAGAGGAGACGGCGGTGGGGTGGGTGGTGCTTTTATGTGAGGTGCCTCGGCGCAAGTTAACTGACGACATTGGAGCCAGTTGGCGCACTTGCCCCAGCTTTTAGCGCACCCACCCGCCTCCAACCAATGGCCAGCGACGTGCAGGCCACCTTGTAGCTTTCGTGTCCCATCCAACATTAGTAGTTGAGCTCCATCCAGCTTCCTACTCGTAGAACCTCCGACAAGTCGAGGTCCGACTCGACTCGAACAACCACAAAAACCACACGTCCAATTCACCATGGCGCCCAAGAAGAACGCCCGCGAGCCCACACCCGCCGCCGCCGGGACAACACAGGCCAGCGCCACGGCAGCCGGCTCCGTGCCGCTGGTGCCCAAGCCAAAGGCCACCTCTACCGGCGCCGCCAACTGGGACAAGGTCCTTCAGAACATCTACAACTACTACATGACCGAGACGCCACAGCGCACAAAGCTGCTCGACGTGTTCCTCGTCTTCCTCGCCGCCGTGGGCGCGCTGCAGTTCCTCTACTGCATCCTCGCTGGAAACTACGTGCGTACTCGGGGGGCGGCGACGTCAGCGAGGAAGAGGATATCACGGCTAACATCGCGGCACAGCCTTTCAATGCCTTCCTGTCGGGTTTCTGCGGAACCGTTGGACAATTCGTCCTGACGAGTGCGTTGCTCCCCGGTGGATGAATCGCCTTCCAATGCTAACCGGCCCCCCCAGTCTCCCTCCGTATCCAGACCACCAAAGCGAACAAGGCCGAATTCCCCAAGGTTTCTCCCGAGAGGTGCGAACTCTCCCACAGCTCAATCGTTCGAACAACATCATATACTGACTAAATCTCTTAAAAAAACAGAGCATTCGCCGACTACGTCGTGTGCAGCTTGATCCTGCACTTCTTCTGCGTCAACTTCATCAACTAAGCGGCAATAGGGGTTAGCGGATGGGCACTCTTCCATGTACAGTACATGATGGCTTTTAGAATTCGGGAACAAAAACAATGAGAGATGTCAACATTAACACACAACTTGCAGCGCGGGACGGCAAAAATAGAGCAGCACTCCAATCGAGAATCGATGGTTCTTCATAACAGGCTACGTAATTCGTTCCATCATTCATTCACTTCCGGCCGCACTGGCATCTTCCACCTTTTGCCCAGCTTTTGGAGGGCCAGCTCCCGCCTTGGGTGGTGGCGGCACACCCGACCCCTTGCCCTTGGGTGCATTGTCCAACTCCCGGCTCTTCTCCTCCCCCTCTTTAAAGTAGTCATCTATCAGCCGGTTCGGGCTGTGGCCATGCCTCTCCTTCTTCCTCCCACCCCGAGGCGGGGCACTCACGGGCGATGTCCCGACCATCTGAGCGGGCACGAGATAGTCGCCACCCGAAGGCGGCGGAGGAGCACCAGCAGGGATAAACGCAGAATCGCTCTTCTCGTTTGTCGCACCATCGAACATGGTCTCCCCCGGTGCGTTGACAGGTTCGCTCAAGGGCGCGGGTAGGCGGTGCAGCGCTCCGTAACCGAGCACGCAGCCCAGTGCCCCCTCACCGCCCCAGCCGCGGCTCGGCTGTATTGTAACCTCCCTCGTCACATTGTACTCGTTGTTGTAGACGTATAGTCGGAGGGGGCGGCCGATGAAATCCTCGACAAGCTCTCCTAGCGCGGCCTCGCCGTGGAGGGCTCCCTCGGGGCTCCCCAAGATGTAGTCGCTGTACGGCAATAGGGAAGCCTGGTCGGCGGGAGAGTTGGCGGCGACGTCGAGAACATGCCAGATATTGGCCGCGAGGGAAATGGGGGCGTATTGTAACGAAAGGCCGAGCGAGCCTGTTTCGGCAGGCACGGGGATGTGCATCTCCTTGGTCCGTTGACCCTTAAGAATGGTCAGCCGCATAAGGTATCGAGGGATATACATGGAGGCTTGTCACCATACCTTTGCATTCCATAGACCTAGCGTTACTGTCCCGCCAGCGCAATTGCGCACTTCTTGAGCGAACAGACCGGGATTCGGGTTCTCCTGTGGGCGCATGTCAGACTACTGCCTTTTACAGTAGTTACGGAGTGCCGCCAGGACAGATGAGAGCACATACGATCGGACGGCCATTGATGCCGACAATAAAGTCAAACCATGGCTCGATAGGCAGATCCAAATTGGTGTTCCGCAGAACCTGGAAGCCAAACGATCCCGCAGCTTGTTGACGGCTCTGTGGCGCATCGCCGTCCAGGCGGGACATGAAGCGGTTGAGCGCGTTGAACATGATGTACGAGTACGCTCCGGTATTCAGAGAGCGACAGACAGAGAAAGGGGAGAATCGGAAACAGCGCCCTGGGGCGTAAAGGTGGGCGGACGGCTGTGCCAGGAGTGCGACGTCGATGTCGTTGAGGTCCGCTGCTGGTGGTGGTTGCGCTGCTTCAGTGCCAGTGGGAAAGCTGCGGCGAGCTTCCACGGGAAAGCTGTCCTGTGGCAGACCACGAGTACCTACTTACGTTAGTACCTGGTGGGTGGTTGGTAGCCTCGCATCATCCTACAGGCTTACAGCCCACCTACCGAGGCGCTAATCCCAAAACACTCGCCCAACCCACTTTCAGCCTCGTGCAAGTCTTGGACGCTTCCCACCGCCCAACTCGTTCATTTCTTCATCTTCCCCATCAACGCACACGACGCGACAAGCCGCGGGGAACCGCATTTCCTCATAGTACTCCATTGAAGACATGTCATAATAACCCCGTAGTGTCCGCAAGGCCTTCATGGGTCCAATAATGAGCAAGCCATCAACACGACACTCGCCAAGCTTCACCATAGAACCCGCCGAGAAGCTTGAGCTCACTGATGAGTGTCATCACTACCAAGAGCGGCACGAGGTGAACTGGGACATCCAAAAGTATCTACTCCCGAAAATGCATTCTATTCAAGGCCCCCGCCCGCGGCTTACATTCGTAAACAGATACTTCGCCCAGCGGTATTCCATTTTCTCCTGGTATGATGAAGGTATCTACATGACCGACGATGCCTGGTTCGGCGTGACTCCCGAGCCGGTCGCAAAGTGAGTGGGCTTTTCCACTTTTCCCCCGGAAGTCGGTCCCGTTTCACGTATTGACTCTTTTGAGCAGTCACGTCGCGAATGACATGTACGAGATCGACTCCAAGAAGACCACGCTCGTCGACATGTTTGCGGGTGCGGGCGGGAACACCATTGCCTTTGCCCTGTCCGGGCGGTGGGAGCGGATCATCTCCATCGAAAAGGACGCTGCTACGCTCGCGTGCGCTCAGCACAACGCGGAGGTGTACGGGGTAGAGCCCGGAGCGATCACCTGGGTGCACGGCGACAGCTTTGAATACCTGGACTCCCTGAAGCATCGGCCGGAAGAGCTACACCCTGGCATCCGGGCTGACACAGATGCCACTGTGGTCTTTGCGAGCCCTCCGTGGGGAGGACCCGGGTACCGTACGGACGAGGTCTTTGACTTGCATAACCTGCAGCCTTACAACCTCGACCAGCTCCATGCGGCCTGCAGTCCCATGGAGCATGCTCTCTACCTTCCGAGGACGAGCGACATCCGCCAGATCGCGAAGTTGGCTCCTAGTGGGCGCAAGATCGAGGTCGTCCAGTACTGTATGGAGGGCGCCAGCAAAGCCATGGTGGCATACATCCCGGAGAAGGGAGTCACGGTCGCAGACACATGACTTTGGCCAGCGCTCTCACGGGAGAGTCGATTCACGCAAAGACTGTTGGGTGTCAGGTGCTATGAATGCATGCCGCCGGCCGCAGCACCTCACAAGAGGCAGTCGTTATTCATCAAAAAAATAAGAAAGGAAAAAAAAAAAAAAACCGACAGGGCCGCTCAATTCTACGACCATTTACGGCTACGTACCCGCGGGGACAGATTATATCGCATAGATGGGGAGACCATTTGACACCAAGGGGAGCAAGGGGAGCTCAGGCAGTGATGAGCATGCCCTGCTCACAATATCATTGAGTAATCCCGGGCAAGGTTTCCGGAGTAAAGCAAAACCTTAGAAAGATCCACCTTGGATGTAGGGACCTGGAAAAATGGAAAGGCGATGTATTCACATAAGCTACTGCAAAGTTTCGAGTGTTGTGATGGCGATGCCACTACCTACTGTACCTTACCTGCTGGTTGAGGCAAGGGTGGGGGGGAAACGCCGAGTTCCATGTGGATTGCTTGACTGACTCCTCACGCGACTCCCACTCAGACGAGGAGCAAAGATTTTTCTGCTGTGCACAATTCGATACCGGTGGAGGTCTTCTGGCACAGACTCTGGCCTCGCAAGTCTAGATCGCCATGGCCAAGGACAAGAAGAAGAATTCCGACGCCAAAAAGGCGAAAAAGGTACCTCATGCGCCTGACGTCAATACTACTACTAGTAGTAGTACCTATGAATTAATTCATCAAATGCCCCTCCCATCGTGCAACATCCCAACCCCGCTAACAACCAGCTTCACTCCAGGCCGAAAAGGCAGCCAAGCAGGCCACCAAGGGCGAGAAGAAGGCCAAGAACAAGGCCGCCAAGGTCGAGGGCAGCGACGCCGAGGATGCCGATCTCGACCAGATCCTCGAGGAGTATGCGCGCCAGCAGGAGCAGTTCCTCAAGGTCACCGAGACCGTGTGCGATGCCCCGCCACGCCCGCGCTCAGCCTCGACGCTGATGGCCTCCCCCCACGACAGCAACACCCTGCTGTTGTTCGGGGGCGAGTACTTCAACGGCGCCCTGGCCCAGTTCTACAACGACCTCAACGTCTACAACATCTCCCGTGACGAGTGGCGGTGCGTCACCTCGCCCAATGCGCCCCTGCCCAGGTCCGGCCACGCCTGGACACGCGCCTCCAATCCTGCCCACGTCTACCTGTTTGGAGGCGAGTTCTCCTCGCCCAAGCAGGGCACGTTCCACCACTACTCCGACTTCTGGCGACTCGAGCCGGCGACGAGGGAGTGGACCAAGATTGAGGTCAAGGGCAAGGACAAGAGCCCTCCTGCGCGAAGTGGGCATCGCATGACGTACTGGAAGCAGTACATCATCCTCTTCGGCGGGTTCCAGGACACCTCCAACCAGACCAGGTACATGGCGGATTTGTGGATCTTCGACACCGTCAACTTTGTGTGGCATTCTCCCCAGCTGCCCCCGGCACAGCTCAAGCCAGATCCCAGGTCGTCCTTCACGTTCCTCCCGCACGAGTCCGGTGCTGTCCTGTACGGCGGCTACTCCCGGGTCAAGGCCACGGTCAACATCAAACAGAAAGGCGGCAAGGGTCAGAGCCAGGCACAGAAGAACATCCTGAAGCCCAAGGTGCATGAAGACTGCTTCTTCCTGCGGATGACGCAGCCCCCCAACGATGCGGGCCCCGGCACACCTCCCACAGTTCGGTGGGAGAAGAGGAAGAAGCCGACTAACTCGCCCAATCCACCTCGCGCGGGAGCCACAATGACCTGGCACAAGGGACGTGGGATCCTCTTCGGAGGAGTGCATGACGTGGAGCAGAGCGAGGACGGCATGGACAGCGAGTTCTTCAATCAGCTCTTTGCCTGGAATATCGAGCGCAATCGCTTCATGCTCCTGAATCTGAGGAAACCCCGCCAGCAAACCAAGAAGAATAACCAAGAGCCGCGGCGAGGAGGTCGGCGAGGTCGTCAAGGCGGCGACGAGGAGCTTCTGCGCCAGCTACAAGCCTTGGAGACTGGTGTATCGCTGGAAGACGTGGACAACATCGAGCTTGATAGGAAGGACGATGAGGAAGCAGATGAGGCGCCTGCCAAGGAATACAAGGTGGCACCCGAGCCTCCGCACATCCGATTCAATGCCCAATTGGCGGTGCAGGGCGACAACCTCTACATTTACGGCGGCACCTTCGAGAAGGGGGACAGGGAGTTCACGTTTGACGATCTATACGCCATCAACCTGGACAAACTCGACGGATGCAAGGAGATTTACCAGCGGCCCGTGGAGGACTGGATTGTAAGGCTCCTGGTATCTTGCTATTTCCCGTCTTTCAACATCACTAACACGAGCGGTACAGGAGTCCGAAGATGAGGGCGACGAGGAGGACGAAGAGGTCGAGGACGAGGAGGAAGGCGAGGAGGAAGGCGAAGGCGAAGAATACGAGGTCGCCGAGAAACCCTCGGGCTCTAGCAAGCGGAAGAAGAAGCAGGATGAAATGTCCGAGACCGGATCAGAGACATCTGGGCCTTCCACCACCCCCAGCGAAGATGACGACGCGGCGACGACGTCATCCACCGTGGACGACGGCCTGCCACACCCAAGAGTGAGTTACCTCCCAGCCTACCTAGTTCAGGCCCAATCCAACAAAAACGAAACGGTCTACTAACCCAGTTTACTACAGCCGTTCGAATCACGCCGCGAGTTCTTCGCGCGCACGTCCAACGAGTGGCAGGAGATCATGATGACGAGCCTGCGGTGGAAGAACATCCAGCCCGAGACGCTCAGCATCAAGGAGATCAAGGCTAAGGCGTTTGAGCTCAGCGAGGAGAAGTGGTGGGACTGCCGGGAGGAGATCACGGCGCTTGAGGAGGAGCAGGAGGCAGCGGGTATCCAGGAGGTGGTTAGTCTGGCGGATAGGGGAGATGCCGGCGCCGGTGGAGGCGCGAGGAGGAGATGAGAGGATGGTCGGTCGGTTAATACCGTGGTCTGCAGAGCTCAGGGCCTGGTGGTTTGGGATTGGTAGTAAAGCTATTCTAGCCTCCGGATATCATAACGGTAATTACTACTTGTTGTGTTGGTGGTGGTGGTAGTAGTAGTTAACAGTACCCACCTTTCGACACAAACTCTAGAGCAAATACTCAACAATAATAGAGGGCAGGGGCATGTGACTACTAAAGGTTCCATCATTCATTGCTGCGCACTCTTGAAGTGATGGCAGCCAGACCGCCCAGGTATTTCCAACAACAGCCGTTGCCATTTCTGGGTGGGCCGGGCCGCACTACGAGCACATATCCCCGCGGTGGTGCCCGATACCTGATCCACACACTTAAACCTTTTGTCGTCTCTGGCACCCCCAGTCGACAACTCAAATATGGACATACATGTCACAATATCTCTAACAACCCACATACTCATCCCCACCTTAGATTTGGATATTCACTCTCCCTCTACCGAAGAAGATCTGATTAACACTCGGGCCCGGCGCACGCATTCCTTCATCGGTGCATATGACCACGGACATCGCCAACTTCCCCTCCCTCACGGGCGAAGAGTTTGAGGAAGCATGCCACCACCTCGACAGCAGATACCGCCGAGCCGCCCTGGGTCCCCTGCGCCAGCAATGGAAGCTGCGGCTGCAGACGGCGCTCGACGCAACTCTGTCCTTCCAGGACATGCCGCGCACCATTGTCGAGATCACGAGGCCGCTGCAGCACCAGGAGGATGAGGATCTGGGCCTCAGGCTGGGCGACCTGGCCATCTCTGGCGAGCCTCAGGATGCGCTGGTCGAGGGAGACCAGGAGATGATGGACAATGAGGAATCCGACAAGGTATTGTTATTGTGACATTAGCAGGCTAGATATTGTCTCATCTGTGTGGAGTCCTTTCTGACGCCTCTTGAGTCTAGGCAGTCCTAGCAAGACCAGTCATTAGGAGCGACACTGCGTTCGTAACGTATGACATCGTCCTGCATCCCACGTATCGGATGCCGTGCTTGTACTTCCGTCTGTGGTCCCTGCCCAGCGGGGAATCCCCCTTCGACATCGACACTGTATTCCGCCGCCTCGTCCCTGATGCGTACAAAGCGGGCCTCCACAGTTATGGCGGCATCGGGGGCATCTCGGTTGATGTGAGTTTTGTCCATTTTCTCTGTCCAGCAACCGCTTTAAGAAAGAAGAACAAGTCAATGAGAAGGCCCCTTTGCTGCCGGTTGTGCACAATGCGGCTACTAACGTCTCGGAACTGCAGAATCACCCCATCTATGGGGAACCCTGCTTCTTCGTCCACCCTTGTCTGACGGGTGAAAATATGGCCGCGTTTCAGTGCTCGCGAGAGGACTACCTCACGATATGGATCGGGCTGACGGGTGCGTGCGTCGGGCTCTCGATTCCAAAGGAGATGATGATACCCAGATAGAATAGAGCTTCCCACCATCCATCGCTCCGAGAGGGGTGCGACCAAGCGGAGGTATGCGCGGGAGATTTGCGGGTTCTGACGATCATTCATCATCATCGCTGTCCTCCTCCATGGCTACGTCCTCATCACTCTCCTCCTCTTCATCCCGTGTCCTCTTGTGACCACGCGCATCGGGCCCAGCATCCTTCATTGGCTGATCGACTGAGCCGGCGGGTTTCGGCGGCAGCCCACTACCGGAAGCGGCAGAAGGGGCAGCTGGTGCTGATCCAGGCGGCGGTGCGTTGAAGATGCTCTGCTGCAGCTCCGTCTGCTGCACGTTTTCGGCGCCGGGGCCCATGTTCGGGATCTTGAAGGTACCGTCAAGCTTGGCGACGAAATGTGATTTGCCCTTGGCGTACTGGATCTTCTATACATTTCCCGAATGGTTAGCATCGTGTTTGATTGCACATCTGGGGCCGGACGACGTACTAGCTTCTGGCCCAGGAACTCCTGGCCGTCCATCGACCGCATGGCCTGCGTGGCAGCCTGCACATCGCGGAAGACAATGTGCGCCTGTCCACGCATCTTCATGGTCTTGAGCGCGACGACGTCGAGAACGGGTCCGTAGGTTGAAAAGAGCATGTACAGCGCTGTTCGCAGGTCGGCTTTCTGGATCTTGGAGGACGGGAGGTTGGTGATGTAGAGTCTTTTTTTTTTACGGCCGGAGATCAGTTCTAGCACATGGGACGTAGACAAGAGAGGGGATGAAGAGCGCTTACGTCTGGTTCGGCGGGATGGGCTGGACCTTGGCTGGGAGAGAGGCGTTGTGCGGGAGGCCGCGAGGGGGTGCTGTTGCCGCCATTGTTATCGTGGGTGACAGGTTTTCGAGTCGTGTGGAAGCAGTTCTGATATGCGTGCCGAGGTAGAATTTGAACTTCGTAGCACTCGAACGCGATGTTAGGGTCGTGGAAAGGTCGACGGTGGGTTGATCGCGATGTGGATCTGGTGGTCTTTGGTTGTGGTCGATAATTTTTGGCAGAAGTCGGCCTCGTGCCTTCGAAGCTTGGGGCCCCGAACTGGTATAGCACCTTCAGGTAGTAAGTATTGCTGGCGACGCAGCCCCACCACAACCAGGCACACCGCAGCACCCCGCCAGCGTCATCCTTCCATCCGCCGTTCCCAAGCGATTCTTCTCCATCATCCCAAGTCGCACCGTCCGCCAACGACCCATCACATCACACTTCCACCTCCTGTGCGATAGTAGAGAGCTCCTCCTATCGCTCCCTCCCCCCCCNCCCCCCCCCCCCGCCGCAAGCAACATGGCCAACCCCGAGGTCCACCACCTGTTCCACAGCCCCATCGCCGACCACTCTTTCTCGGCCGACCATCAGACCCTGGCTGTCACCCGAGACTCCAACGTCGAGCTCTACAGCAAGAGCGGGAATGGCTATAAGCTTGTCAATGAGCTGAGGGACCACGACAAGACGGTCACCAGTGTTGATATTGCCCCCAACACCGGTCGCATCGTCTCGTGCTCCCAAGGTACGAGGCCTCACTCTTACTGTCTCAACCACCCTTCGGATGCTAACTGGCACACTAGATCGGAACGCGCTCGTTTGGGAACCCTCGCCCACCGGCTACAAGCCCACGCTCGTGCTTCTCCGAATTAGCCGCGCCGCCACCTTTGTCCGGTGGTCGCCCAACGAGACCAAGTTCGCCGTGGGCTCGGGCGACCGCCTCATCGCCGTCTGCTACTTCGAGGAGGAGAACAACTGGTGGGTGTCAAAGCACCTCAAGAAACCGATCCGTAGCACCATCACGAGCGTCGACTGGCACCCAAACTCGGTCCTCCTCGCCGCCGGCTCGACCGACGCGCACGCCCGCGTTTTCTCGAGCTACATCAAGGGCGTCGACCAGCGCCCCGACCCGACCGTCTGGGGCGAGAGGCTCCCCTTCAACACCGTCTGCGGGGAGTTTCTGAATAACTCGGCTGGCTGGGTGCACTCTGTGGCGTTCTCGCCCAGCGGGGACAGCCTTGCGTTTGCGGCGCACGACAGCAGCATTACAGTCGTCTATCCTAGTGGTCCTGACCAGCCTCCCAGGGCTGTCGTCAACATTGCCACGCAGATGCTCCCCTTCAAGAGCCTGATCTGGAAGGCTGAGGATGAGATCATCGCCGCCGGCTACGACTGCGAAGCCTTCCGCTTCCAGGGCAACGAGGGCGGCTGGCAGCTGGCTGGTGCGGTGGACTCCCGGGGCTCGTCGGCGTCTGGTGGCGAGCAGAGGGAGGAGTCCGCCTTGAGGATGTTCAAGCAGATGGATCTCAAGGGCAAGACAAAAGACGACAGCCAGCTCAAGACCGTTCACCAGAACACTGTCACCATGATTCGACCGTACCAGTCGTCGGGCAGCGGCGTAACCAAGTTCTCTTGTACGTATTCTCTTCTTGCTACCCGCATTATCTTTCATCGTGACTAACGTGGATCCAGCGAGCGGCGTCGACGGACGGATTGTTATCTGGTCAGTGTAGACTAGTACTTGCATCAGCTATTCAAGGATGCCTAGACAGTTGGCCGTTGCAGATGGCGCCCAGAATGACGAAGATGGGTCACGATGGCACGGCGATGCGCGCTGCAGATAACGAAATTCAAGCGGTCAATTCGCGCTGTTGTTGATTGCAATTGGCACTGCAGTTGATTCTTTTTTTTATTTTCCTCCAGTGAAGAGAGTCTCTAAGGGAGAGCAATGCACTCGATCTCGACGTCCACATTCTTAGGCAGGGTCTTGACAGCGACACAGCTGCGGGCAGGCTTGTGGGAGAACCACTTCTCGTACTCGGCGTTCATGTCCTGTCCTCGCGGGGTTAACATGGCTCTCCATCTCAGCAGCGGACAAGAGGGATGGCTCGGATATGCTCTTACGGCGAAGAGGCCCATGTCGGAGAGGAAGATGGTGGTCTTGACGACCTTGGACAGGCTAGAGCCAGCCTCCTCGAGGACGGCCTGGGCATTCTTGCAGACCTGGGCCGTCTTCTCGCCGACGGTGCCCTCGATCAGGGTGCCATCGGGGGTCAGGGGGATCTGGCCGGAGCAGTAGATGGCGGTGGGGGTCTTGATGGCCTGGGACTGCTCGATTGTGTCAGTCTATCCCATGTAGATGCTACCCTAAGGGAAACGGTGGATAAGGATAACTCACGTAGGGCCCGAGGGCGGCGGGGGCGTTCTTGGTGAAGATGACGGTCTGGTCGGCCATTGTGGACTGCGGTCTGAGACGGGCTGGGAGAGGTGTGAATGACCGCCGGTGGATAATAATTGAGGCCCGGATGGATGGGGCGAGAGCTCGGGGCAAGCTCCTCGCTGCCGCGGGGAGGGAGGTCGACAACATACCTGCCGAGAGAGTTTGGATGATGAGTGGGACTATTACCAGGTATTGTGCGTCGGGTGAGAAGAGAGGAGAGAACGGGGGAGGAGTTGGGGGCGGGGGCTCCTAGATGGGGTACTGTTACAGTCAGGTAGACACCTACGGGATGTGGGTTTTTGAGGTTCAACTGGAGAGGGTCCTCTGCAGCTTGAGTGGTGGTGGTGGTGGTTGATTTCAGTTGTCTGGCGAGGTCGGAACCGGGAGGGAGGAAGTAATTACTAGCACTGCTACTAGGTTAGCAGTATAGTAGTGAAGAGGACAGCTCCGTGAATCGGCTGGGGCTGCCCCGCCCCTCGCCCGGGTGGTGAGGTGACGTGCTGTGCGGTCGGTTTCAAGCGGGATACGGGCGCGAACGAATTGGGACAGCCGTGATAGGGGGTCACCCCTGGAAGGCAAGGACACAGCAAGAGCGTTTGAGAAGGTCGTGCCTTCCCCAGCTCAGCAGCACCCACTCTCGAGTCTCGACCTCGTCGCGCGAAAAGGAGACGGATTGCAGACATCTGCCAGCTGGCTGTCTGTGTCTACCTCAAGGTACCTGACTCCCACCATCACAGTGTCCATTCGAACTCCCTTCGATTCGTACATTCCTTTGCTCCATTTTCTATTTCTCTTGCTTTTCCTTGCTGGTACCCGTTATATTTCCTTGTTTTTTTAATTTTTTTTCACCGCCCTCCATTGCCCCTGGAGCGCTGGTACAGCTGGCCTTCGGCCCGCATTTTCTGTGAGTCCGATGATTGTGCTTCCCCTGCATCATTCTTGCTTCGCGCTATCACGCTTTCTGACCAGGTGGCAGCTGCCAAGTCCCCCGGCCACTCCCAGAGTCCGGACCCTGACATCTCAAAGCTCGTCCAGATTCCGCAAAAGGCCATCATCCATTGACCCTCCGATCAGGCAGATCCTGCGCGTAGCCCACCATGGCGCGCAGTTCGACGCCGCAGGGCTCCCTGCGGCAGAGGAACGTCGGTTCAAAGAAGGGCGAATCGACCGTCTCCTCGCCCGAGCCCGACATCAGCAAGCTGGCCAAGGCCACGCAGAAGAAGACCAAGGTCGACAATGAGCGCGACTACAAGATTGCCCTTGCCATCATTACCGCGCTGGCTTTCGTCACCCGATTCTGGGGCATCAGCCACCCCAATGAGGTCGTCTTCGACGAGGTTCACTTTGGCAAGGTATACCGCCAATCTCCAATCAGCCTCCCAGGAGCAGCAGCTCTGTCTTTGCGCGCGATAAGCTGACAGACTTGGTCATCATGCAGTTTGCCTCCTACTACCTCGAGCGAACCTACTTCTTCGACGTCCATCCCCCTTTTGGAAAGCTCCTCTTCGCTTTCATGGGCTGGCTGGTCGGCTACGATGGCCACTTCCACTTCGAGAACATTGGCGACTCCTACATCGACAACAAGGTCCCTTACGTCGCCTTCCGCGCCCTCCCCGCCATCCTCGGAGCTTTGACGGTGTCGGTCACCTACCTCATCATGTGGGAGTCCGGCTACAGCCTGCCCGCCTGCATCGTTGCCGCTAGCCTCGTCCTCCTGGACAACGCCCACATCGGCCAGACCCGCCTCATCCTCCTCGATGCCACCCTCGTCCTGGCCATGGCCTGCAGCCTGCTCTTCTACATCAAATTCTACAAGCTCCGCCACCAGCCATTCAGCAAGAAGTGGTGGAAGTGGCTCATTCTGACTGGCTTCGCCTTGTCCTGTGATATCTCGGTCAAGTACGTCGGCCTTTTCGCCTTCGTCACCATCGGATCGGCCGTTCTCATCGACCTCTGGGACCTGCTGGACGTCAACCGAGCCAAGGGTGCCCTCAGCATTCCCGAGTTTGGAAAGCATTTTGCCGCACGCGCATTTGGCCTCATCATCATGCCCTTCATCTTCTACCTCTTCTGGTTCCAGGTCCACTTTACCATCCTCAACCGGTCCGGCCCGGGCGATGACTTCATGACGCCCGAGTTCCAGGAGACCCTGAGCGACAATGTCATGCTGGCAAATTCCCTGGACATCCAGTATTACGATACCCTCACCATCCGCCACAAGGAGACCAAGGCCTATCTGCACAGCCACGAAGATCACTACCCCTTGCGCTACGACGATGGCCGAGTCTCGAGCCAGGGACAGCAGGTCACCGGCTACCCATACAACGACACCAACAATCACTGGCAGATCCTGCCCGCAGACGGCAACCAGGAGACCGGGAGGAATATCCTGAACCACGACCTCGTGCGCCTCAGGCACCTGGCCACCGACAAGATCCTCCTGTCCCACGACGTTGCTTCCCCCTACTATCCGACGAATCAAGAATTCACGGCCGTGTCTGCGGAGGACGCCCTCGGAAAACGCGCCAACGACACCTTGTTTGAAATCCGGATCGAGCATGGCAAGAAGAAGCACAACTTCAAAACTGTCGCGAGCCATTTCAAGCTCATCCACAATCCCAGCAAGGTTGCCATGTGGACTCACACGAAGCCCCTCCCCGACTGGGGCTACAAGCAGCAGGAGATCAATGGCAACAAGCAAGTCGCCGCCAGCTCCAACGTCTGGGTGGCAGAGGATATCCCCTCGCTTGCCGAGGGTGACCCGAGGCGCAACAAGCCGGAGCGCAAGGTCAAGTCCATGGCCTTCCTGCGCAAGTGGTTCGAGCTGCAGAAAGCCATGTTCTACCACAACAGCAGGCTCACGAGCAGCCACCCTTATTCCAGCCACCCGTACCAGTGGCCGTTCCTGCTTCGGGGCGTCAGCTTCTGGACCCAGGCCGATACGCGTCAGCAGATCTACTTCCTCGGTAACCCCTTCGGCTGGTGGCTTGCCAGCAGTCTACTGGCCGTCTATGCGGGCATCGTCATGGCCGATCAGGTGTCGCTGCGCCGTGGCATTGACGCTTTGGACCATCGTGAGCGAATTACTTCCCGAGAGACAGACATTATATTGAAGACAGGACTAACTTTGTTACAAGGCACCCGATCCCGGCTGTACAACTCGACGGGCTTCTTCTTCCTTGCTTGGGCTACCCACTACTTCCCCTTTTATCTGATGGGCAGACAACTGTTCCTTCATCACTACCTCCCGGCACACGTGGCTTCGTGTCTCGTGACCGGTGCGCTTATCGAATTCATCTTCAACCCAGACACGGCCGATGAAGAGTCCATCTACGGTCCCAGGGGCGGCCCCAACAAGCACGTCAGTGCTCGAGAGAGGTTCGCCGGCCGCAGTATGAAGGGCGCCTGGATTGCTTGTCTCACAGTCATCTCCATTGCCATCGCCGGCTGGTACTTTTTCCTGCCTCTCACCTACGGCTACCCTGGCCTCTCGGTTGAGCAGGTCAAGATGCGGAAATTGCTTGGCTACGATCTTCACTTTGCTAAGTAGTGTGGTCGTTTTCGCGGTCGACCATGCTGGAGTCGCCCTCTTTCGGCGAATAGCGTGCCGGAGCGGCCGTGTCGGTGAACGGACCGTCTCTGCATTAGTACTAAAAGGGCATGTTCCGCCTATGGTCTGGGCGTGGCGGACGTAGCAGCAACGACACCGATGGCGGTGGTGTCTTTAGATGCCGTTACTGACACAAAAGGGTTACGGACATGGGTGAGAGCATTAATGTCCAGCTTGACGTGATGAACCGGCCTACTTGCATGCTTTGGGTCTAGGGAGTAGAAATGTTATAGTGGATAGCGTGAACAGCGTTAATAGAGGCCGGTCTTTGTGTCGCCATGGGAGTCCTAGCTGATTGATTAAGGACAAAGTCACCCTTGCAGGCTGAGGGTTCTTTACTCTAGTAATTACTACAGTGGACGGAGAACCAATCAACGCATGGATGTAGTAGTTTTTAATACTACAATTCGGGGGCGCGCAGTCGCTTTGTTCTTTTGTCTTGTGGCACAAAGGGGGTTTGGTCAAGATCCTACCCGGCACCCAAGCACATGGGAACACCCCTCCCCCCCCCCCCCCCCCCCAACCCCTTTTCCCAACAACACATGAACTCGGAAAGCTTCAAATCTTGGTTCCAGTACTAGCACTAGGAAACGTGTATTATCTAGCTGGACTTTGTTATAGATGGATCATGTTTATAGCCGTGGTGGACATGGAAGCCGAGGATGTAAGTAGTAAGTACATTTAATTTAGCTGTGAGTATTACATGTATGTCAGAATAACGCCTCTATCCCCGATACCCCCGGGATGGTGTACAAAGGCAAAGAAAGCACATATTCGCTGCGAGATCTAAACTGAAGACCTACCGATGCACGTACCTTGGCTAGAAGACTGGCGGGGCTGACCTCTGGGCACTACTCGGCTTGAGAGACCTCGCCCTGAGAGACCTCACCCTGAGAGATCTCGCTCTGAGAGACCTCCTCCGAAAAGACTCCATCCTGGGGAACCTCCGGTGAAACTTCGGCGTCCTGGGAGACCTCGTCCTGAGAGTCGCCATCCCCAGTGACCACCTCCTCCGGGGAGACCTCATTTCTCAGGAGACTCCAGGGGCGGTTCTTGCGCTTACCCACCATGGTCTCGAACCTCTCCTTCTCAAGCGCCGCAATCTCAGAATCCCCAGCAATCCCCCTCAGCAGCGCCGCCTTATTCAACCCGCCGCGCGCCTTGGTCATGCCGTGCTCCCACAACCAGCGCCTGAAGCCGCAGCGTGGCCCGTTGGCCAAGGCGACCGCGTACTGGAGCCGCTCGTCCTCCCAGCGGATCTCGTTGATGGCCTGCCACATGCGGAGTCTGAAGGCGTAGGAGGCTCTGCTGGGGAGGCGCATCTCGAAGAGTTGTGTGCCGATCGGGAACTGCCAGTCCGGGTGGGCGAGGGTTTCGGCGTGGAGGTGCCGGATGATGGAGTCGTTGGTTCCCAAGAAGTCGGCGATGGCCTCACCGGTGGTGGCAGGGTCCAGGCAGAGACCGGCGCGGATGGCGTCTAGACGGGGCTGGGCCTCCTCGCTGTGCAGTTCGACCCGCCGCCTCTCAGGAGTGGGCGGAATGTCTGTGACGGGTGCCAGGATTTCGGCCACGGCCCGGGCAAATTCCCCGAACTGGTCTTCGGGTTCGTCCTGCTGGTCTTGCTCCGGCTGCCCTGTCGAGGGGTAGTCTCCCGTGGGGGAGTCATCCATGGGATAGTCTTCCAGGGGATAGTCTTCCAGAGGAAAGTCGTTTTCCTGGGGCTGGTGCTCCTGAGAGTTGTCCCCCTGGAGCCGGTCTTCCAGGGCGGGCCGGTTGTACTCGCCGCCGTTTCGGGCCCCCTCCTCGATAGTAGGCACATGCACTGCTTCCTCACCATAAGCAGGCCCAAGCGGGGACCCCCAACGAAGCTTTCCTAGGGTCGGTGAATCTCCCACCGCTGCAGGGTCGGGTGATCGAGAGCGCCCTCCCGTCAAGTTACGAGAACGAGACGCCCTGCCCCCTTCGGGCCGCGGGGGCTCAGCCGTCTCGACTGCGGGGGTGGGAACCTGTGTGATACCAAGGCCAAGAGGGGAACTCACCTGTGGTCGATACCTCTCGTCGCCGGACTGATCCAGAAGGCTGTGGCGTCGACGTGGATAGAGCCTCAGCCCCTGTTCCCTGGTAGAATACGGGCGATGGGCTGTGTCTGGTTGGCGGACGCTGTCGACCGGAAGTCGGGGCGTGAGACGTCCGGTCAACGTCGAAGCAGCGTCTCGGAAAGCGGCTCGGCGGGGGGGAGAAGTCGCACTCTGTAGAGACATGACGCTGTCGGCGAAGTCGCGGGCGCGGAGTAGGCCGGAGACACCGTTCCCACTCAACCATTCCAACGTCTCCGTGTGCCCACGGGGCACCGGACAGACGATGGAGCCGCGAGACCGGGGTGGAGGTGGGCCACGATTTCTGAGGGCATTAGACGAAGAGTTGTGGTTGCGGCCGTTTCGGTCGGACCGGCGTCGCCAGAATAGCCAAGAAGGCATGTTGATCTTGTCCGTGATACCCTGTCTGTGGCTGTTGAAAAGGACCCGGAAAGTAGGAGATAAGTGTTGTAAAGGGATAAGCCTCGAAAAGGGGTCGTGTTGTTTTCTTCGGTCCTTGCGGTAGTTGGCAGGTGAGAAGGATCCGAGGAAGCAAAGCGACGAGATATGGGCCTGGGCAAAGGAGAGATAGGTCTATATACATACCCATTCATTTTACTTTCGCGTTCGGCGGCACGGACTATGTGAACGAACTGCCCGACGGTGACGGCGGCGAAGAACACGTCCAAGAGGAACACATCTGAGAAGGTCACCCCCACGAACTAGGAACGTCTGGATGTTCGGGGAGAACAAGCCGGTGTTCTCCTCGTGCTCCGGCCTGACTTGGGTGAATGCTTGAAGAAAATGACGTCCGGATAGAACAACGAAGTCCATACCTTTTCCTACAACCCGGAAAGCGTTTCATCTCTTTTTCGTCTCTTGGCTCCAGACAAGCGCCAAAGGGAACACACAACTCTTGTCTCCAGACGGCGCACCCCCAAACCGAAGGAACAAAGCGATTACCTTCAGAACAGACGACCCTTGCAACAATCCGAGCGTTTTGAAAGACCGACTCTTTAGCCTCGGAAAAGCGACCCCCTTGTCAAGCCATGGGTCGACGAAGTGGCCGTAAGTCCAGCAAGTCGGGCATCCTCTCTGCCCTCACCACGCCCTTCAAGAAGGATTCTAAGGACGAGGATTGCATCCCTTTGCTAACTGACCAGGAGCGAGCGGCCGCTCGAGAGCACGACGCCCAGCGACCCCGTCGTCCTATCACTCCGGACGATCTCGAGCCTGGCCACGCGTTCTCCCAGCACCAAGCTGCGCGACCTCGCGAACCTCAGCTTCCAGATGCCGAGGAGCAGGTAAACCAGCGACTGGCCACTGCCTACGTGGCCAACCTAGTCAGGTCCGGCGACAGGCAGCTCCCGGAAGTCGAGGAGTGGGTGCGCAGCTACACTAGCCCGGCGCAGCAGAACAGACGCTCCCGATCCAGACTGTCCACCGTGGCCGAAAACCCGTTCTCCGACTCTGCCAGGGTTGCGTCGGAGGATGGGAGCCTGTCGACACCGCCGAGCCTTCGAGGCCACGGCACCGATAATGCGGCTGGCCTGGGGAACCCCTTTGCACACCCGCCCACGGCCCACCAAGGCAGCGGCCACCAGCATCGCCAACCTCGCGCACCGACTCGCCGACTCACGGCCAGGGAGGTCGCCTTTGGGGTTGTGGACGATGATGAAGTCCCACGTGCCGCCCGGCCCGGGAACTATGATACCCGCACTCAGAACTCGCTGAGGTCGCCGTTCGGGCGCCGTTAGATGGACCGGCTATCTGGCCTCGAATTGAGATCGAGGATCGGTTGCGGCCAGAGCTGAGGTCATTGTTCCTTGTTCGGAACGGGGGTGGTAATGGTGTCTTTGGGACTGGGGCGGCGGTGCGTGAGGAAGGGGGGTACGGCCACAGAGGCAGAGAAAGGGTAATGTAATACTTGCTGGCGTTTTGACATTGGTGGCTGGTTTGGTAAAGTGAGAACATAATGTTGTCCATTGACTCCTGTAACTTAATGACAATTGACAATCAACCCCTCTCCTTCCCTTGGCTTCCCCGTGTGAAACACTCATCGAGCATTCTTGTGAGATTGCGTCTATGAATGTAAGATTCGAACCGGGTTAGACACGAGTAACAATGAACAATGTGACCTGTTTCGGCAGTGTTTCGACATCACACAAAGGGCCAGTCAATTCCACCCGCCTGGCACAACTTACCAGGCATCTCTCTCATCTCTCTTCGAGTTCAGCTCTTGCAGAGATTGCCACAATGATGCAATGCATGGCGGCGAGACTATCCGGTTGCCTTGGGACGATGGGTCCTTATGAATCAACACATCGAGTCTCGGCTCCAGGAGTTCGTAAGCTTCGAGAGAAGAATGTCGGAGCCTAAGGCGTATGCAGATCTGATTAGGACGGCTGACAAACATGTGGTCCTGGCTTTTGTATCACCTCTCGATTGAGCCGATCGAGCCTCGTGGTTCCGGGAATGATCGTGGGACGGGATCAGTGGGCCGCGGGCAGATCGACGCTCGAGCCCTCGGGAACTGAACCGTCACCCGAAGGAAACGTTTCTCGTAACAGGTACGAGGAGAGACGACGATTGACCACCTGTATGCCGCGGCGGTGTCCGCGTAGTCGTACACGCGGCCGACCGAGCAGACCCAGTCGATCTGAAGATTATATGGATGCCTTGAGGCTCCAGGAGTTTGAAACAGGTGCCAAGCCGTGGAGGGAAGTGGGCGGGTGACAGGCTGCTGCTCCGTTTGCTCATTGTCCTATTGGTCAATGTGCACAGGATAGGGCTGAGAAGCAGGACGCGATGCAGGGTTGGAGGACAGACACCTTGAGTCTCGAGTCTCGACCGCTCAACGTCGGTGTCCATCCCGGTTGTGTGGACAATGAGAGACCAACTCATTCGTCTGTGTGGTCAACCTCGTTTGAGATGGGAGCCAGTCGCGCTCCTCTCAAGTTGGGCCACGTCTTCCATCTCCCAGCCCTAGCAGGTCGTGTTCGATGGTGCTCTCAGCGTCTCAGGACAGACCACGGCCAACCAGAAACGGGACGTCGTTTATCGGCCTATAGAATGCATCCGTTGTGGCCCTCATTGCTCCGTTGTGGTACCGTTTGGTAATCGGGACGAAAGCACAGCACGATGCTCCTCAGTGAGTGGTGATTCTGGCGGCCGAGTCCATCGAGGTCCACTCGACCCGAAAATGGTGGCCGTACGGATTGTGGTGGTGGCGTCAGTCCGCAGGACCTTTGCGGCACAGCCTCCAGCAAGGGGCTGTCTATCTCCGGCTCTCTGCTGATGGCACGAGTGATGACTGCAGTCGCCGTGGAGTGCCACCAAGGACGACGGCTGGGGGTGGTGGTGGGATGCCTGGGGGCTGCCGTCATACCGTCATACGGCCCTCGCCCTCCACCATAGTTCCCTGGACCAGCCCCCAGAGCTGGCGCTCCCACCGGCTCCCCGCGATTGATTCAGAAGAACCATGATCCCTGGCCGAGGCGTTTCGCTGGGCTCTGGCCCTCCGCGATCAAGTCGAAACCCTCGCGTTTGCAACATTCATCACTCGAGGAGCATGCGAGATGCCGGACTGGAAAAGTCGAAACCGTCTGTCTCACCCCGCGCTCTCCGAAAACCTGGGGGCCTAGTTGAAATTCGTCTGCCTTCAAAACTGACCAGGTCCATGTTTGTCTGCATGAAGGACGGACGCTGGGACGCGCACGATGCACCGCTTGGCAATTGCAGATGGTCCTTGCGGATGAGTCGGATGGATTCAGGACCTTTGCTGGGCCCCGGCTGGAGTGGGAGCATCGGTCCTCTGCAATAAGACCGGTACGACGGACCATATTGTCATCACCTGCACTGCTCCTGCAGTTGCTGATAGAGCAGCTTGTCCCCCCTTAACAGACGCGACTGCTACTTGACCAGCAGGGGTGTAATCCTCCCCCACAGGAACGCCTCAGCTGGCTGGCTGTGATTGGTCGGTGCCTCTAGGCAGCAGCGCTGGCGGGCTGAGAACCGCCCAGCGGCGCGTTGCGCCCGCGGCACTGTGAGAGCCAGCCTTTTTTGCCTGAGGACGTAGCCAAATCGCGTCAGCAGAGCCCGCCCAGCAACCCACATCCCTATACCGTACATTAAAGCCATTCCACACTGTGGTCTCGTCCCCAGAGTTCGAACTCTTATCCCCCCTTCCCCGGCTCGTGTTGCACTGCCCGACCGCCTTTGTCTGCCTCACTCTCAAATATATGCGTTTCCTCCCGTAACCACCAGCGCATCGCTTTCTCTTCCTGGTGTGTTTTCATCGTCGTTTTTGTCGAAATACAACGCATTCCGACTTCTTTTTGGCGCGGAACCCTATCGCGAGGGGGGCAATCGAACCTGGCCAGAGCGTTGCCCGCCACCTGTTCACGCCGTCTGCCCCAAAGTTCAGCTGCTCGCTTTCCATCGCCTTCCCTGGAAGCGCTCTTTCGGGTACGGATTGACCTTCTTGTCCCTTTCGTCCCGTCCTGGACCGGCAAATCGTATTGGCTCGTCCAATCTTTGGTGACTTGGCCGCGTCTCGATCAAGCTTGCATCTTGATCTATACCTTTTCGGTTGGAGTGGTTGCTCGGTCGTGACTCACGCCTGACCGACCATCCTTGAAAACGGGAGGGAACTCTGTTTGCATTATTCAAAACTGACGCTGGTCCGCATCAGAATCTGACAACTTTGGCTTCTTCTCGTCATCTTCGAAGTCATCATGTCCCTCTCAAACCCCCGTCGCCGGTCCCCCGTGGCCGCTCCGGCCCAGCCGAGCGAGAGTGGTCTCGCCCTGAAGACGTCCATGGGCCTCCGCAAGGGCGCTACCTTCCACTCTCCCACCACACCCACTCCCGCGGCCTCGCAAACCTTCCTGCCGCCTCGCCTGCCTCGGTCCCAGAGCCACATGGCCGATGTCGTCGACGCCAACCGCCGTCGCATCGCACTGACTCTGACCGAGATCGACGAGGCCCTCTCCCTCGACAAGCTCTCGCTCTCCCCCAAGGAGGAAAAGAAGGATTGCCTTCGCGATACCAGCCTGCCAGTTCCTCGCGGCTTCCTCGATCTCCCCATCGTCGATCCCGCCATGGAGAGGCGCGTTCTCCGCCCTCGCTCTGTCCGTCGCACCAACCACGCTTCCGACAGCGGCATCGGTTCGTCTCTCGCATCCACCTCCACCAAGGAGAAGGGCGAGGGTGTCGACTCCTCGAAGACGAAGAAGTTCAAGAGGCAGGGCTCCGCTGCTGCCATCACGAGGTCCGTTGTCTCGGCCAACATGGAGGGACTCCCCAGCCTGGGGCCTAAGGCGGTCAACCGCATTCACGAGCACACGCTCGGCCCTCTTCTCGAGAAGAGCGTTCTCAAAGACTTTGAGCCCATTGTCCTCGACATTCCTCGCCGCATTCGCTCCAAGGAGATCATCTGCCTCCGTGACCTCGAGAAGACTCTGCTCTTCATGGCTCCTGTAAGTCAGCTTTCAACGGATACCGGCGTTTGGGGAGATACTTATAGGACGTTGCTCGAAAAGGAGAAAGCCAAGACCGGCATTCTGTACCTCGACTTCTGCCTTACCTCGATCCGATGCATCCAGGCGACGGTCGAATACCTCACCGACCGCGAGCAAGTTCGACCCGGCGATCGCCCTTACACTAACGGCTACTTTATCGACTTGAAGGACCAGATTCTCCAGTATGGGAGGGACCTCGCCGCCTCCAAAGGCGACGACTCCATGGATATCGACCGGTATGTACCGCGCTTTGTGCCGCTTCAGAGCGGAGCTAACACGGCTCTAAGATCCGAGGAGATCCAGCTCTACGGTGGCCTTTCCGAGAATGGTCGCCCTGCAGAGCTTGTTCGCGTCAAGAAGGACGGGACCATCATCTCCATGGCTACCGGCAAGCCTGTCGACATCAGCAGCACCGACTCCCCCATCCAATTCAAGAGGTCTCTGAGTGAGCAGCGCGAGGATGACGAGGAGATCATGCGTTCGATGGCTCGCCGCAAGAAGAACGCCACCCCCGAGGAGCTCGCCCCCAAGAGGTGCTCTCATGCCGGCTGCTCCAAGGAGTTCAAGCGCCCTTGCGATCTGACCAAGCATGAGAAAACGCACTCGCGCCCCTGGAAGTGCCCCATCCCCACGTGCAAGTACCACGAGTTTGGCTGGCCTACCGAGAAGGAGATGGACCGCCACGTCAATGACAAGCACTCGGACAAGCCTGCCATGTTCGAGTGCCACTTCAAGCCTTGCCCGTACAAGTCGAAGCGTGAGTCCAACTGCAAGCAGCACATGGAGAAGGCGCACGGCTGGACCTACGTTCGCACCAAGACCAATGGCGGCAAGAAGTTGTCCGCAAATCCAACCATCTCTGATCCGCACACCCCGCGTCTGGCCAGCGCCTCCAGCCCCTCAGATGCCTACAGCGTGCCCACGCCTCCCCAGGACAGCTATGTCCACCAGACCAGGGCCACCGACTTCCCACAGTACCCTTCCGAGGCAGACTGGCTTGCCAACTATGGCCTGGGCCCGGACAACCTTGAAGGGATGGAGCTCACCCTGGAGCATCTCTCGCCGTCCTCGGCGGCCTCGTACGAGCAGTGCCCGCCGTATCAGAACGGCTCCCAGTTCGTCACGGAGGAGGATATCTACGCAGCCACGGCTCACATCCCCCACCAGCTGCCTCTCCCTGACGAGTCCCTCATGTACAACAAAATGATGCCCCAGCAGCATCTCCCGCCGCACCAACAACACACGCAGCGGCCGCCGCAGCACCCCAACCTGCACCACCACCAGCACCACGGGGCTCAGATGCAGCAGCCTTTTGGACCTGCCCAGCCGTTCCATGCGGCCCAGGGCGCTGTCCCACCGCATTTCTCGCCCAACGCTCAGCAGAACACAATGCTGTACACGCCGCCGGACCAGGTCGACGACGGATACGAGGAGACGTTCACTGGTGTGGACGGTGCCGATTTTCAGCTGTTCCCGGCAAACATGAGCAAGGGGAACGCTATGCAGCCCCTCTTCGGGGGGGTGCCCAGCGCGGACCTCGGGTTCTCCCAGACGTCGCAGCCTGAGATCTTCCAGCAGATCGACCTTTCTCAGCTCGATTACCATAATTTCCACGAGTAAAGAGTTGGCAACAGCGATGGCGGAGACAATTTTTATCAGTTCTCGCGTGGGGTGTTTATCTCCCCTTTTCTATGACTTAATGATGTTGTATTTGGAAGCGCGTTTTTGCAGTGGATGAATCGTGCAGAGAAGCCGCATGTTATTCTTTGCTTTGATGATGATGATGTTGGAGGCTCTGCTATCTGGTGATAGATAGCCCATAGCACATTGACGATGGTTGGAAATCTTGCTAGGACGAGAGTGGAAGGAGGATTTGGTACGCCAGACCGATAGATGGTCTGGTTCGGACGGATTAGTAGTTTAGTACCTATACAATGTAGACAACAGACTCGACTCCCAAGTTAATCTGACATGCCGCACATAACGTATAAGCCATGATGTCGTCTAAATACATTTAGGTAGCAGCGGTCAGGGCCTAGTCGGCCAGTGTTTTGAATAGGTACGTGAGTCGGGCCTCGTCGATTGAAGTTGGCGTCTTGACCCCCCAGTCCCGCAATTCGGGCGGGTCAAAGATTGGGCTTCGATGCGTTCGGTGGCGAGGGCGGGGTGAGCGTAAGTTGACGGATGCGGCATCCGGGGTCAGAGGCTTTCCTTTACCTAGTAGGTACTAATAGTATTCAAAAGATAGCGATCACCCGACGGGTTGACTACTACTAGTATCCGATGACCGGGTACCCGTATTACCTGGACCGGCCCTTGAACTCTAATAAGCTCGGCGTCGAACCCCCCTCTCTCTCCAAGGAGAAGAGAGCACCTCCCCCGCACCACCATCTTCCGGCGCTTTCTTGTCGCGTGCAGCTTTCTCCCGTCGACCGACCGACCGACCGACCGACCGACCGAATCGCTGCCATCTTTGAATTTTTCTGTACGAGTAGACCATGGGGTCGCAGGGCGGATCGAAGGAGGAGCTTAGGGTGCTGGTGACGGGCTTCGGGGTAGGTCCTCTTAACCTTGCAATCTCTCGCTGCCGTCACTGGCTCGCTCGGCTCGGTACTGGATACTAGGCCTATCCTCGTACCTCTATGACGGTGGCCGCCTTTGTCTCGGCCAGGGTTTTACGGAGCGATATGTGTGTGTGTGTGTGTGTGTGTGTGTGTGCTGACGGCGAAACTGGACAGCCCTTCCGCGAGCAGTACCCCGTCAATCCGTCCTACGAGATCGCGAGAGGGCTACCCGAATACCTCCCTCCCAAGCGAGCCAAGGATCCCGCGGCGCGTGACAACGCCGCCGCTGCGGTGGCAGACAACAACAACAACAACAACAACAACAACAACAACATGCCCCCCGTGCGCATTGTAGTGCACCCGGAGCCCATACGGGTCAGCTACCGGCGGGTGAGGGAGCTGGTGCCGACCTTCTGGGACATGCCAGCGGACGACGGCGGGGCGGTGGGCTTCGACCTGGCGCTGCACATTGGCATGGCGGGCCCGCGGCCGATGTACCAGATCGAGCGGAGGGGTCACCGCCGTGGGTACCTGTCCAAGGATGTGGACGGGGAGAGGCTGGGGGATGAGAATGAGGGTGCGCGCGGTGATGACTGGGTGTGGCACGGGTGCCCGGATGAGCTGGAGTCGGAGCTGGACGTGGAGGATGTGCTTGCGCGGTGGGAGGGTTACAGTCCGGTAAGCGGGCCCCCCCCCCCCCCCCCCNCCCCCCCCCCCCCGGCAACCTTTTTCTTATTATCCATCCCTTGGTGTCAATGGAGATCTCTCCCCGTGGAGGAAAGAGACTGACAACAACGAAACAGAAAGGGATGGACCTGCGCATCTCGGAGGACGCGGGCCACTACCTGTGCGACTTCATCTACTACTCGAGCCTGGCGCACCTGTGGAAGCAGCAGCGGCCGCGGAAGCTGACGTTTCTGCACGTACCGGCTGATGCGTCGGAGCGGGCCGTGGCGACGGGGAGGGAGCTGGCTGTCAATTTGATACGGGCCATGGTGGAGAGCGAGGTGAGTAGGCGGAGGGGAGCGGGAGGGGAGCGGGTGGAGAGGGACTGAGGAGGAGGGGAGCGTGTCTGCGGGTTACATGTCAAGCTCGTAGTAGTAATTTGTATACTACTACTGGTACTACCTAATGTAGGAGGGCTGATTTGCCGCACGTAATGCGCATGGCGCGAGGTTGGATAATTGAGGAATCAAATTAGTCAAATCCTCACAGCATCATTCACAGCATACCTAACCAGCATCTTGCTGGTCATCGGGTGGTATACGTACAGGTAGGTAGTTGTCGGATGTGGGCGACCCCCCTGTCTCCGGGGCGAGACCGGCTCCGGGACTCCCCCAATCCCGCCGCCTAAATGACGCGCACAGAGTTCGGCGACCACTATACCAGTTGGCTGGAAAGGATCCACAGGGTCGCCGACCCCGTTTCCTTCCGTCTTTACTTCAGACGGCGACGAGAGAAACTCGGCACACCGTCGTGTCTCCCCACCTCTGGGGTTACCTGATATTTTAGTCAGAAGGTACCTGAATTTCTACCCCAAAGTACCTGTACGTGTATATAAATCGAGCGCAGGACCCCCGCCGTCCCACAGTTGGAGACCAAACGGTTTAATATATCACTGCTAAGCTATCTACGACTCGGTATCCGTACACCTTCTAAACATCGATATCCATTGGAACCTCGCATCCGCCCACACCGCAACCATGTGCAAAAAGGCCGTCTGCGACACCTGCAGTAAGTGTGCACACCCCACTACTTACACACAACTCCTCACGCGGGGCCTCCGACGATAAAAAAACTGACAGGTATAACCCCTCGCAGAGAAGACGACGTGGTGGGGCTGCGGCAACCACATCGCCCAGGTCATGTCCGAGGTGGCCGAGGACGAGCGGTGCACGTGCGAGCCACGTGTTGAGCGCGACGGGAAGTCGTACCCGCCCATGGCCAAGCAGCCGCCGTCGTGACTTGTGCGGAACGCGGCGGCGCTGGTGCTCTGGATGAGGGGGAAGAAGGTTCGGTGGTCGGCCGAGGGGGTTGTGGAGGAGCCGCTGGATGGTGGGTGATGGGAAGTGAGGGAGGAGTTTTTTTTCTTTCTTTTTTTTTCTTTTTTTTTTTCTTGGGATGTGGGCGGGAGAGAGATGGGATGACATTGAGCATCGGATATTGGGTACGTATTGATTGTTACTTGTGCTACTGGACTGGCATTAAACATGGATGATCCGTTTGGGTGTTGAGCGATGGGATTTCTTGAATGCTCGGAAGTGTAGCACCAAGAGGCTGAGAGTTTGACATGCATACTCGTACTAATTATATATTATACTATAATATAACCCAATATAATCCAGTATCATTGAAAGACCATCACGACAGCAAGCATGCAAATTCCTTGGTGGCAGCTCCGTACAAGTGGCATATGCTGAGAAACGTTCCATGACATATCCGACAACATCCCAAAGGAGGAAAGCTGACACTTCGCTTGAATTACACGTACTGTGTCCGAGCTCCCCGTTGGAAGACAGTTGAGGGGGTACCCGTACGAGTACCCGCTGTTGGGCCACAGTGCCGCGACTGCCGCCAGTGACCAAACGACAGGAGCATTAGGGAGGTGAGCGTGTCAATGGCGCCAAGAACCCTGAATCGTCAATGTGTTCTCTTCTGGCTTCCTCCAGCAGCTCTTTCCAAGCTCTTACCTCCGCAACTCAGGGGAAACCAGCTGACCTGTTCGGCTCCTGTATTATTAAATTGGCTCACATTGTTTTAAAATCCCGTGTTTCTTTTTTCCTTTCCTTCCCCCGTCGACGCCCGCCGCCGTCCTTCCCCGCGATGATTCCGCCAGCAGCAGCCCAATGATCCGCGACCCCTTCGACATCCATCGAAGGAACCTCATCCAGGCCACCGCCGCCGCCGCCTCCCACACCGCCAACAACATCCGGCAGACCGCGGCGCAGGTCGGCGCCGACATGTCCTTCACCGTCCCCCGACGAGTCCCCGACTTCGACGACACCGACCGAGCGCTCGAGGACCATGCCTGGTCCTCCCTCCGTGGCGCCGGGGCCAGGGTCCACGGTCGCGTGACTGGCCTCTTCGAGGAGAAGTCGCTGCCCATGTACAAGGATAAGCCGTTCACGCGGACGCCGTCATACCGCAACAGGCCGCTGTGGAGGAAAAAGAGGACCCTCGGCACGCTTGTCCTGCTTGTCCTGTCCGTCCTCTACTTCCTGGGCTTCTTCTCGTCGCGCTCGCGCTCCGAGACCCGGCCCTCCAAGTCAGGCTGGTCATGGCCGAGGCTCGATACTGGCAAGGCGGACTGGGATCAGAGGCGACAACGCGTGGTGGAAGCCTTTCAACTCAGCTGGGATGCCTACGAGCGATATGCGTGGGGTAGGTCGACGCTCCGTGCAACCCCTCCCACTACCCCCCTTTTCTATCCCCAGCATGAACTGACACTATATGTTGTTGCAACAGGGTACGATGAATACCATCCTGTCGCAAAGACTGGCAAGAACATGGCCCCCAAGGGCCTCGGGTGGATCATCATCGACTCCCTGGACACCATGATCATCATGAACCAGACCTCCCGCCTGCAACATGCGCGCGAGTGGCTGTCCACAAGTCTGACCTGGGACCAGGACCAGGATGTCAGCACCTTCGAGACCACCATCCGCATGCTCGGCGGCCTGCTCTCCGCTCACTATCTGTCCAACGAGTTCCCCGACCTGGCGCCCCTGGACGACGATGACCCGGGGATGCCGGGAGAGGATCTCTACCTGGAGAAGGGCAAGGACCTGGCCGACCGTCTGATGAGCGCTTTCGAGTCCGACTCGGGCATCCCCTATGCGAGCGTCAACCTGGCCAAGTTCAAGGGCATCCCCTCGCACGCCGACTATGGGGCCTCGTCCACCGCCGAGGCGACGAGCGTGCAGCTCGAGTTCAAGTACCTCGCCAAGCTTACGGGCGAGAAGTACTTCTGGGACAAGGTTGAGAAGGTCATGGAGATTGTCGACGAGAACAATGTCAAGGACGGCTTGGTGCCCATCTACATCTTCCCCACCAACGGCGAGTTCAAGGGCGAGAACATCCGGCTGGGGAGCCGCGGCGACTCGTACTACGAGTACCTTATCAAGCAGTACTTGCAGACGAACAAGGAGGAGCCGGTGTACCAGGAGCTCTGGAGGGAGTCCATGGAGGGCATCCGCAAGCATCTGATCACATACACCGAACCGTCCGGCTTCACCATTGTCGGCGAGCGGCCCAACGGGCTTGACAAGCCCCTGTCGCCAAAGATGGACCATCTCGTGTGCTTCCTGCCCGGCACCATCGCCCTGGCCGCCACGGAAGGTCTCACCGAGGCGGAGGCGCGCAAGCTCCCCTCCTGGTCCGAGAAGGACGAGGCGGACATGCAGCTCGCGCGGGAACTCATGCAGACGTGCTGGGGCATGTACAAGTTCATGGCCACAGGCCTCGCCGCGGAGATCACCTATTTCAACATTGCCGATCCGCCGCTGCCGGCCGCGTCGGCGCCGCACAGCCCACCGGCGGACTTTGATGACGGCGATCCCAATGCGGAGTGGCGCAAGGACTACAGCGTGCGCTCCAACGACGTGCACAACCTGCAGCGGCCGGAGACGGTGGAGAGTCTGTTCTACATGTGGAGGATCACGGGGGATGTCAAGTACCGCGAGTGGGGGTGGGAGATGTTCAAGTCCTTCATCGAGTTCACCGCGGTCGAGGACAACGGCGGCTTCACGAGCTTGTCCAACGCCAACACCATCCCGCCCAAGGTCAAGGATAACATGGAGAGCTTCTGGCTGGTGAGTCCTGAACCGGTGTGCCCCTGAAAGAAAAGGAAAAAAGATTACGGCGATTTTACTAACTCGGATGGGGACAGGCCGAGACGCTGAAGTATATGTATTTGCTATTCTCACCCGATGACTTACTGCCGTTGGATAAGATTGTGTTCAACACGGAGGCTCATCCGCTGCCGAGGTTCAATATGGGACCGCTGTTCTCGACGGGTTGGCAGCGGAGGCCGCGGGACTCGGAGGGCAAGATTGTTGATAGTTGAGGGGAGGACGCGACGCAGACAATACGCACGAGCAAACAATAGAGCTTTGGAAGCATGGTGTTATTGCATATGGAGTTTTGGACGTGGGAAAAGAGTTTTACATGGTCCGTCATTGTACAACAACAACAACAACAACAACAACAACAACATGGAGCACACAAGTAAATAAGCTTTATATTACGGGTATAACTTCGGATATTAGCACCTCGAGCTGGACGTGGTGTTCCTTTCAGCATAAAGGTTCGCCGAGGTTGAGTCGAGTGAGTCGAGTTACTAGTAGGCTACCCTGCTACCGTGGGCCGTATATAAAGGCCACCTGCACCACGCACCAATTGGTGCCGTTGCCAAGGTGTTCTATGGACCACGTACTACGTACGTACAGTACGGATAGCTGTCGATCTATCGGCTGGTGCAGTTTGGCGTCAGATCTGAGACATCATTGAGGGCTTGCCAAAAGGAGCCCAGGTTTCGTTGCACCGTGCACAGCGATTCGCGCTGCGGCAGATGCGGCGTACTAGTGGTGCTGCTACGTTGGTACTTATAGAGCCGTTGAAGATTTTAAGCATGAAGCAGTACCAGGTAGGTGGTAGGTCAGTACTTGAAGGTACGGCATGTCCCAGCCAATTAGAAGTCAGCTGTCAATCAAGGCTTTTCTGAAATTCTGGCAGGAGCGCCGGGCAAAGGTTCCTTCCACGTGCGGGCAAGCTCGAATGTTTGCAATTGGCAAGGTGGCAAGTGGGAACTGGGGAACTGGGAAGGCACCGCCTGGAGGGAGGGGAAAGCGTCTCCGCCCGCCACCAGGGGGCAGGACTTCAGTGGGGAATGATGCGATAAGAGCCTCCCGCACTACCAGCAGGCAGATATGGACCTGACTTGGAACTTTGGAACTATCCCCGGACATGGCCTCGCCCCTGGTGCATGCCAGCCTGCGCCCGCCATCATTAGAGTAGACACACACCCGGACACATACGAGGTACACACACTCGTACACACGCACACACACGCACGCACACCGCCGTCAACCGAGCCGCAGACGCTGGGCTCGCCAAGCCTTCCTTCGACCCTTCGCCCGACCGACCCTTTCCGCCCTCATCCTTCTCACCACCCTCGTCTCCGTAATACAACAACACTTGGACTCAGCATATTCATTCCATTCAGCGTCGTCTCTCCCCACCACCCCGTCGAATCGGATGCCCAACGTCCTTCGCCTGTAGTCCGCGGTGGCCATGTGCGAGTGTTGACGGTCGGCTCCGACCACGCCGCTCGACGCAGCCTAGTAGACGATACCCGTTGAACCTCGACTGAGCGACCATCCTCTCGACCGATAGCGACAGCGACCGCGACCGCGACCGTGACGGCATTGTTTCTTCCTCGACGCCCTCTGCGGCACCACCCTCGACGTTCTACAGGGTGCCATTGCCCTCACCCTCACCCACGTTTCCGTCTCCATCTCTGGCTACGGCGGTGCCGACCACCCCTAGCTGCCCGCCATGGCACCCCATCGCGACATCGAACTCAACACATTAAACACCCTCAAGCTCAAGGAGGATTCGCTCGCCCAGGGCAGCTCGTACAGCATGCGCGAGCCCGACTACGACGACGTCCTCTCCCCCAAGCACTTCCGGCGCTTCATCGACGGCTTCAAGCGCGAACCCACCTCGGGCTTCTTCCCCAGTGACCACCTCAGCCAGCTCGATAGCCACCACGGCCGCGAGCACGATGGCGCTCATTACTACGACTTGCGCCTCGCCACTCTCGAGAATGCCCACTCGGCCCTTGCCCGGAAGCTCAAGGGCAGGCATCTTCAGATGATTGCCATTGGAGGCTCGATAGGTGGGTTGCAGCACCCCCACGCCCCAAAGGGACTCTCGGTCGGATTGCACGGCGGCAGGCTGACATTCTATCTCACTCAGGAACCGGTCTGTTCGTGGCCTCTGGTAAAGCCCTGGCTGCCGGCGGGCCTGCGTCATTATTATTGGCCTTCTCCATCGTCGGCGCCATGCTTTACTGCACGTGCCAGGCCTTGGGTGAATTGGCCGTCCTATTCCCCATAGCCGGCTCCTTCTCCTCGTGGGCCACCCGCTTTCTGGACCCCTCGTGGGGCTTTGCCATGGGTTGGAAGTACGTTGCAGCATGCTACCCCCTCCCGGGTTAGTGGGAGAGCTCCTTAGTACTGACGATTCATCAGCTACGCCATGCAATGGCTGACGGTGCTCCCCCTCGAGATCATCGCGGCATCACTCACGATCGGGTATTGGGACGAGGCCTTGACGCGTGCCATATTTGTCACCATCTTCCTGGTTGTTATTATTGTCATCAACATGTTTGGTATCAAGGGATACGGTGAGGCCGAGTTTATATTCTCCATCATCAAGGTCATTGCCGTCATCAGCTTCATGTATGTGATTTTCACACAAGACGTGCCCTCTGCATCAGGGACGGATACTGACATGGCCTTTTATTTAGCCTGCTCGGCATCGTCCTCAACTGCGGAGGAACTCCGGAGCGGGGCTATATTGGCGGCGAGTACTGGTATAAGCCTGGTGCGTTCAACAACGGCTTCAAGGGCGTTTGCAACACCTTTGTCACAGCAGCCTTCTCCTTTACCGGCACCGAACTCGTCGGTCTAGCTGCTGCCGAGACAGCCAACCCCAGAAAGTCGCTCCCCACCGCTATCAAGCAGGTGTTCTGGCGCATCACCATCTTCTACGTTGTGGCCCTGAGCCTGGTCGGGCTGCTGGTGCCCTACGACGACCGTCGACTGATCGGCGGCACGAGTGATGCCGATGCCAAGGCGTCGCCTTTTGTCATCGCCATCGAGGAAGCCGGCATCCAGGTGCTCCCCTCGGTCATGAACACCGTTATCCTCATCGCCGTCCTGTCAGTCGGAAACTCGGCCGTCTTCGGTTCCTCCCGTACCCTCGCCGCCCTGGCCAACCTCAACCAGGCACCCAAGATTCTGGGCTACATCGACCGCCGCGGCCGACCTCTGGTAGCCATTGGCTTCGCCGCCGTCATTGGCCTCCTCGCCTACCTCGCCGACCACCCTTCCCAGAACGACATTCTCGACTGGCTCCTCGCCATCTCCGGCCTCTCCTCCATCTTCACCTGGGGCTCCATCTGCCTCTGCCACATCCGTTTCCGCCGCGCGTGGGCCGCCCGCGGCCGCTCCCCTTCCGAGCTCCCCTTCCGTTCCCAGGTTGGCGTCGCGGGCTCCTACATCGGCCTCGGCCTCAACATTTCCGTCCTCCTCGCCCAGTTCTGGGTCGGCGCCTTCCCCATCGGCGGCGACGACATGACCGCCGACAAGGTCGCTCGCAACTTCTTTCTCAAGTTCATGGGCGCACCTATCATCCTCGCCTTCTACGTAGGCCACAAGCTCTTCTACAGCACCTCGCACGTCCTCGTCCGCGACATGGATGTCGACACCGGCCGCCGCGACTTCAACGTCCCCATCCTGCTCGCGCAGGAGCGTGAGGAACGCGCCTCGTGGCCCACGTGGAAGAGATTGTATAAGTTTGTGTGCTAACCCCCCAGGGGCGCACGCACACATACCCGGGGTTGCATTTTTTATTTCGTCTTTTTTTGGGGTCGTTTGGCGTTTTGCGAGGAAGATGGGGCGGGGTGGACTGGCTGGCGCTTTTGGGTTGGGGGTAAATCTACCTAGGACATGATGATTCGGATACCAGCAGTATTTATATTTTGGCGGACATAGTAGCGCTGCTATTGGCACGCTTGAAGAGAGAGAAGATTTAACGATTTCAATGCCATTTCTCGCTAATCTAATCGATGACTCCGCTCAGCACCAACTGTTGATATGTACAAATCTTGTTATAAGTACATACGCGCGCTACATGTGTACACTTCTACCCTAGCCTGGCAAAAAAAAAAAGAAAATTCCACGAGGTCGGGGCTGGTGTGTACACTTTTCACCAGAAAACAAGAGGAAAAGAAGAGAAAAGGAAGGAGAAAAAAAAAGGAACACATGCAATGACAGGACGAAAGAAAGGGGGAATGGAGAGGACGGTACAGAGGCTCATGAATCATGAGCCGCATATAGGGCGTATAATCGTCAACAACAGCAGCAGAAACAGCTGGCAGCGCCTCCTGGGTATTTTCCCATCGCAAAGAGTCGAGAATGTGCGTGTGTGTGTGTGTATATGATACAAAAGGTGCAGGAGAGATGTCGGCGTGGAGGGGCGTAGCGGAAGAAGAAGAAGAAGACCGTATGTCAATTAAAACTCCCAAAAGTCCCTCTGCTGGGACGTGAGATTCTTGTTTGTCCGTCGAGTCGCGGCAGGCTTGGGGGCCGCCTCCTCCTCCTCCTCCTCCTCGTCGCCGCCGTACAGCCAGTTGCGATGGGTACCCTTCTTGCCGCCCATGCCATCGCCGGCAATGTGGATGCGCGTGTCCTTCGGGGCCCCTCCGCCCAGGAGGATGTTCTCCTTCTCCTGCTTGGGCGACTCGTCGTACGCGGACCAGTTGGCGTCCATCATCTTGACGGCCTTCTTGCGGGCCTCGGGGACGGGCTCCGGGCGCTCGGCCTTGGGCTGGGCGGGGGACTCGTCGGTCAAGGTCCAGTGGGGCTCGAAGTCCTTGCCGCGGTCCTTGATGTTCGCGATGTTGCCAAGCGGCCGGTCACCTTCGGGCTCGATCCCCCCCCCTTGCTGGAACAGCTGATTCTTGTACAGGCCTAGGCCCTCGTTGTGCATGGAGCCCTTCTTGTGGTGGCGTTCCGGGCGGGGGACTTGCTCGCCATCGTCCTGGAGCTCGAAGTGGGCCTCGGCGTCGCGGCGGCCCTTGACAGGAGCCGGGAGAGGGGTCTCATCGCCCAGGGCCTCCCTATCTGTGTCCCAGTGACGTACGTCCTGGGCGCGGAGACCCTTGGTAGGCTGAGGCTTGGAGGGTGTGACGAAGTCGTCAAAAGACCACTGGCTGTCGTGCTTCGACCTGGGTCTCTTATCCATGGGGACGCCGGCCTGAGGCGCATCGTTGGGGTCCGAGCCGTCGGCGAAATCGAAGTGGTTGTATTTCCGCGGGTTAGGCTTGATATACCGGCTGTCAGGCCTTGACTTGGGCGAGTCCTCCTCCACCTCCTCCTGGCCGTCAAAGATGCGCATGGGCTGGTAGTGCTTTCCTCCGCCGATCTTGGCGGGGGACGCGGCGGCCCTGTCGTCGTAGTGCTGGCCCTCGGGGGCGTCGCCGAGAATGTCGGTAAAGCTTCGCTGCTGCGGCTTCTTCCTGCCGGCGTAGGGGTTCACGGTGGAAGTTGACTCGCTATTCTCGATCTCTTCCCTCGTTGGCTGCATATGGAGGGTGGCGTGAGGGTCGCGAAGGGCGTTCGTCGAATTGCCTCGCGTGCGGATGCTCATGTCCTTCTGATCCTGCGTCGAGGCAGGGGCGGCGGCACCAGTTGACCTGAGAGCCGACCGGATCAGGGAGATTTGCTCCTTGCTGTCCTTAATGGGCCAGTTGCGGCCGGTCTTGCCAATGACCTCGAGCTGCTTGAGCAGCGATCCTTGGTCCCACGACAGGCGGATCTGGGAGATCTTGCCATCCTCTGCAAAGGAGACAAAGTGCGCCTAGAGGAGCACATGTTGGGTCAGCGCAGTAAAGACAAACGGGCGAGCGCGACTGGCCCGAGACGACGAATTGGGCAGTGGGTAGTGACGCTGGGCTGGAACGTACAATGGGCAGGTCCACGATACGGTCGGCAACGAAGTTGTCATCAAGCCCGGGAACGTAAGGTCCGCCGCTGGTGAGGAACTCGAGGCGGGTGTCGACCTCAAGGGCGGCCGAGGTCTGGGCGTCGACGGTGTGGAGGATGTCCTCGTTCTTCTTCTTGACCTGCTTCCGGACCAGGTCGAGGTGCTTGATGATCTCGGTGGAGCCGGAGACGCTGGTGGTGGTGGTCACGTAGTGTAGCGAAGCCTTGTCGGCCAGCATCGAGGAGCTGGGCGAGGCCAGGAACTGCTTGTAGCTGGCAGCCATGACGGGCAGCGCGCAAGCGACAGGCAGACAGGCAGGCAGGCAGGCAGGCCGGCAGCGGATGAACGGACGATGAGTTGGAGGAAACGAGCGGCGGGTGTCGACGTTGGAGGGTTTGTAGGTGCGGCGCGTGCGCGGGGTGGGGACGTCGTCTGAGGCGATGGATGTAGGATGAAAAGAGGGTGTAGGTCCGTGGGGGGGGGNGGGGGGGGGAGGTTAAGTTCGGAGGGACAGTCGAGCTTGGGACCTGGCACGCTGGAGCTGGATGGGGACAACAATAACAACAAACAACGGTTTGCTGCAGCGACAGGCTCATGGACGGGTAACGGCCTAACAGCTGCACGTGTAAGCTGTAAAGGGCAGGAACGCCTGCGGGGAGTCAGGGGCTCCTGGGGGAGCTTACAAGCACTGGGCTCTTCTGGACGCTAGTGACGCCCCTAACAGGCCCATGGCCCAGCTTCTAGAAAGTTGAGCTGCACCTGGAAATGAAAGGGACCCAAGGCCCAGGGTCTCGAGACATTGTCCTGTATTGGTCTTGCTCTATCCACTACGGCACTACCTATACGGAGTACCTACTAGTATTATGCAACGGTAGATATGGCATTCCTTTGCATTAAAGTTTGTAATTATAATATTACTACCGACTCTTCGACTGTCCCGTTTGCGCTAGCATTGCCCCCGAATGCACAGGTAGCTGTCGTAAACTTGTTGCTTGGGGTACGTACTCGTACTCTGCGTTAATACTAGGTTAGTACCTAGGTAATAGTAGGTACTTACTAGTACTGTACCTGTAGCAGTTAGTAAGTACGGTATGCAGATACACCTGGCGCCAATGTCGTTAAGCCATGACAGTTGACAAATTCCCATCATGAAAACTATTCGTAAGATTTCATCGCAGGAATACTGCGGAATGCGGGCGAGATTGCCTGGTGTAGCACGTACGAACATGAGGACATCCGTCTTTACCAGTAACTAGGTAAGCGATTACCAGGTATCGTATTTCATGGACGCAAGCCATCGCCATCTGCGGGGAGCATCAGCCCCACCGTGTTTCACCTGTGCCAGGGGGGTTAGATTCGCCTAAACTCCCGTCACCTCCAAACGACAGTACCAAAGTACGAGAATACACGTGCACTTGTGCAATATGCCGTCACTGCTTGGACTTGAGGGAAGTTGGGCGAAGGCGCCAGCAGCTTTGAAGCCCATCTAACAACTTGAATATATATATCACCTTAGATCCGCGTACTGTTACCTACTGGTACGTACGGTATAGCACGCGGATGGCTGTAAATGATGCTGCCAAAGAGTACTCGTACTAGTTAGCATTACTAGTACTACTAGCCAAGGATGGAGACTTTTAATGGTACAATACGACTTCCCGACTCTCCATTACGTGTACGTCTGTACGTAGTAAATCAAGTAATCTCCAATCACTCAGTTGTCTAGACACGCCGTCCATCTTGAGGTTGAAGAGGGGTTAATAAGTCCCGGTCCCCTAATTACCCCGTACAGGTACTCTAGTAATTCAGGTACTACCGGATACAGGCCCGCTGACAACACCGTACCTTACTGTACATACGTATCCGTGCCGTGTGTGCAAACTACGGACAGCCAATCACGAGTCGCAGAATTGCCCGACGTGGCCCCTTCGACGCCACACTACAGTATGGCGCAAACCGCCACCCACCTGCGCCACAGCCCACCCTATGGCCCAAGCAGGACGCGTCGCAGCTCACCTGAATGCCGAACGCTGACGTGCTCACTTACGGCAAGGCGTTGAATGCTTTGCTGGCTTGAGCTAACTAACCTCCCCAAGCTTCCAACAAATATCCAACCGCAAACTGTTCACTCTCACTACAGCCATATCCAACCTCTCGAGGGCACAGCCCGGTCGACGCTCACCCGAACACCCCTACTACCGCCGACCACGAACGAACATCTCTGCGCGCCGCAGCCTTCCTGGCCCTTTGCCCCCCTCCATGATCCTCGCACGCAACGCCCCTCCGAAGCGATGAGGTCCGGGGGCCAGGCTACGGCCTCATGGCCGCGCATCCTGCTGCTGGCCTTGACAATGACCTTGTGGTCGTGCTTTGTCGTCGCCAAGGGCGAGCCCACCATAGCCGTCACCAAGTTCGACCACCCCCCGCGCAACATCAACTACTTTGAGGACAGCGACGTCGTCATCTTCCACGATGTCGAAGAGGCCAGTATCTACCTGTCCAACGACGCCGGCGCCAGCTGGGACCGCGTAAAGGATATCCCCGAGGGCAAGGCATTCATCATGTACATGCACCGCTTCGATCCCAAGACCGCCTTCGTCCTGACCGAGGGCACCAAGCACTTCAAGACCCAGGATCGCGGCAAGACCTGGTCCGAGTTCAGCAGTGGCATGCAGCCCAGCGCCTTCCAGGCTGAGATCCTCGGCTTCCACGCCGGAGACCCAGGCCGCATCATCTTCAACGGCATGGATTGCGATGGCATCTTCTGCACCGAGGAGGCTGCCTACACCACCGACGGCTTCGAGTCTGTCAAGTACCTGCGAGCCTTTACAAACGGTTGCTGGTGGGCCAAGTCGTCTACCGAATTCACCACCGGCGACGCCGAGAAGGACGAGTTGAGGACAATGTGCATCGTCATGGACCCCTTCTCCTTCCACAAGGAGGACCAGAGACTCCACATCTCCGACTCCTTCTTCGCCGTCATCGACGATCAGGTCGACGAGTTCGAGCCCAACGTCGACTCCAACAAGGGCGTGGATGGCGTCGTCAACCTCGCTGTGGTCAAGAGGTACATCTTGGTCGCCACCGCCTCGCCAGGCAGCGACGAGATGGGACTCTTCGTGTCCGACGATACAATAACCTGGCACCGTGCCATGTTTCCGGCCGACATCCCCGACGACCGCGACGACAGCCACAAGCACTCGCACCAGCTCCACCAGAACGCCTACACCGTCCTCGAGAGCACCAACTACAGCATTCAGGTCGATGTCATGACCTCGCACCCTTCCAATCCGATGGGCGTCCTTTTCACAAGCAACTACAACGGCACCTACTTCATTGAGAACGTCGCCAACACGAATCGCAACCAGAAGGGCCATGTCGACTTCGAGAAGATCTCCGGTATCCAGGGCGTCTATCTTGTCAACATTGTCGACAATGGCGAAGATGTCGAAGAGAAGGGCGACAAGAAGAAGATTGTGTCCAAGATTACTTTCGATGACGGGAGGACGTTTGAGGATCTCAAGGCGGGCGATGACACCCTTCATCTGCATTCCGAGACGGAGCTCGACAACATAGGAAGGGTCTTCTCCAGCCTCGCTCCTGGTCTCGTCATGGGCAACGGCAATACCGGCAAGCGCCTGCGCAAGTTTGCGGATGCCGACCTCTATGTGTCGGACAACGCTGGTCTGAATTGGAAGAAGGCACTCGAGGGGCCCCACAAGTACGAATTCGGGGACTCAGGGTCGGTCCTCGTGGCCATCAAGGATTCCGTGGATGCGGATATCAAGAAGTTTCACTACTCACTGAACTTTGGCGACGACTGGGAGTCCGTAAAATTACCCGACGACCTCAGCATCAAGCCATATCTTCTCACGACAACCCAGGATTCCACTAGTCTGAAGTTCCTCCTCCTCGGCGAGAACGACGGGACGTACCACATTATTCACATCGACTTTGACGGGTTGGGCCTGCGCACCTGCGGGGATGGCGATATGGAACCGTGGCACGCTCGGGTCGACGAGGACGGCAACCCCACATGCATCATGGGCCACAAGCAGACGTACAGCCGACGCAAGAAGGACGCCGACTGCTTCATCAAGGACGAGTTCAACGATCCCGAGGCGGAATACGAGGACTGCGAGTGCTCGGATCAAGACTTTGAATGCGATTTCAACTTCCAGCGAAACCACGACGATCTTTCAGAATGCAAGAACGTTGGGCCCATCGCGAGGCCCGAAGGCGCATGCAAGGATGGCCCTGACGGCACGTTCATGGGCTCCTCTGGCTGGAGGCTCATCCCGGGCAACACTTGCAAGAGAGGCGACGGGAAGCAAAAGGATGAGCCGGTCGAGCGAAAGTGCTCCGATGCAGTCGCACCTCCGTCCGGCCCCGCTAGCGGTGAGGTATCATCGACCAAGTTCTTCTTCGAGGTTAGCGACTATGGCTTCTTTGAGAAGATCTACCTCCAGAGGGGCGGCTTGAGCGCGGGCGATGACGAGACTATCATCGCCAGGCCTGCTACAAATGAAGGAAACGGCAAGTTCAGGATCGCCAACAAGATCTGGCTCACCAGCGATCACGGAAAGACCTGGAAGCGGATCCTTAAGGATGAGGAGATCAGGGGCATCTTTCCCCACCAATACCTGAACGATGTGGTCTTCTTTACCACCAAGGATAAGAAGGTCATTTACACTATCGATCGAGGACGGTCCTTCCACAGCTTCAAAGCACCCACCGCCCCTGGGGAGGTCATGCCTCTCAGATTCCATCCTGACAATAAGGACTGGCTGATCTGGATCGGCCAGCGCTGCGACGACGCAGGGGGCAGCGACTCATGCTTCCTGTACGCCTCCCTCTCCAAGGACCGTGGAGACCGTTGGGAGACCATCTATCGCTACGTCCAGAAGTGTGAATTCACAGGAAACTCGGCATATAAAAAATTCAGGCCAGAAAAGCAGATTGTCTGCCTGGTCAGGGAAAATGAGACCAACGACGCAGACCTGACGGTTGTGACTAGCAACGACTTCTTCGAGGGAGACAAGTCGGTGTTCAAAGGCGAGGTGACCGACTTTGCGACCATGAGCGAGTTCATCGTGCTGGCCGGCAAAGACGAAGAGTCCAAGGAGCTGCGTGCCTATGCAAGCTTGGACGGCAAGCTCTTTGAGCAGGCGCAATTTCCGTACAACTTCCAAGATGGCCACGCCAACGAGTACACTGTTCTGGACAGCTCGACGCATGCCGTCAACCTGTTCGTCTTGACGGAGGATGGATTGGAACAGCAGTATGGCTCCATCATCAAGAGCAACTCCAACGGTACCTCGTATGTCTTGAGCGCGTCCAAGGTCAACTGCGACGAGAACATGTACGTCGACTTCGAAAAGGTTCCCGGCATAGAGGGCGTGACAATTATCAATGTCGTCGCCGACACCAAGGAGGAGAAGAAGAAGAAGAAGCTGCAGACCAAGATCTCTCATAATGATGGTACAGAGTGGGCGTACCTTGCGCCGCCAAGAAAAGACGCGGATGGCAACTCATACGAGTGTGCTTCCTCAAGGGGCGACGACTCGTGTGCGCTGCACATTCATCACTACACAGAGAGAGATGACAAGAGGAAGACATTTGCTGCTACCACGGCCGTGGGTCTCATATTTGCCATCGGCAACGTCGGCTCGGGCCTCGGAGACATTGAGAATGCGGATACCTTCATGTCGCCCGACGGCGGTATCACATGGCATAATGTCAAGAAGGGACACTGGACGTGGCAATACGGCGACCAAGGATCCATCATCGTACTCGTCCAGCGAGCGACGCGCAAGAATGATGTGAAGACCAAGTCCGTCTCCTATTCTCTGGACGAGGGTCAGACATGGACCGACTACCAGTTCGCGGAGAACGATGTGACTGTTCTCGACATCACCACCGTCAGCACGGGAGCTTCTCGCAACTTTCTGATCTGGGCCAAGACCGACGACGGCAAGCTCTTCACCGCGAACCTCGATTTCACTGGCCTCACGGACCGCCCGTGCGAGTGGACAGACGGCGATGATTCGGATTACTACCTCTGGTCTCCCACGCAACCGAACCAGGACACCGACTGCCTCTTTGGCCATGTGGCCCAGTATAAGCGAAAGAAACCGGACAGGCAATGCTACAACAACCAGAACCTCAACCGCCTTCATGGGTACAGGCACTGCGAGTGTACTCGGCAGGACTATGAATGGTAGGCATCGACCCCCCCGCCCGCCAACCTTTTTGGCTTTTCTCTGCGCGAACACGACTAATACAGACTACAGTGCCTACAACTACGAGCTTGACGGTCACGGTCAGTGTACGCTGGTCCCGGGTTTGGAACCTCTCTCGGGAGAGGAGTGGTGCGCAAAGAACCCCAACGAGACATCCTGGTTCGAGCCAACGGGGTACCGAAGAGTCCCGCTATCGACATGCAAGAACGGCCTCGAGCTCGACAAGACCTCGACCGAGCACCCGTGCAAGGGCTACGAGGAGGAGTTTGAGAAGAAGCATCGCACCTCGGGCGTGGCCGTCTTCTTCGCCGTCGTCATCCCCTTCGGTCTCGCCGCCGCCATAGGCTGGTACGTGTACCGCAACTGGAGCGGCAAGTTCGGGCAGATCCGCCTCGGGGACAACTCCACGTCGACGTTTGATAGCGATCAGCCCTGGGTCAAGTACCCCATCATCGTCGTGTCGGCCGTCGCGGCCGTCGTGGCATCGATGCCCCTCGTGCTCAGCAGCCTGTGGCGGATGGCACAGGGCACGTACGAGAGGGTCGGCGGCTCGCGGGGCCGCAGCTGGTTCTCCAGCGGCCCACGTAGGTTCACCACAAGAGATAGCTTTGCGAGGGGTAGAGGTGATTATACCATGGTCGATGACGATGAGGGCGAGTTGCTAGGGGAGGATAGTGATGAGGAAGTCTGAGCCACCACCGCGCGGCGAGACTGGGATGGGTTCTGGGTATATTGTATGTGCAATGGGCGAAAGTGTAACGTCACGGGGTTTCTGGCCCGGCGGGCCATTGTTTCTTGGGGAAAAGGGAAAACCCGTGAAGTCCACTTAATCCAAAATGATCCCCTCAACCGAGGCTACCAGCGAAGCAGCTCACTACTTCGAGCCATAGAAGAGCGCATTATAGACGAATACGACACGCGAGAGATGGCCGCAGGTCGGGGACCACTTTACACTCTTGTATTGGTTAAGTAGCTATAGCCCACCTACTATTATATCTACTGTGAGTATGTTCTAAGACTTCTTAAAATCCAAGCCACATGGCTTCTGGTGATTATCTCCTCCCAACTGTCATGAGCATGGCTCAGTCCGCTCGGCTCCCTGCATGGCATGGCCATGTACGTACACACCGTAATGCCGCGCAACCATCGATACGGCAGCTTCCCCCGCGCGCCGGGGTACGGTCGTACAAGAAAGGACAGGGGCACGGAGATGATTTCGACACGACGAGACTTCTGCCGTCCCGGCAATCAGTTAGCTGGCCGTAAATGGCGTGAACAGTACGGACACTTAGGTAGGCAACCTGACACCGCTGGTGGTGCCCTTTAATGACATTTCTCTCCCGTTTTGACGCCGGAAGGTTCCGAACCAGGGGTAGTACAGAGGAGGGGGGGAAGGGGGGAAGGGATTGACCAGGCCCGAGGTTGTTTCAGATGCAAAGGGGGGAAAAAAGGGAGCGGTGTGAGTGCGTCAATCTAAGTGAATATACTACTAGTAGTACTCCATTGGAGCTAGGTCCTTCCAGGATGACATGTTTTAGGCGGTACTGCGACGACGACGGCCATGACGGTTGAGACATCATTGTCTAATGCATTGTCATGGGGCAGGGGTCGGTCGGCCAACTTACTTATGCCCGGCATTGCCTCGATCCCGTTTCTCTAAGAATACGGCACGATGTAGACCTCGGGAGCTGTCAGAGAACAAAGTACTAACGTCGATGGGGTCACGAGCAAAGGGTATGACCACAAGCAAACAACAAGAACAACAGAGGTCCCCGATATATAAGGAAGGAGAGTCTGACGACCACCATTGTATGTATTCCAAGGACCCAACCAAGAAGGTATAAAGATAACTAGAAAGGTATTCAATCCGGGCGTGTCACCCAGATAACGGTTCCCCACCACAACTCCTGCCAAATGCAATGCTTTTCCGCCCTTATTCCAAAATGAATGTGATGATGTGAGACTTCCGTAAAAACTCCTTGCGATGAACGAATGAATGAACGACAGGCCTTGTTGGCGACGGAGCTTGCTGGCAAAGAATGGGTATTATAAAACAACGATTATGCAGAAAGGCCCGGCTAGGTATGTAAAAGAAAAAAAATTGCGGGAAGAGGAAGTGGTGAATGCGGAAGATGAGTGAATATATCATTCGGATGCTCGCTCAAGAGCGACGGACGCGCTTCCAGAAGCGCCTCACCACGCCATCATCGTGTGTGTCCAGGTGTTCCTGGTCGAGGGCGGCGAAATGCTTCTCCATGGCTTCCTTCAGGTCTGCATCCTTGTCAGGCGTGGCCGGTACCAGCGATCCCGCGCGCGCATGGGCGTTGCGCGCCGCGGCGCTCTTCTGCCACCCGTACATCTGATCCTCGTGAGCCCGGAGGTCGGATCGCGTCAGGGTCATCCGCAACGTCATCTCCCGGGGATTGTTTAAGGTCGGCCCACAGCTCAACCTTGGGGGCATGGGGTCTGTACAGGCTCGCGGCGACTGCGCCATCGTAGGCTTTTCGAGAATCGGAGGAGTTTTGGGGGAGTCAGGGTCGCTGACGGTACTGTGTGTCGATGATCCGCCGTCCCCTGGGAACGTGTGCTGCCCGCTCTTCTTCCGCTGGTCCCCATTCTCATCCACGTCCCCCAGGGAGGGGAACCCATATGCCAGTGCCTCGTCGAATTTCTGGGGAGACAGCATGTACTCGCGGAGCGTGGTCCGTGTTCCGGGGTCTCGATAATAAGCCGCAGCGGGATCGATGGTGGGCAGAGACTCGCGAGCAGACTGCTTATTCGGGGAGATCAAGGACAATGCCCTCGATTTTCTGCGGACATGACCGCTCTGATTCGCAGGAGGCGGACTGGAACCTACGTGTAGAGACGGAGCGGTGGTCGTATCCTTGGTTCCTGGCCGGCTGTTGCCCATCATGGACGAGGTACGTGAGAAAGACTTCTTGGTGATGGACACGTGTCGGCGGAAAGACGGAGGGCGTGTAATCAGACTCTTTTTGGTGGGCGTTGCTGATTTATCCTGAAGCGCATGGTCGAAGACTTCGAAGCCTAGCCGCAGATCGGGCCCTTCATTCTCGTCCATCCATCGCAGGCTATCATAGAAAGCATCCGAGGCGCCAATGGCTCGGCCTTCTTCGCGGAGAGACATGGCTCGAGATGGTTGGCGTAGACGCTTCGACTGTAGCTTTAGAAAGGCCTCATCAACGGCGCCGGGAACCACGCTGCGCGGACGAGTGGCCAAAAGCTGTCCGACTCCGCTGAGGTGGCGGCGCTCGACCTTTGTGCGGGCAGTTCGGGATAGATGATGTGAGTCTGTCGAGCTGAGACTCGCGGACAGGATGGTGCGGTTGACAGCTCAACGGCTAAAACCGCTCTGCGGGCGGCTCACCCGAGAGTGATAATACCGCTGGTCGAAACACAGGAGAAGCTGTCGCTGTATCCGTGCAGTGTTGCGAGGGCCACGATTGTCGACCGAGCGAGCTGCCGTAGTAATAGCAGCTGCGAGAGCCCAAAGTGCCGCAAGAGGCCCAAGCTTTCAAGCTTCGAAACTCGTACTAGACGTGAGAGGTGTTAAGCCTGGTGGACTGGACAAAGACAGGGAGTATAGAACAGGCTAAGAGGGATAAAGGAGGATGGGGATGTTGAAAATGATATGTTGGCTGGACACAGAAGTGCGGCGGCACGGGTCAGGCCGGCACGAAGGGGAATAATAGGCCCTCGCAAAGCAGGAACGACGAGCAAAGCGCTTTCGAGGAGGGCCCTGTAAGGGGGAGGGTAGGGGTATGCAATAGCTCCCCACTCACTTGCAGGGCTGTGAATGGATTGGTGGTGATGTGGACGACTGGAGGCGGCAGGGGTCGTTGCTCTCTTCCCGAGCAATAATACCCAGGCAACAAATTGTTGGCTCTGTTATAAACTTGCAATTGTCAGTTCCTGGTGGCTTGCGACGTTGTCGGCTGGGAGCAGAAGGTACGAGACACTGATCCATCATCCACTTGTTGGTGAGCCACCAGCCGGCTCGCACCAACCCTTTCCGAACAGCTGTCTTGCTGCCCTTCAAGAACCACCCACGAAGGGTGGGTTGACTGGACGCGGATCGACACCCGGGCTTTGCTCTCGCACCCCTGAGAGTCTGAGAGTGGGATCGCATCGCGTTGGCCGAAGTGGCACCCGGCCAATGTGATGCTGCATGGGGGGCGCCTTGACCCATGGTACTGGTTTGCACAGGTAATCGAGCCGGGGAACCAATGGTTGCTTGCATCTGTGCTCCTTCCCCGTCGAATCACACCTCCCGGACATCACAATGCTCGCGATGATGGCACGACGAGGCGCCTCGCGAGGCGCATGTCTATAATATGTCCAACTGCAGTCCGGAAAGGCTGAATTGAACCGGGCCAGTGGACGCAATGTGGCACGGATGCCATTGAGAAGACCCGGGGCGGCATACCGGCGCGGACGTCCATGGAGAGTGCCTGCCGGGCATTCTAAGACGCTCTGTGCTACTAAGTACTAACGTAGTTATTAGTGGTTGAGTGCAGCCACAAAGATACCCCCGAGACCAGGCGATGGCTCCAGAAACCTGAACAATGGGTAAGACACGCGACGTCTGACAGGTGCCCGCTGTCTGCCCGTTTTTCTCGTTTCTTTTTTTCGCTGCTCATTCTTTTCGCTTCTTTTGTGGCGTGGCCTTGTCCCCGCGCGTGGCTGCCATGGCATTCGCCAATGTGGGAATTGTGGCGGGGGTGCGCAAACGAGGTCTACCGTCTAATACTCGTGCATATGAGTACGTAGGTAGATAGGTCGCAATAGTCTATGCATGTTTCTCGCACGTCCCTCGCCTATGCGGAAAAAAATTGGTCCAAAAATGATGCAAGGATGAAAAATATGGGAGAAATACACACACCTTTTGGCCGGATGGTGCACGTAGGAGGCAGGGCCTCCAATTCTTGCCTCGATATGAGCGACTAGGGCGGCGGGTCGTTTACGTTAGTTCGGCTAGGGACATGGGCGCCGTGGTAGGGCCTCGGCGCAAACTGGATCGGAAGTTCAGAACTGTCAACTGAGCGGAAGGGCCAAGTTTGTCGGCGATCGTGGAAACAGGGTCACTAGTCACCTCTTATTAGCACGGTCCCTGGGCCACTTGGAGGGCGTCAATGATGAACATGATGGGATTTGGGAGGACGACATCGGCCACCCGAGCTCGACGGGGCGTTGGCTGGGTATTCTTTTTACTGCCGCGGGCTCTGATGACGGCCCGCCTCTCTTGTGCAATTATTGGCCGTACAATTGTGATCTTCGAGTCCAAGTAGGAGCTAGAGACTGGAGGCTGAGGCGGTGCGGGCGGTATGGCTAGCGGCCGCTGATGAGCTTGGTATCGTGGCGTCGTGCCGCCCGGCGTAGTGGATAGCGCGGGGACGGGTGTGGAGATAGGTGATGAGGTCGAGTCTACGACGAAATGAAGAAGAAATGAGTGATCTGATCCATCCAGCCGGTGTCTGCCGGCCGAGAGTCGTTAAGGCCCAAAGGGTCCCTGTTTTTTCCTTTCCACGGCTGAGCGGGAGAGCAGAAATGAAGAACAAAGAACCAACTGTCGTCGTACACAACAGAAGATAAGGACTCTGCCTCTCCCACCTGGGGAAGGAGCGCCCGGGTTGTTGTTGCCCGAGCTGGAGCTGCCGGAGCTGTGGTTGCAACCCAAATGCCAGTGGCGGTGGTTCCTTCCCATCCGTGGGGGCCGGAGTCATGGGGTACCTCAGTACCTACGTGTAGGTAGTACCTACCTTGCTGTGCTAGGTACCTTACTATCTACTGCTTGGTACTCACAACTTGAAAACAATAGAACCATCCCAAGGTACCTGGTAGTACCAAGGGACCTACTAGCAAGGTTGTAGACAGTACCTACCTACTAGAGACAGATCAGGAGGTCCAGGAAGCTTCCACGGGGGACTTTAGGGGATGAATTGCGACGGAATTGTGTAAACCTTGGAAGCTTGAGCTGCCGCGCCTGTCTCCTTGGCCTCAATTCTGGTGGCAACCTCAAGTGTGGCAACAGCTCGTATACATGTAAGTGAACCTAAACCTCCATTGACGCCGACTTATAGCCAAAGTCTACTCGTAAAATGCGCGGCATAACGAGCCCCACCAGGGTATCACACGGGTTCGAGTTTCCATATTGACACGTACTTGATAACCCAAACCCCCATCTTACTGTGGGACATGGCCTTGGATACTAAGCAGTACAATATACGTCTGTACTTTTACGACATCCACTTGCATCGACCGACTTGCATCATCAACTCATCTCGAATTCATCGCCGGCTCTTATGTACGTCTATATATCATGTAAAAACAGCAGGCCCTCACTCACGACAGGTAAGAGGCCTCGACGAGGTAGCCAACGGCAAACTGGATGTGACGCTCAACAGCATCCCACATGATGGTGTCGTAGGACTGGAACACCAAGTGTCAGCGGTCAGGCTTCTCGGCAATTTCCCATACCAATGGGGTGCTAAGGATGGCACTCACGTCGTTGGGAGTATGGATATCAGGGCTGGTCTTGTCGGGCAGATCCTCGAAAACGAAAGCAGCGGCTGTGTCGGTCCCAAGTCAGTATATACACAACTGTCCGTCCATCATGAGAAAGAAGAACATACGGAAGCCGTTGGCATCAGCCGAGGCGTGGTCGGAGCAGCCGTATCCGCAATCAGCGCTGTTGGGCGCCTTGCCGGTGAACTCGGTCACGAGCAGCGTGACGTATTTGTTGAGCGCCGGGTCGGTGTAGTCGGTGATGACGGTAGGTGTGCCGCTGGGCTGGTAGCCCGCCATGTCCTGGTTGACGTACGAGATGACATTCTTGCCCTGGGACTTGTACTCGGCCCAGATGTCGGCGGAGCCAATCAGGCCAATCTCCTCGCCGCCGTACCAATGGAACTCGATGGTATTCTCCGGGGCAAAGCCAGCCTCGGCCAGCACACGGAGGGACTCCAGGACAACGACGGTGCCCGAGCCGTTATCATCAGCACCGGGAGCCTTGGAAGAGGGCGCGCCGCTGGTGGAGTCCATGTGAGCGCCAATGACAACTGGGGGAAGCAGTGGTCGTCGTCAGCACAGATTACAGGAAACACGGGGGCGCACAGGAATCACATACCCAGGCTCTCGGACTTGCCGGGGAGGCGCGCAATGATTGAGGGCTGGTCAAAGTCGGAGTGCTCAAACTGCTCGACGGTGATGTCCGAGTTGGCCGAGGCGATCTCCTGGACCTGCTTGAAGAGCCACGCGGCAGCCTCGGTGCCGGTCTTGGACTCGCAGTGGCGGTTGTGGTACCTGGTCATGGTTAGCCCTGACGGCATCACTTGTGAATCATCATCGCGGTGTCGCCTGAGGTGGCTCGTACGAGGTCAGATGCTCAAGCCACTTCTGAGGGCCGTCAGTGTTGGAGCCTCCAATCAGTTTATTGGCCTCCTCGACGTGGCTCAGGTTGCTGGGATAGTCGACGGCCTGGACGGTGGTCCGGGTCTTGGTGGAGAGGACCTCGAGGACTTCGTCGTCCTGGATATTGGTGATGTCGATGTAGTGAGTGCAGCCCTTCTTCGACTTGACCATCTTGTACTTCTCCTCCTTGGTGACCCACTGCCCGGGGTCCTCCTCCGAGGTCTTGATGAGGCGCAGGCCCTCGGCCGGGGCAGCGGGCTTCTGGTAGGACATGGCGAGCTGGGCGCTCGCCGCGAGGGCGGCAACGGCGATCTTGAGAGACATGGTGATGGTGAGACGGTAGTGTTGGGAGAAGGTAAGGGTACTCGTATATTCAAGGCCGGGGCATCTTGGACAGTGAAGGGCGGCAGCGGCAGTGATATATACTGAGCCGCCATGTTCCCCCAGCGTCCATCCTCGGGCACATGCATAGCGTATATGATGCCTCGAGGGTAGCCACCTTGGTAGGCGTAGCAACGATTACTGGACCCAAGTTCGTGACGCGGGGTCGTGCCGATCATGAACATGTGAGCTTCCCAATTGAGTGCCCTCCACCAAAGGTGCCATCGCCGAGACGGTCGCCATAGCTCCCGGCACCTACAGTACTTCGACCCAGCGTCCGGAGCCGATGAGCACGAGAACAAGGACAGGCGTCGGAAAGCAGGGTCGGCTCGGGCGAGAGGACCGGAAGAGGGAAGCAGAAAGACCACTGACGTGCCCATCCCACACGGGGCGGCGAGCTGCCCAATGGAGGCAAGATGTCGGGGTTGGACGACCAATTCGTGTCCCATCCGCTAATCTCAAGACGGCAGTCAGCTCTTACTGATTGGTGTCGACGTCCCGCGCAGGGAAACACAAGATGGGGCTCGTGAGGGCTGGAGGATACGACGTTTCGACCGGCTTGCATTTGCCCCACGCGCCCCGCGGGAAGGTCGCCGGGACTTTGTAAGCATAGCTGACTTGACAAGTTTATGTACGGTTCCCCGTTTTCCACCCTGTTGCATGAATAACCCGTCGAAATTGATAAGGGCCGCAACTCTACCAGCGCTTAAGGCAAGTTGCCCTCCCGATGCTGGAACGATGCAGGATTGCTGGGAGCTTGAGGGATCATCTCGGATGCCATTCGCCCGAAGTTTCGTGGGTGTCGACTGAAGCAGAGTAAGACACCGCCGAGTGATATTGGTGATCTAATCGACCACGAAGGGTGAGGCGACGCTTCATTGCCTGGTGATGAATGGCTACCCTGGACACGCGACTGGGACAGTATGGTAACGGGGTTCGTGGCGCCACGAGAAACGAGAAACGAGCCGTCGAGAAATAAAAGATGAGTGGCATGATGGGACGAGTGGGTCAATCCGGGCGAAACACTCAGGCGGCACACTCGGATAATAGGCACAATCGACGATGGCAATCCGGTAGTGTGAGCGTTGGAGGTGATGGGTTGAAGTTGAGTAGAGCTGCCAGGTACCTACTAACTAGGTACCTTAAAAGAGATAGCTTGGTCGTTAGGTGCTATGGATACCAGCTCCTGCCAGTAGTAATTACCTGCTATTACCTTGCAGTGCTAAGTGTTGGCTGGTTGCCCCGGGGATCTCCCGACAACAGGCGAAAGACTGCTGGTCGCAATTAACACGTCACTAAGTGCATATGGGTAAAAGTTCGCTTAAGATTTGACACTTTGATGTCACTTTAGTAACTTAAAATTTACTTAGTGGCGTGTAGAAATTCAATAATAGGTGCATGCATCATCCCACTACTAACGTACAGACTGCACCAGACCCGACGCCGACTCGTCGATTCGGCGTCACTTCCAAGAACAACGACTTGACTCTCCACTTGAGCACCGACAGCAACTCTCACCGGCCACAAATCCTTCCCGACCATCCCTCCAGTCATGCGCCATCATCGGGCTATGTGACTAGACTTCCCGAGGCTGGCTTCCCTGTGCGCGATGCTGTTGGCGCTCCACAAGCTCACGGGAAGTTTTGGACACCTTCAGCTACCCTACCCACTGGCCGATACAGTCTTCATAAGCACTCTCCCGCGTGGAAGAAGCCACCGAACTTTAAGCCCGCCTCCATGGCAGCCAAGGAAATGCCTCTGATCCTCGACAATGGCGTCCCCATGCAGCTGGATGGCGTCGGAGACGTCGACGACCTGTTTGGGGACGCCGCACCGCTACCACTGCGTCAGCCCAGTAGGCAGATTGACCTCAGGATGGACAAGCTACGCAGCCGAGGATGCTGCAGGTAAGTTGTCCCTCGAGCTACCAGTCCTATGCCGTTGGGACCGCAGAAATAGGCTGAGACCGGTCCTAGAACCGTTGCCTGGTCCAAGGTAGGCACGATTGCCTCCCTCACCCCAGATGGCCAGGAGCTCCAGGTTCGTTTCCTGCGGTGCCAGGCGGCGGATGGTGAATGGGATCTGAGCGAGCCTGTGACGTGCCCCCTGGTCCGAGGCACTCTGGAGGATCCTCTGGTTCACCTGGAGTGGTCGGAGACGAACAACCCCGAGCTGGCAGTCTTCGACAGCACTGGCAGGGTCACATTGCTCATATTCTCCAACTTTCTCAACCACCCGCACATCATGAGGAAGCCGGATAAGGATGCTGTTGTTGATGATAGTCACGCTATTGTGGGCTGCCACTGGCTCGCCGCCAATGTCTCAACGGCCGCCTCTGTCGGCGACAAGTCCACTCGGCAGGCCTACAATGTCCTCTATGGTCCCGCCTCCAGGACCGAGCGGGGCTACCATTATGAGAGCTCCTTCGTGCACGCCGAATCGCCGTCTCACCCCCAACCTGGGAGGACTGCCCTTCTAGCTGTCACCTCTGGCGGCATGTTGAAGATGTACTGGATGCAAGTGGACAACCGACCGGAGGAGACGAAACTGGAACTAGAAAGCTTGGGAGACGCCGATGAACTCATCACGCATGCTTCTTTTGCCGCTGAAAAGAGTGCGTATATCTTAGAAATCCCTGTCCTGTGGTGGTGCAGACACAGACTGCTAACCGAGTTACTTAAGAGTACTTGGACTTGGCCTTGGTGACCACGTCCAGGCAACTAAAGTTCCTCAGGATCGACCTCAGATGGGGCGCCCAGCCAGGAAAGAGCGCAAGTGCTCGGACTAGTACTCAATTCACTGCCGCCCTGGCCGAGAAGCATTTGGCGACGACGAGCTGGATGGATGATTCGGCTGAGGACCTATCGATGCCGGAGGTGTCCCATCTCCTGACTCTGCCGTCTCTCTTAGACAACACTGGGAAAGACATGGTTCCCCCGATGGTAATCTCTGTCCGGGCCCGCATCTCTGACAACGGATCCTACCCGGTAACCACCCAGAGCATCATTGATAGGTGGGAGGCTGTCGAGCAACAGCGTCACCATGTGCATTCTGCGCTCGAGCAGCTGGGCAACCGGAGGAACAGCATCTCGTCCGAAACTTCTCCGACGACTTACCTGCGGCAACTCGAACCTATTGTCATTGACAGGTGTGTTGTCGGGCTCCAGTCTACTCAGTTCGGAAAAATCGTCGTCATTACGTTTTCAGACGGGAGCGTACAGCACCGAGACAGGTTCACCTTTGATGAAATATACACAGAGCGGGAAGTCGGCGCGATTTTTAACTTGCGCCAGGTTGGATGGACATTCCCCGACGAGTCCAGATGTAGGTGGTGCCCCAGAGTTGGTTAGCCATGTCGGGAACTGGGGCCCAGCCAGGCTGACCACAAGTGATCCAGGTCAGCAAGTTGCCTATTCACCGACCTACTGCTCTAGGGTGCAACTAGGTGACGACGGAAAGATGGAATGGGTCAGACTATACTACCCCGAGGGCGACATTGGCAACTCCATGAAGGAAGGTGCGTGGGCTGACGCCCTATAAATGCTGATAGACGCAGTAGGCTGACGACGGCCCAGAACAATACGCCGCCACCATAGCTGGTCTCACAGTCACGGCAGCGACTGCTATCAAGTACCAGAGTAGCTTTGACGACATGCTGGCCATCGTCCGGGCCTTTGCTTCAAAGCCGAGTAAGTCCGGCAACAACTCCAACTCCCGCGTCTGACTCTTGCAGCTGACCGCCTCCAGGGTTCGCGCAGGATTGGGTCAGCGAGCTCGTTCGGATACTCATGATTCAGATTGATTACGTTGTGGAGCCTTCCCATGATGCTCTCCTGAAGAATGCACACCTGCCTTCGTGCATGGCTATCCTCATGAGTCTGGGGTTCGGGGGCGACACGCACCCGCGCACTTTCCAGAGCTCCTTTGCGCAGTTACTGACGGCTATCCGATCAGCAGCGTTCAACATGACTGTGGCGATCAACGCACCGTTCACCGTGAACGGCAGGAAGAGCCTCTTAGACGATCATGGTGAGTCTTCCGGTGGCTTCCATCAAGGTGAAAGGGCATGCTAACGCCATGAGAACAGAGACTGTCGACGTCTTGGCTGCGATCGTCAAGTGGTGCTTGGGTCTCCTCTCCTGGCTCACGGACTCGCTATTCGAGCTGATGAATGACGACGAGTTCCTCCAGCGGCTAGCGCCGGATCGGGCCAACGAGCTGGCCCCCTATTTAGAGAAGAGAAACGACATTGCCCTCCATCTTGTTCTCTGCTCGAGCAGCCGCTGCTTTCTCAGCGCCCTGTGCCGCAGAGTGGCGCACATCGAGGGACTGGGCCCCCGGGCGGTGGAGTTTTACAGGAAGCAGTCGGCAATGAGCGACGCGAAGCCCCCCAACCCGCGTCTACGCCAGGCGTACCAGAATCTCCAGCAGGCCAGCAACTCAGGGATCGTCAAGGTGAACGACTTCGAGCGACTGGTCAACATTCTAGGCGCGGGAGTCAACCAGGCGTACGACACCTTCCTGCCCAAGATGATCAGGAGCCAGCCCAAGCCGCCGCAGGGCAAGGAAGAGGACGAGGCCGTCAAGGCGGCGAGATCCAAGCTCGAGGCCCAGATGCTTGTGGCGACGGCGCCGCCGGTGGGGTTCATCCCGGTGCTCAGGAAGTTCTTCAGCCAGGACCTGCCCGCCTTTCGCAGGACCACGGACCCGGCGAGGCTCTTCTTCGAGAACTTTTCGGTGATCAACGTGCAGGACGACCAGGGCGAGGTCGACGGCGTCAGGACGTCGCACTTGGACGCCTTCTGCAAGGCCAAGCTGAAGATGGGGCCGGACCAGCAGTGGAGGAGGTGCACGAGGTGCACGGCCGTGATGGAGGAGTGTGGGAGGGCTGGCCCCGCGCTCACCTTCTTGATCACGCAGCTGCGGCGGTGTCCCTGCGGTGGTGCGTGGGCCGTGCTGCCGCCTGGCAAGTTGGAGTTGTGAGGATGCCGGGGACGCGGATGATTACAATTTTGCGTGGCGCTGCTTATGGCGCATTAAACGGGAAGTCGGACGCAGTATCTGATGGTGCTTAAGGGCATTTGGCTTGGGAATCAGCGGTACTGTTGAGCGGGGGTTCCTTATGGGCATAGACGATATGGTATCAAGCCATGGTGGTTTCGAATTATCTACCCGGTACCTATTTTTGGGTCTCTGTCTTCGTCCCTTCGATATGTCGCAAGCTCATGAGGTTTAGAACACTGCGAAAACCATTACCGGGGATGTTGCAGTCGTCGCACTGTAGAATACTAGGTACCTCATTACGCATACGGTCGAACGAAGGCATTATTGGGGCACAGGCGAACGCAGCTCCCCAAACGGGAAAGCAAACACCTTGCCTCTGGCAGGCCACCTCGCATGGAAACACCCCTGAGAGGATGCGCGAGGCCGCAGTACCTAAGTATGCTGCAACCTTCCCCATTGCTCGGATGTTCGAACAGGTTGCATCACTGCACGGTCTGCCCGGCGGCCACGATGTTGTACAAACGACCGACGAGGGCCGAAATGCCCGATCGACGTCCACTGGCGCTGTCCACAACCCCGCGCCGAGAGAAGGTAATAAGGTCCACAGGTCGGTCATGGACTAATTAATGCCCAAGATACAAGTACGGACTGAGATAGGGTCGCCGTCGGCTTCGTGCCTGAGGTCAGCAGAGGTGGCGAGGGGCGCGCAGAAAGGGGATACTAATTTCGGAATCGATGGTGGGTGGGGGAAAGGGCTCTACTCGTACAGTACGGGGCGCCGTTGGCCAATTCTGGTGTTTGCCCGGCGGCGGTGTGAGTGGTGTGTGGATCTGACGCTCCGACCAGCGTGGGCGAGGGTGGCCCGGGGAGGGTGGCCGCGATGGGGATCAGGGGCATGCGGGGCAGATGGACGCCCACCACAGTGTGAATCCAACAAGTCGGGTGGATACAGACCTACTGGGGACACATTTCTGGGCATGTCACCTTTCGTCAGCGTGCAGCTGGTTGTAGAAAATTCGAGGGTAAGAGCCAACAGAAGTGAGGAAGTGGGGGGTAAGATGGATGAACGGAATATCTGACGCCCGGGACCAGTAGTTACTACGAGTACGAGTACATGTACGTGTACGAATACCTAAATAGGTCAGCGACCACCCTTGCCGATGATGTGCATTATTATCCGTGGGATCAATGCATGTAATCTGTAGTATGTACGCCTGTACAGATTACGGATATTATTAATAGTGCAAGCTCGTAAATGGGGCCTTACGGTGTTGTGTAGAATTGTGGCTGGAGTTGTGAATTGACTTGCTGGTGGTGGTCAGATGCAGTGCCGTGAGACATCCATGGATGGTACTAGGTGCTAGTAGTCAAGCCACCAACTGTCGCTACCAATAACCTGCAGAAGCCATCATTATCCGTATGCGGGGTGATAAATATGTCCATAAGCAAAGGTCCGTACGGACACAGTTGAATCACTCGTAACTTGTAAGTAGACACAATGCCACTATTAGGTACTGTAGTAGGTTCTACTGCCTACGTTATCAGTACAGTATCCGTACAGCAGACGCCGGTATAGATACCTATGTACTGAGCATAAGGTCGCGTTCTAGACCGAGCAGAGCTAGTAGCCGCCGGCTGAGGGTGGCCGTCCAATTTGGGAACACAACTAACCTTATTTGGTGCGGGATGGAGCGGGTGACACTGTGCGGGCAATAATTATCGCACACGGCCCTATCGCACACAGGCCACCACCGACCAGCCGCTTCCTTGTTGGTCGCCTTCAGTAAAGTGGGGCCTTGGCAGGGCGCTAACGCAGGAACCTCGACAGCGACCTTCTGGCTCATTGGCCGCCGCGCCTGACCTTGACGCCTCCCCCTGGCCGCCCCTTGGACCTTCCACCAGGCGCCCTCGGCGCGTGCTCTGCTCTCGTCCGCTCGTGGGCGGGAAATGCAACGCCAACTCGCCTCCTCCTGAGGATTGCGGGATCCACCCCCCCATTTTCCCTCGTTCAATGGCAGCCGCGCAATCCGCAATCCATGGCAGCAAAACCTCAATAACTCTGCCAATTAATGAAGCCGACAACCTCATTTGCCCCTGCGAGACCCTGTCTCCGGCCTGTCTTGCATCTCAATCTTGTGCCTGCCTCTCTGCGCAACTTCTGCATCCCTCTGCACCTTTCGCTGCACCAACGGCACTAAATCCTATTCAAGCGCGGCCACCTGACGGTCACCGGACGCACATCCTCTCTTTCCCCCCTATCCCCGGCCTGATCATCACATTGTTCATCTTCAGCTATTTCACGCCCCCTTGGTGACTTGGATGGCCAATCCCCGGCGATAAGACATCCCTTTCCTCTCTTATGGCTGACCGCGCGATACCCGAAATGGCATCAAGGCCTCTCCAGCCACCTGCTGACCCCCGCGACGAGGACGTCTTGTTGATCCCCTCGCCCGCCCAGTCGTCGCCACCCTCACCAGACCTGGCCGAGACAGACACCGTCTCTGCTTCGTCTGATGTACCCCGGCCCTCCAGTCCGTCCACCACCCAGCACCCATACCCGTTACCGCTCCACCATCAACACACGCTCTCTCGTTCCCAAACAGCCGACGTCGTATCGCACACACACTTCGTCGCATCGGCTACTACTCCGTCGTCAACCTCCACCCCACGCTCCTCTCTCCACCATATCAAGCGGAAGCCTCTCTCCTCCGCCGCCTCAACCTTCGCCGCCCGCTTCTCACAGGGCTCGTCTGGCTCGACCGCCCACCGGCCACTCGACCTCCCCAAACCTGACCACAGGTTTTCGAGATCAGGCTCCATCGACAGCCCTACCCTCTACGAGTACCCTCAGGACCCTAGGCTGCCACGTCGCCCCGACCCGTGAGTACTATTCTACCCGTGCCCCCCTAAGACCCTGATACCCGTCTGCCGTCATTCCTCTTTGTTCGGCGTTACTGATTGCTAACTGGAATGCTTTCCCGTGCTTCAGACCCTTCGCCGCCAACCTCGACCCTGTCAACGGCGTCGCTCCCGTGTCGCGAAACATTCCGACCGCTGAAGAACAAACTGGGACCGGGTCCCAGTCTGACCTCTCCGACGTGCTGTCCATCTATGACGATCTGATCTCGGACCTCACACCTGAACCGGGTCCTGCCCTGACACCTACGGTCAGCGACGACCGCGGGGCGACTGATATCAGCCGTCGCGACGAAGACGACGACGACGACAACGACGACGAGTCCACGTACTCCGACCACCCCGATTCACACGAGTCCACGCCTCCCATGTTTGCTTCGAGGCCGACGCCACCGCACCTACAACTTCAAACAGCCGATAATAGCTCTGTCGACCAGAAGGCATCTTCTCAGACCGACGCGGACTCACCACAGCAGCTTAACAAGCCGCTGCCCAAGTCGCCGAGCGCGACTTCCCCGTTCGCCGCATTCTTTGGTTGGGGCAACCCATCCCCGTCCGACACGGACTTCTCCTCGCTCCCCTCTCCCAACACCCCATCGCGGAAAGGGACAGCCCATGAAACGCCACACACCACGGCCACCAGTTCATTGTCAAACGCTAAGACCAATGACGCCACGTCAAACGCCCTTGGTTACTGCGAATCATACTTATCCACACCACCCCCGTCCAACTACGAGCCGGCGGCTTACGTCGAAGAGATGGAGGAAGAGCTGAAAGCCATCAGCTCCGAGCTGGCGGCGTCCATCCGCCGCGAGATGGACCTAGAGGATCTTGTCGACCGACTGCAAGACCAGGCCAACAATGCTCAGGCGCCTAGCAAGAGGACCAGCGACTACTTCTCGGACTCGGGGTATAGCTCCGTCAAGGTCGGCGAGATCGACCAGAATCGCGAGGAGGTCGAGAAGATCCAGAGGAGGTCAGAGCAGGAGAAGGCCTCTATCCGGTTAGAGCTGACCAACAAGCTGCAAGACGAGCGAGCGAAACGTAGAGAGCTTGACCAGCAGATTAAGGAGCTTGCTGAGCGCGCATCGCACGTTGACCTGGCGTCTATAAACAATATAGATACCAACGAACGGATCAAGGACCTGGAAAATACCTGTGAGGATCTGCGGAGGCGTCTCTCAGAAGAGCGTTCTTCCAAGGACAACTTCGAGGATCTTCTTTCCGCCCTGAAGGGCGAATTGCACGACGCTTGCAGCGAGCGAGACAACCTTCGCGATGAGGTCGTGCCGGCACTCCGCGCGCGAGTCGAGGGCCTCGAGACCGAGGCTGCCGAGTACGCCAACCTGACTTACGAGTCGACCAAGATGCAGCAGGAGCTGCAGAACCTGAAGAATGAGAATACCACGCTCCGCCGTGGATCTGTCATGGGAGGAGACTTCCCCTCACGAGGATCACGGGTGCTCTCCGGTGGTCTATCTCGGTCCAACTCGGTGGCCACCGGCATACGTAACCAGCGAGTGCCTCCTTCGGCGCTGTCGAGGTCCAACAGCGTCAAGGCTGGCCAGGTGGAATCCCGCGAGGCACTTGCTGAGCGACTCAAGGATGTGGAGGCGCAGCGTGACGCCCTGCACTCAGCGCTGAAGAACCTATTAGAGAGACAGGAGTTCCAGAACCGCGAGAACCAGAAGCGCATCAAGCTGCTGGAGACCGAGCGCGACCGCCTGATCGCGGGCCCTTCGAGAAAGGGCGGCTTCGAAAGGGAGATCATGAACCTCCGCACCGAGGTGAACGTGCTGCGCCGACGAGCCGAAGATGCCCTGGAGCAGAAGTGGGAGGTTGAGAAGGGCCTCAGTGGCCTCAAGATGGACCTCGACAGGGCGGAGGGGGAGATTGCATCGCTACGAGAGCTTCTTGAGGAGAAGGACATTCTTATCCCCGAGACCCTTGCGCGTTCCAGCGGTTCGAGCTCCGGCTCTGACATGCCTGTGACCTCTGAGTCGCTCAACGAAGCCTACCGGAAACTGCAGAGCGCGTACGCCGAGTCACTCGAACGCATCAAGAAGCTGGAGTCCCAAGTCGCTTCGGATAATAAGACGCATGACGCTATGCAGCGCCTGGAGAAGGCATTGTCCGTCTCGGTGACGGAGCACGATGTCAAGCTCGAGATTGGCCGTTCCGATGGTGCTGTTTCCTGCGGGACGGAGCGTGCTCTGGCGGATGAGCTGCTGGAGTCGGCGCAACAAGTGGAGCAGCTCGCTTCCCAGGTCCAGCAGCAGCTCTCTTCCAACGCCAACCTCAGAATGCGCCTGGCCGACGCTGTGGCTCGTGGCGATGAGGACCGGAAGACAAACAACAAGCGCATCACAACCATGATGGAGTATCTCCGTGGTCTGGAGGAGCAGCTCGTCTCGGCGCAAACCGCTTCCGAGGACCAGGTCTCCCGCCACGAGGAAGAGATCTCCAGGTTACACGCAGCCCACAATGGCCACCTGCAGCGTATGAACGGGAGCACTGGTACGAGGAGCCTGCGTCCCCTCGCGAGCAGGGCATCGCGCAAGGACTCGCTACTGGATGGGCGATCGGGCCCTTCCAAGTTTCCCGGCAAGCTGCGCCTGACGGCGGCGACGTTCGAGGACGAGGCCGAGATGCAGACGCTCCGCGCCAAGGTCGCCGAGCTAGAGAAGGCTCTCACCGACGCGGAGAAGGAGATGCAGGAGGTCATCACGAGAATGAGCATGGCGCAAGTCGAGGTGCTGAACCTACAGGAGGAGCGCGATGCGGCCGTCCGGGAGACGAGGCGGCTGCAGAAGTTGCTCGAGGGCGAGGGGGAGAAGCCCGCCGAGGACCGGTTCAAGACGCTGCGTGGCGCTGTCGGGTTTTAATTCGTCTACCTCACCATACCTTCACGTCCATATATCCGCACACCCACGAACAAACACACACACACACACACACGCGCCCACGCGCGCCCACGCATGGAGTTGAAGCCCTTTCTCACGAACAAGAGATGCCTATCTGCTGCATGAGCGATCGGAGTTCTTTACAGGTTGACTTTACTGGCGAAACACTTTTTTTTTACATACGCACGGCAAATATACACCAGCAGCAGCACGGAACATGTTAGTGTCTGGGACTGGGCAAAAAGGTCTTGGGACCAACGCTTTATATTCTTGGGATTTTCGGAAACGGAGTCGGTTCGCAATGGAAGGGACATGGATGTGGGGAGCATGCTTTGTACCATCAGTTACGCCTTTTGTCTGGCGGCTACTTCTTTCCTCTTCGTGCTTTGAAGAGCGTGCCCGTCCTGGCCGTGATATGGGAGGCGGTGCATTTAATTTGGTCTTAATGTTCATACTTAATAGTAACTAGTTATATAGGTACAGTGGGTTGGGGATTGACATAGAGGTGGCGAGGCTACTATAGATACAATGTGTAACAGAACTTGAAAGTCTTCATCCCTCTGCGCATATCTCTTGCCTGAAGGTGTTCCCATCCTATAGGTGATTACGGGGTCCGCCGGGACTGTGTCATACTATCCTACTCACTGTTTTCTCATGTCTCTTCTGAGAAGGGGCGTCCAACGTTAGCGGGACCAAGCGCCCGCTTCGACGGAAGCTAGACCCTGTCGTGATCTCGGGGCGCTAATGGGTGGACTCGTGTGTTGGGCGCGGAGGAGTGGGGTTGACATGAGCATGGCATGATGGGTGAAGAATGACGGGGGTTCAGTCCTGATATGATCTCGGACATCGATAGGTGATATCAGATGATCGCCATCATGATCAATGCCGCTGTACTCACTTATCAGAGCAGCCAGTGGCGGGGGGAGGTTTCAGGGCAGGGCAGGGGATAACAAGGTTCTGTCTCGCGTCCTGGGAAGACCAACGTTGGTTGTGTTTGTATTCTATCCAATGGTTTGAAGGAGTATTTCGCAAGGCAATTGCTCGAAAAAAGCAACTCGGGGGGATGATGCCAGCCAACACCACCACCAAGAACCACTGCATGGAGACATCTCGCTCGCATCTTACGAGGACCCGGAACTTACTCGCATTAATTAGCACTTACCTTGGCCTTAAGCGTGAAGGTCACGCCATGATCTTGAAAGGCTTGGGGGAAGGAGCGGCAAAAAAAAGGGGTAGCGTTAAGCGCGAGTTCGTTCATCTAATTAGCAAAGGGGCCGAGCAGTCCGAGGTAAGAGAACGGTGTGAGTGAGCGTGAGATGGGTCAGTGAAGGGTCAGCAGCCGTGGGAGGTGGTTGAAAGAGGCTTGGAGGGTGATCGACGGCCAATGGACGTGGGGGCGCTTATCAGCGGGGCAGGGTGGGGTTGGCCCTAGCACGTACCTAGGGTCCTAGACTCCTGGGGGAGACTGATAAGGCACGCAGCACTCGGGATCATTCTAGGTTGCGATACTATGAGATCACCCAAGGGACGGTATTCGTTATCGCTTCATAAGTACTAGTACTGTGCCTACTTGCGTAGATAGAGGTCTGACACGCACTCGACCCGAGAGAAGAAAACAAGGCACCCTTGCACGGCGCAGACTTTCTTTTTGACGTTTCACTTTGTATCAATAACTCTGACCGCCACCAGCATTTGCATTGAGCATTTCCGCGCAACAACATGGTACTACGAGTAGTAAATAGTAGTAAACTACTAGGTACCTCATCAAGTGCCTAAATACTACCAGGTACTACTAGAGGTAACTACAGTACCTGTAGGTACTTGCCGTACTCCGTGCTAGTGCCTGTACTATCATAAGGTACTAGTAGTAGTCGGAAAATACCCACCTCTTGCAGGCACAGGAAGGCACGACCAGCATTTTGGGTGTGGGGTCCCACTTGCCCCGGCCTCTTGATAACATGGGAGTTACCGTGCAAGGAAAGAACCCCCGTCTGACTTGCACTCAGGTTGTTGTTGAAAGCCCTCTCCCGTTCCTCTTATCAATCCGTCACCGTCGTCTCTCCTCCCGTCTGATTTTGCTTTCATGTCTGCTGCCAATTCACATCTTCATTGTTGTTCTATTGTTGTCTCCCATCGGCGCTCCAGTATACGACGAGGCCGTGGCAGATAATTAATACTGCGGTGACCACTGACTGGCCCCCCCACGCCGATCTAGCGACCCTCCGCCGCCGCCGCCGCCGCCGCCGCCGCCCGTCTTAACATCCGTGAGCGCCGACCCGGAAACCGCACCGACCACCTCATCGCCATGGCCACGACGGGCCAAGTCGACGATATAGACCTCGACAACCTCGACTACATCTCCCAGATCACATACGATGGCACCGACGCCCAGGGTGCCAACCCTCTCGAGTTCGATGTCAACCTCTGGTACAATGTGAGTATCCATGACGGGAACGCATGCGCCCGCTCGCAGCGCCCGCAACCACATTTAGCGCCCGCAGTTTCACCATCTGCTGACCACTCTTTTTCTCTTTGCCGGCAGGCCGGTGACATTGCCTGGATTATTACCTCCACGGGCCTCGTATTGCTCATGATACCTGGAGTCGGGTGAGTCGCCGTGATCCGCCTCTCCACCAATCCGCCTGCAATTTCAATAAAAATACCAACACCGACCGCAACACAGCTTCTTCTACTCGGGCCTCGCGAGGCGGAAGTCCGCCCTCTCGCTGATATGGCTGTCCATCATGGCAGCGGGCATCACCTGCTTCCAGTGGTTCTTCTGGGGCTACTCGCTGACCTTCTCCCATACCGCCGGCCGCTTCATCGGTGACATGCGCAACTTTGCCTTCATCAACGTCCTCGCCCGACCCTCGGTGGGCTCCGCCAAGATTCCAGATCTGCTCTTCGCCGTCTATCAGGGCATGTTCTCTGCCGTCACCGTCGCACTCGCCACGGGCGCCGTCGCTGAGCGCGGGCGCATGCTGCCTTGCGTTGTCTTCATGTTTATCTGGGCTACCGTTATTTACGATCCTATCGCCTGCTGGATATGGAACCCCAATGGCTGGTCTAATCGGATGGGTGGTCTCGACTTTGCGGGTGGTACACCCGTCCACATCGCGTCCGGCTCCGCGGCCCTGGCATACTCTATGATGCTGGGCAAGCGTCGGGGGCACGGCACACACGAGCTCAACTACCGCCCGCATAACGTTACCCACATCGTCATCGGCACCGTCTTCCTTTGGGTCGGTTGGTTCGGCTTTAACGCCGGCTCCGCCCTGTCGGCTAACCTGCGGGCTGTCATGGCCGCTGTGGTGACGAACCTTTCTGCCTGTATCGGCGGTATTACATGGTGCATACTGGATTACCGCCTCGAGAAGAAGTGGTCCACGGTTGGATTCTGCTCTGGGGTGGTTGCTGGCCTCGTCTCCATCACGCCTGGTTCTGGTGGGTGTCACCTGGAGAAAGAGGGAAACCGGTGGTGATAAATCAAACAAGGATTGCGCTAACATGTGTGAAGGTTTCGTGCCGCCGTGGGCAGCCATCATATTTGGCATCCTAGGCGCATCCTTCTCCAACTACGCCACAAAGCTCAAGTTCCTCCTTCGCATCGACGACGCCCTCGATATCTTCGCCGTCCACGGCGTCGGCGGCCTCGTCGGCAACCTCTGCACCGCCTTCTTCGCCGCCGACTACATCGCCGCCCTCGACGGCGTCACCCGCATCGACGGAGGCTGGCTCAACCGCCACTGGATACAGCTGGGCTACCAGCTGGCCGACTCCATAGCCGGCGGCCTCTACTCCTTCGTCGGCACCTGTCTCATCCTCTTCGTGCTCAACCTCATCCCCGGACTGCGCATCCGCGCGTCCGAGGACGCTGAGATTCTGGGCATTGATGATGCTGAAATTGGCGAGTTTGCGTATGATTATGTTGAGCTCACCAGAGAGGTGCTCACCGATGTCGATCAGGAAGCTGGGAGTCGCTACTCGGCGGATCCGTCCCCTTTTCACCATGTCGAGAAGCATGGCATGCCTATGATGGAAGCGCTCATGTTTGGCAGTGTGAGGCCCATGGCCTCGTCGTCTGCATATGCCCATGCCCAGTATTGATTTGGGGGGGTACTCTTCACAACTTTTAGCGCCTTCTTCTTTTTTTTACGAAACATGTTTTACGAATCGTCGGTATTTTCTTACACTATACCTGCTTTCCCGCGCGGAATCTAGGACTACCTACCGATTTGTGTCTTTGATATATGCTTTTCTCCCTTTTTCGGGTAGATACCTTTTGTGCTTGGGCGCCCATTGGAGTTGGGGTGGCGACGCATATTTTTCTCGACCTTACACAGCGATGGGCTTGTTGGGAAAAGGGCTTCGAGGGAACCTTGAGCATATATATGTAGACCTGCTACTGATAACCGGGGGGGGGAGTGGTCCCTGTGCTTGTAAATGATACGTAATGTCGAGGCGATCCTTGAGACTCGCGGGTATAAGAATGAAGACGCCGGCCCATTTGTCCTTCCTGTCAGACCCTGCTGTGATTATGACATTACCCAGTAGGGCAAACGCAATTTTCCATGAACCATGTCCGTGTTCTGCTCACGCCCGACCACAAAACTATACAGGATCCACGATTTGTCTTCCCATCTTGTCCACCATGAAGTGGCTGAACGACTCTTCATCATTACTATCCGCCAGGAACGAAGCATCCTGCGTCTCCGGCACCAGTTTCGCATACAGGCCCTCGCCCGCCTTGGGCCACGTGGGAGGTGGGGCATCCTCATCGGCGTCTTCTCCCTGGGGCTCTTCCTCCACCGCAACCTCCTCGGCGAGGCGTGAGCGCTTGAGAGGTTTATTGTGAGCAGCAGCAGCGGCCGCTGCCCTTTGAATGCTATTAGCATTGCCGCCCCTGATCTTGTGTTTGGCCTTCGAGTTGAGCAGGCTGGGCCCGTGCCGTGACCGGCTGGACAAGGGACCGCGCTGCTTGCTGCTGTGCTGGGGCCTGGACGACCGTGTCTCGGAGGGTATATCGGCGTCCCAGTCGGGCGAGCTGAACATGGGCAGGTCGGGGTGCCGCTTCGAGACCAAGACCATTATGTCGACGAGGAGCTGGGGTTTCAGCTGGTCGCAGAAGGACAGGAGGTTGAGCACGTCTGTCTTTTTCATGTTGGAGAAATATTGGCTCCTCTGTCCCAGGGGTTTGTCTGTCAGCCCCTTGATTCTCCTTCAAGGACTTGACGCCAAGAGCGGTGTTTTCTATCATTTTTTTTTTAAAAAAAAAGAAAATTATACGTACCGCATAATCGGATGCTGCACCCGGGCCGAACCCGACCTGCTCGGGTTTGGCGGGTATAACGCCTTTTGGCAGGGCGGCGAGACGTTTCTGGCGTACCCTCTCAATCTTCTGCTGCCTATATGGATCGGTAGCCCCCTGTGATGGATAATACGACAATCCCTCCGACTCCACACGCCCTGCCTCTGCTGCGTCCACGCTCGTGCGAGGTTGGGATGCTGCGACTGGACGGCGCCGCGGTGGCGGCATAACCACAGTGTTCTGCTGGGTGAAATCCACGGGCTCGTGCTCGGACTCTCGTTTCCGTTTGGTGCCCGCGTTGAGGGAGTCTGTCGTCGACACCTCTTGTGGGGTAGTTCCGGCATCGAGGGACTGGGGCTTGAGAATCGACCGCTGCTGCGGGGCCGAGGACATCTCCGAGCTTGTGTTTAGGCTCTGGACCAGCCTCGCCCGCGCATCCTCGTAGGCATCGTGGTAAGGCCGGTGCATAACCGTCGCGGATGCGTCCGAGAGGGCGGAGCTGAAGCTGTGGGAACCCGTCTTGATGCGGTTCAGGATGAGGGAGGTGGCGGCGGAGAACTGGGGGATGTATGGTGGTTGCGAGACGGAGTTGTCGTTCCTCCATGATTCCATCGACGCTGCTCCGGGGATGCCATCGTTTCGAGCATGCGTGTCTCGAGGGCTGTGGTGGCCGTGTCCGTTTTGAAAACCCCCTTCTACGCCGCCCGCTGCGGCTCGAGGCTCATCCATCACCGTGCCCAATGGTTCGCTGCCAGCGCGTCGAGGGGACTGACACTGGTGACGCCTGTGCCTCCCCACGCTCGCATGTAAAGCCGAGGGCCGTGGCGGTTGGTTTTATAAACTAAACAAACAACGAAATAAGTGGAAAAGAAAAACACTTGTAGAAAGAAAGACGAACTGGTTGTGACGAGATTGGTGGTTTTTCTCAGGTCATCTTGATGGGAAGGTGAACCTGAGACTGGGTCGTTGAAAGATGACCTCGAGTTATGAGTGCACGTGAATGAGCGTCACGCTGTCACGTGATTTGTTTGAAGGGACGAAAGGTCCCTTTGAAGACCCGACACCCCCCACCCGGGCCTGGCAATACCTACTAATTAGAAGTAGTGTGGATTCTATCGGAACACCGCCCTATTGTATCATGCACTTTGCGACATCATCGACAAATGGATTGGTCATTCATCCTGCGTATCGGCGGCCTGTGAATTTGAGCATCTATTTATCTGACCACACCCTGTTCTCGAAGCGCCGCGACCTCGGACTCGCTCAGCCCCAGATCACCCAGGACCTCGCCGGTGTGCTGCCCCAGCGTCGGCGGGGCGGAGCGGATGCCGGGCTTGCTGTGCGAGTACTTGACGGGCGTGTTGACCATCCTGATGGGCCCGCAGCTGGCGTGGTCGATGTCTACGACCATGTCGCGCGCCCTCGTGTGCTCGTGGTTGAGCGTGGCCTGGACATCGTTGACGGCCGCGTACGGCATGCCCCGGCCCTCGAAGACGGCGAGCCACTCCCCCGTGGTCCGCTGCTGCGAGACGCGCTCGATGGCGGCCTCGAGCTGGTCGCGGTTAGCTACGCGGTCGGCGTTTGTCTTGTATCTGGGGTCGTCCTTCCAATGCGGCTGGCCGAGACCCTCGCAGAGAATGCCGAATAGCTTGTCGTTGCCGCCGCCGAGGAGGATCTCGCCGTCCTTGGTCTTGAATGCCCTGTATGGTACGATGGAGGCTGTTTTTAAATTTGCGTTTGTTCAGTCATTGTTCGTGATCGTTGGTTTTTGGGGTGGGAATGAGGCTTGCTCACGGTGTGCTGTCCCCCATCTCCCGGAATCCTTCTCCCCACTGATCAGACAGCTGCTGGCAATGTTGGCCAGAGTGGCCGTCTGACAGTCACTCAACGCGACGTCGATGTGCTGCCCCTTGCCCGTCCGGCCCCGGGCCAGCAGGGCCGCCATGACGCTGTTGCTCGTGTAGAGGCCCGTCGTGAGGTCGGTGACAGCCACGCCGACCTTGACGGGCGGTCCGTCCCGGGCGCCGGTGATGTGCATCAGGCCAAACTCGGCCTCGACCATGACGTCGTAGCCGGCGCGGTTGGAGTAGGGGCCGGTCTGGCCGTAGCCGGTGATGGAGGCGTAGATGAGGCCCGGGTTGATCTCGCGTAGGGTCTCGTAGTCCATGGAGTACTTCTTGAGTGAGCCCGGGAGGTAGTTCTCCACCAGGATGTCGCATTTGGCGACGAGCTTGTGGAGGATCTCCACGCCCTGCTTTTGCTGAAAGGACAGGCCGACGGATTTCTTGTTGCGGTTGACCTGGGAGCATGAGGCGTGTCGTTAGGCACTTTCTTCCTTGTTCCCGTAGGTGGCCAGGTGACATACTCCAAGGAAATAGGCGGCTTCGCCGGGTCCTTCGTGGCCGGACTCAGGAGTGTACTTGGCATATGGAGGGCCCCAGGCCCGGGTGTCGTCACCACGGACAGGATGCTCGATTTTGATGACCTCGGCTCTGTGGAGACGGGTCAATATTGTCAACCCCCTCCGGGTGCTACATGCTGAATACTAATTGTACGTGTAGCATGTAGGTACGGTGGCGGCCATCTTACCCCAGGTCACCGAGGATTTGAGTACAATACGGCTGGGGTCAATGGGTGTCAGCACGGAGAAGCCAGGGCTGGGTCGGACTGGGTGAGCTTGGAAGCACTCACACCAGCCAGTACCCGGGTCATGTCAAGCACCCGGTATCCCTCGAGCGGAAGAGAGCCGTCAGCGGCGGCGGCGGGTGTTGAGAAGCGGCGGACGCCATTGTGTATCGGGGGTGCCTTGAGCAGACGACGGCTGGAGGCGTATCGGGCGGGTGCCAGCAAGCTCCGAGGCCCGAACATGGTGGGATATCACGGATGCATGGGAATATGTATGTGACTAGGTACCAAAGACGGGCGAGTTTCGATGTACGAGTAGGCACGAACCAGGAGGATGGAAGTTGCGGGGGCGATGTTGAATGGAGCAAAGCTCGAAATCCGGGGGGCCGGATCAGAGGCACGACGGAAGGCCTCGGTGTGCCCACTGTGTGTGCCCTCGGCTTGCCAATCTAGGATCGGCGGTGGGGTGCCGCGCTGTAGGTAGAGCGGGCGGCTGTGTAATTACTACTGTAGTCCGCACCTACCTACCTCGAGGTGTAAAGGTATTAATCGCAGCCACTTCATCGACGTCATTTTCACATAAATACTGAGTACCTACGTAATTAAGTACCTGACTACAGGTAAGTACTCCCCTGCGGTACTTGCCCTCCGCTCCAGGAATCTGTAAGGGTTACTAAGGTACGTATTTAGGCCTTGTACAATTCGCGCAGCGCCCCCCCCTCGTATAANCCCCCCGAATGTGCAGCGTCGTCAGCACTTAAATCACCAAGCCGACAAACCATCCGTGCTTTTGTCACTGCGATGTACTATGACATGCATGGTATCCATGCCACCAGCGTCGTCAAGGGAGATGACTGTGCAGCATAATCACGGGATAGCGATCAGTGTGCGGCGTGCCCGTGTCGTTTAAGCGATCCCCGCAACAAGCACTACCGCTAAGCGAGACATTGCAAGATCCTCAGTCAGGCCTTGGTCCGAGAGTCGCCATCGTCCGTGCTCTTCGATGGTGGTGGTGGTGGTGGTGGTGGTGGTGGTGGCTGGATCACCATTGTCAAAGTGAGTCTGCATACCTCGGCCATTCCTGAGGACGCCCTGCATTTCGATTCTTACATAGGTAATAATACTACTAAATTAGTAGTAGCAGTCCAAGACACAGTGCCGCAGTCTGTTCATGACGCCACCCACGAAGCCATCGTAAAGCGTCCGGGTTGCAATTTACTACCGAACTGGGGAGTAAGCGCCATTCAGTTGTCGCCATTCGCTCTTGGTGCCAACTTCCTACTCAGCCTCGACTTTTGATGCCGTTTACATGACCCCCCACTCCACTGTCCGCAACTACGCTCCCCATACAGCATTATTAAGTGCTCCCCTACATAAGCAGTCCCCAAAAGATGTCGGGTGCCAAATATAGTCCCAGGATTCCAGGACTCGTGTCTCGCCATAGGACGGGACCCGGGTCCGTGATGCGCTCGTGCGTCCACGACCGGGCTAATTACAGCAGTTGCAGTAGGTGCCTTTACGATATGGACTGTAGGTAGAGTACGATGGGCCCCAGTACTTGGTAACATAAGACCATGCTCCTGCTCCCTCTTTTGAAAGGTGGAGGCAACAGAACAGATCCTTGAAAGGCCGGTACATGTCGGTCTTATGGTGTCAAGACCAACCCCATCCTTCTTTCGGTGCCACAAGTTATAGTACACAGCATCTAGGCGCAGAGAGAGGGAGAGCGGGACACCAACATGGCAGCTACTGGTACCATACTCTCCCGCGCCACAGGGGCCTTCGGAACAAACGACAAGGGAACACAAGCTGGCATCATCATCTTCATGACCCTCGTCTCCATCACATGCCTGGCCGTCATCGCCTTCCTCCTCTTCAGGTTATACAAGCGTCGACAGTACAGCAGGCTACACCAATCCAGCGGGCCCACCTCTGGCCTCGGATACGGAACCAAGCCCATGCAGCAGCACTGGAAGCAGAACCAGGGCATCGCCGACAAGGAGGAGCTCGAGAGGCTCGTCATCATTCGAAAATCCCTCGCCAGCCGCACTTCTGCACGCACCGACAGCCGTACCAGCAGTCAGATCATGGACGACGATCTGGATCCGGATACCTCCTCGTCGTCCAGGCCCACGAGTCTCCGCGACGACTGGAAGGAGTACGAGGCAAACATCCACAGAGAGCGCTCAGCATCGCTGGAGAACCACCCGATCCTGAAGAACTCGAGCTCGCCGCGGCATCCCCACGAGTCTCTTGGCCGGCCTCTGACCCAGTCGCCCTTGTCCGATCGATCATCGCATTACCCACCGAGCCCTCTTTCTGCCAGATCGAGTCTGCCCTCTCCACTGCCTGTCGCCTCCAGGAGTGTCTCCGATTCCGCAAGGATGCTCCCCCCGCGCGGCACGTTCGACGCGGTCCCTGAAGAGTACTGCAACGCCCCACTAGACCACGAGAAGTCAAGGGGGGACTGGGTATAATTCAAAAAGCGTGGGAATTGTTCGGGTCCGTGTTCGTTTCTGGCGTCATCGGACATATGCGTTCGTTCTGAGGCCTGAGGGATTTGTTGGAGCGATACATAATAGTGCTCTCTGCATAAATACCCAAAAATCCGTCCTTGATCCTTTACCCTGACTCGTTCAATTCGTTCGTGATGTCGACAAATTTTACCCACTGGTTCCAGGCCTCGCCGCTCTTGAGCGCCCATCTTGCTCTCCGGACGCCCTCCTTCCATCGCTGGCCGCCGGGGCCGCGCTCCTGGATGACTTTTCCGTCGTCTCCATCTCCCATGTTGCTGGTATCCGCCTCGCAAATCCCCGAGACCACAAACAGTGCGGCCACGTTGATGAGGACAAACTCCAGCAGAGGATCATCATCGGGGAGTCCGTTCTGCAGTATGCGGCACAGAATCTCTGCATTTTCGGCCGGCTCCTTCCCTCCTGACACTTGACTTAGAGGGTGGTTGCTGACACCAAAGTCGCTTGGCTCAACGAGAAAGTGGTCGACCTCGACCTCGCCGCCTGGTGACTTCTCCTTGAGCATCCAGCACAGTGTCCTCCCTGCACAGCTGACTTCGTCAAGCTCCTCCTCGCCGCAGACGATGAGAGCCTTCCTGCAGCCAGCCATACGCAGAGCCTCGGCAAAGGCTGGCCCCAGGTCCTTGCGCGCCACACCAATTACGCGCGCTTCCAGGACGTCCTCGACAGGGTTCGACAGGGGTCCCAAGTTGTTGAAGATCGTCCTCCACGGGAGCTGCTTCCGGATAGGGGCGACGTAGCGCATGCCGGTATGGAAGACAGGCGCGAAGAGGAAGCCATAATTGGTGGCAGAGTAGACCCTGGCCAGCGTGGTGGGAGTGACGGCGGTGATGACCGGCGGGCGCGGCTCCATGTGGTTCACCAAGTCCGCACTCCCAGATTTGGAGGTGCTCGCCCTGTTGCCGTGCTTGGAAACGAAGAGCAACGACGAGGCGATGATGGATGAGGTCGTGCTGATGTTGAAGGTGTTGTGTGAGTCACCACCGGTACCAACGATATCGCACTTTGATTCACTCAAAACGTTAGCACATGTCCAACCAGCCAAACCACCTTTTTCCAAGAAAGAACATACCAGACCGCCGCGATAAAGTCCCTCTTTCCTCCCGCGCTCCTCAATGACTTTGCGAATGTCGTCGACCGGGATATCGGCGCAGGCCTTCTGCATGGCGGCAGCGCACCGCGCGAGGACCTCCCCTTGGAAATCCAGCTTGGTGAAGTGAAGCGCCATCAGCAGCGAGGCTGTCTGAGCCTCCGTGACCTGGTTGGTGAAAAAGTGAGAGATGGCATCGGCAATCTCATCTGGCGTGACTTTGGCGTCGATGGGCCAGAGTTTGGACAGAAGTGGCTTGATGTCCACGGGCGGAAGGGCCTCTTGGGCCTCTTGCTCGCTGGGCTGAGAGGCCATGGCTTCGGATGTGATTTTCTGTTCCGCTTCGAAAAGAAATAACGCGAGATAGTAATGAACTTGGCACACAAAGAAAATGGGAGTTGACCACATTGACTGGATGTAATGTCCGAGGTAGGTAGAGTCAGTTCTTCAATTCCTCCGTCAACGGAGGGAGGGGCGGTGGTGGTGAGTCCGGGTACCCCAAGTGGGATGTATTGTGGGGGCCGCCTGTCCTGTTACGGTAAAGCACAAGATTGGGTCCCTGCTTTGGTAAGTAAGGTACGTTCTCGTCAGGTGGTCACGTGGTTGCTGAATCATCCATTTCTGGGCCGTCGAAGAAGGTTCACTGCGATTCCGCCTTCCGCCCACAAAGCCGTTCCTTCGCATCGCATCCTCCATCCTCTCGTTTCTCACCTCTTCACCACGCAGTCCTTACGTTCTCTCGCCCTCAGAAGTTGGTCAGCTCTCGCTCCGACGCTCTCTCAAGACGCTCGTCATTCTCTCGCGATTGAGCCCATCACTTCGAGCCGACTTTTCCTGCTCTGACGGTCTCACGCACCCTCAGACGCCTTCACTGGTCACGAACAGTCGGTCGGCAGAGTTCTACGCCTGCTCCCTGTTAACGGTCATCTCTCCCCTGCTCGCGCCTGCAGATTTTATTGTCGACAAGGGTTTACGCGCTCCTACCCTTACATAACAACCCGAACCCCGCCCTCTTTGTTCTTTCCCTGGGTGGTCGCTATACTCCACGGCACTGCGCTGTCTGCTGAGCTGTCGACCACAAAGGACGCTCGCGGGCATCACAGATCTCAATAAAACCCGTCAACAGAACTGAACACACGTGGCCTTTGCGGCAATCCTGACACTGAGGCGGCGACAAAGCAAAATCAAACGCTAGGAACGCCACCGCCCAAGTGGCGCTCCGTCCCTCCTTTTCAACCCCTTCCGTTTTCGACCGCCAAAGTGCATTCACCACTTTTCGTCCAAATTGCCAACGATCGTCTCTGGAACGAACCGCCCCAGGAAGATCGCGCAGCTCGCCGGTCGGTTGCAAAGAAACGGATCCAGCGGCGAAGGAAGGTCAAGGAGGCCAAGAAAGCACGCAGAGTCTTTGACGAGGTCAACAACATCTACACGGCGAAGCGGTACGAGCCCAAGATGTTTCCGTCCGCCAACGCGGACCCCAACGGGGCGTACAAGGAGGATTTGAACAACATCCTGTGCTGTCCAGACTGCAGAGAGATTCCACCGAATCTGGTCGAAGAGTTCTCTAGCGGGGACATGGTGTGCCAGAGCTGTGGTGTCGTGGTTGGCTCGCGCATCATCGACAACCGGTCAGAATGGCGGACCTTCGCCAACGATGACCAGAACGGCGACGATCCCAGCCGTGTTGGCGGGCCTCAGGACGAGTTCATCGAGGGCCAGCAACTTGCCACTACGGTGGCCTTCTCCGAAACCAAGGCGCACAAGGCTCTGTCCCGCACCCAGAACAACGCAAGCAGCGACAAGAGCCAGAAGAACCTGATGCAGGGCTATAAGGAGATTGTCTCCCTCTGTGAGGCCATCAACATGGGACAGAATGTCTCCAATGCCGCCAAGCACATCTTCAAGCTCGTGGACAAGCACAAGTTTCTCCGGGGGAAGCCGCAAGAGGTCATTATCGCTGGCTGCATCTTTGTCGCTTGCCGCCAGAACAATGTGCCCCGCACGTTCCGCGAGATCTTCAACCTCACCAACGTAGGCAAGAAGGAGGTCGGGAGGGTCTTCAAGCAACTGCAGCAATTTCTGCAGAAGATCCGAGACGAGGATGTCATGGAAGCCAGCACTGGCCTGGACACAGTTACCAGCTACGAGAACACCACCACCAGTGCGGCGGACTTGTGCGGGCGATACGTCTCGCAGCTGGGCTTCAAGCAGCAGCAGAGGATCACCAACCTCGCACGTGCCATTGCCATCGAAGGGCAGAAAGATGTTCGGATAGGAGGCCGGTCGCCCCTGTCCGTGGCCGCCGCCTGCATCTATCTAGTCTGCCACCTCGTCGGCGAACCCCGGTCCTCTCAGCCCATTGCCCTACAGGCAGGCGTGAGCGACGGCACCGTCAAGACTGCATACAAGATCCTCTACAGCCTCCGCGACAAACTCATCAAGGAGGAGTGGCTCACGGATGGCGCCAGCATGGATAACATCCCCGTTGTTCAGGCGTAGAACGCCGACGCGGATATGTGGGAGATTGTGAGCGGCAACCATACTCGCCGGTCATACGGGGCTCTAAGAATATCTTTACCTTCACCGCGGTATGATTCCCTGAAACCCCAGTCATGCACCGCAGACTTTTCATGCGATGTGCCGACGGAAGGGGGTAATTTGCAAGATGCATCTTCGGGAAGGGAAGCTTAGACGGCAAGGTTTGACACAAGCGGAGTTGGGGCGAAATTATGGTATGGGAGTTCATTTTATGGGTTTGTGGTTTGGGATCTGGCACTCGTGCAGCCTCACTCAGATTGGGTCTCGTGTCTTTCATACAGGCTAGGCAATAAGGGTTCTGACTTTGCAACTTGCACTGTTGTCCCATGCGCTGCTGTGAGAGTTTGACCCTCGCTTGAAATCGGGCCTCTGCCATGTTGCTACCCACACAAAACGGCCCCAATGACTCCAACCCACAAAAGGACCATATCCTGAGGCGCCCAGCCTTCTGCCATTCCCCTCCTCCTCACCCGAACCACTCTCTTATAATTCCCTCCTCGTCTTCGTCGGGGCTGTGGCCCTACTCAACTGACGTCGTCACAGTGTTTGCTTTCCGGATGAGGTGGGTGAGCTGGCCCTGTACCACACAATGGCCGTAGCCACCCACACGTACCTAGTAGCCCGTAGCTATCCGTACTGGTTATTTTAACGAGATGATGATCATGCCCCTTTTGTGTCGCTTGGTTTGCGAGGAAAAAAAAAAAAAAAAAAAAGTGAGGTTAGACAACCTTCTCCACTCACCGATCTGATCCTCTAGGAATAGTCGGCGTCAGACCAGGGAAGCAACTTTTGGTTGGCGCTAGCCCTAGTGTCTCTCGCGTCGACAGCGCAAGCAGTCGGGGAGAAAGAGAGGATTGTGGGAGCCCGGGGGTGGGGGAGGGGGGAGGCAAACAATACGTCCAGGTGGTTTTCTAGCCTGACCAAGAAAGCCATTAGTCTGAAAGAAAAAAAGAAGGATAGATTGTAGTCAGGGGCATATGCGCCCAATCAATCAGCTTGCGTCGACCGGTCAGGGAGTCGGGGAGGCGCACTTGCGCTGACCCAGTTGGCTGGGACCACGACGACAGTCTACGAGGCTACGCTATGGCGCGATGCAGCCGGGGAAGAGAAAGGTGTGTGGTACAGAACTGACTACTAGGAGAAACAAAAAAGGAAAAGGGCGGTAAACAGGGAGAGAGGGCCGGCGAATGCGCCAGGCTTAAAATGGATTGATCGGGCTTTTTTTATAACCTGTTTGGCAGTTTATCGTGCCTACTAATAGCACTATAGCCATCTCTCTCGCGTGCGGTCAGGGCAAGCGCTGTGAAGCAAAAAGGGGCGGCCTGCTACTCTCTGCCCACCTGTGTGCTTGGCCGGGCTGTGTTATCGTGGTGACCCTCACGCTTTGGGGTTGTTCCAGGAGTCGCGGATGCAACTGGGCCGCCGAGACCCATTCCGATGTCGCCGGGACGAGGACTGATCCTCCCTCCGTTGCCCACTCGCTCCGGAAATATTCTTTGCAGCCGTGTTGAGCCTCAGCCACATGAGGCAGGGGACTCGCTACGTTGGTCGGACTTATAACCAGGAGGAATGCACCGCCGACGGTCGCATATCATTATGCTGATTGGATCTGCCACCTTGATCGCTCTCTATGCGTGGTTTATTGCGGTGCGCGGCGCGGATCCGCAAGTGAAGCAGTACCAGCATCCGCAACCCCAACAACCACAGTCGCAGCAACAGCAGCAACAGCTGCAACACCTCCTGCAACAGCAACACCCGCTGGCAGCACACGACATCCTCAAGTTTAATTGCTTCGATCCAAAGCTACCCAATGTCACCATTTTCGCCACTGGGGGTACCATCGCCGGGTCGGCCATCAGCGGCAGGGACATGTCCAAGTATCAGATCGGGGCGCTGGGGGTCGACGCCCTGATCGACGCGGTACCGGAACTATGCGGCATCGCGAACATCAGGGGTGTCCAGGTAGCCAATATCGGGAGCCATAACATCGATTCCGACGTGCTGGTACACATGGCCAAAGAGATACAGCGGGACCTGGATAACCCCTTCACCCAGGGTGTTGTGGTGACCCACGGGACTGACACATTGGAGGAGACTGCCTTCTTCCTGGACTTGACGGTCAAATCGGAGAAGCCTGTCGTCGCAGTCGGGTCCATGAGGCCGGCCACTGCCATCAGCGCCGACGGCCCGCTGAACCTGCTCTCCTCGGTAGCCCTTGCTGCCAGCGAGGGCGGGAAGAACCGAGGGGTAATGACGGCCATGAATGACCGGATCGGGGCAGCGCGGTTCATGTCCAAAACCAACGCCAACCGGGTAGACACGTTCAGGGCAGTTGAGCAGGGCTACCTGGGCGTGTTTGACAACACACGACCAGTCTTCTTCTATCCGCCATCGCGACCGCTGGGTCATCGGCACTTTGACATCAGCCAGAGCTCGACCAAGACTGGGCTCCCCAAGGTGGATATCCTATATGGGCACCAAGGCCTGGAGCCGCGGCTGTTCAAGTCGGCCGTAGACCTGGGGGCGCGCGGCGTCGTGCTCGCCGGCGTGGGCGCCGGGTGGTGGCCTACGCTGGCTCGGGAACATGTCGATGCAATTGCGGAGGTGAGCGACGTGACCGTCATGACGAGCAGTCGGACAATGTCCGGGTTCGTTGACGATAGCAGTGGCGGTGTCGGATGTGGCTTCCTTGACCCGCAGAGATGCCGAATTCAGCTACAGCTCTGTCTGGAAATGGGCCTTTCTCGGGACGAGATCCGTGACGTCTTCCAGAACACGGGACAGAGGGGAAGCTGACGGGATGAGCGATAAGGAACTCCACATGCGCTCCGTCGGGCATCATCGGCGAGGCAGGCCCGCTGGGCGGGTTGGCTAAGCAGCGATAGAGTGGTTGGGTCGGCATTTGTGCTTTCAGTTGTCTTGTTCAAAGCGTAGTCGATTAGGAGTGGCCGTTCATGCGTTAGACAGGTAGATAAACGTCTGCATTGAACTCTGGGGTTTCCATCATCTGAGGTAGACGGCGGAAGCCGCGACGCGTTTGCCAGTGCAGGTCAGGAGAGGCCGGGACCATGCTGGCAGAGCAGAGTGACAAGACAGACTGGAGTGATGAGGGGGAGTAAGAGAGGTACGATACACTTGCAGGTGGAAGAATGGGTACCTGATTGAAAATAAGATGAGCTCGACTTGCGTTGGGCAAGAGGGGGAGGATGTGGTAGTCAGGTACTAGGTAGTAAGTTGGTTGGTTGGATTCACGGTGCGAAAGCAGGAGGCATCGTGAACTCCCGGTCCCTTTCGGCTGCGTTGGAGCTGCAATCTGCTGCATGACGGTCCGATGCGGGAGCGCAGGAGCGATGGAGCGACTAGGTGTATGCGCCAGGAAGGAGCAAGGGATTGGATGGAATTATGGCCCGTTACAGCCGGCAACGGAGCTGATGCAGCGGGTGGGCACGCCCTGGGGAAGGAGCGATGTGGCGTATCCTGCGGACGAGTATTGAGAACTTTATTACTACCTAGGTAGGGAAGGTTGGCAGGTACTATCGATAGTAGTAGTACTACTGGATTCAAGTACCCAAGCTACTAACGTTGGTACTTAAGCATTACCAGATGACTCCTGCGGAAGTACAGTACTAGTAGGTAAGGTAGGTGGGTACCTGCCCTTGCATTTCCAGGTTGGCTGGCAGGCACCTTGGGGGAGGCCCGGAGGCAGGAGCGCTCAGTGATACCCTGGTTCTAGGTACTAACGTTAATTACCTGTAGTACAGTAGTAGCTTCTTCTCCAATTCTCTCAGTGCTCCTGCAACCTGGCATCACCAACACCATCGTCATTGCTATCATTACCATCAGCATCAGGAATACCTACTGGTATAAGGAGACTACCCTTATGTAGGTACAGGTATAATCCTTCTCTCTTTCAGTGTCTTAAACTTTTGAGTCTAGTGTGTATGTCCTAACGCTCGTTAGCTCGTCGAGATTGCGCGGCGTTGCTCCCGCCGCCACCAACAAGGCGCCCCACGCACAACATAGGCGCAGCGCCGCAGCCTGCATCAACCCCCTTCCACCATGCCGCGGCTGGTTCCAAGGTTGTTTCAGGGATTCAAGCCTCCTGAAGACCGAAGAGCCAACCAGCGAATCCATATGAGGTCATAACAGGCAAAATGCCCCGTAGACCGAGCCTCTCTATGTACTGTATCTTGGAGTTGAGTGCCCCAACTCGTGGGGACGTGGACGGGCTACAGGCACTATTTGTATGTACGTACATGTGCGTGGTGGGTCTTCCCACAATTCCTCAATGTCCCCTCTTCTCTCCTTTCATGTGCGCCCTCTAACTTTCAAAATCAGGGTGATACGCCGGCTCGTCCAGCACCTGCGCGCCTCGACGCCACGGTACGAGACGCGCCGCCTTTATCCGAGCGCGGCATGCCAACCTCCATGACACACTTTCACTTGACTTGACTTGGAACCGCCTTTGGACTCGAATTTGTCGGCGCTTCGAGGGCTTTCCGTCTTTTCAGTCTTTCCCCATCGCTCACCCTCCTCTCGTTTGCACTCATGAGACGCGACGGCCGGTGTACGCTCGTTTTCTCACTTGGACAACCGTCGCCATGGCCGCCGCCGAGTCGAGTCCCGAGAAGCGGCGCCCGGGCGGCCTCACGACCGCCACCGCCGGCAATCGATACAGCTATGCGCGCTTCCATGACCAGGCCATTGCGCTCAGGGACCAGCTGTTTCAGCGTGTCGTGGCGGCCATAGCTTTAGTCTACCAGCGCACAATCGTTGAGTTCATTCTCCGTCGAAAGAATATCGAGTCGTCCAGAGATGGCAGACATATCCCGTTAAGGATCGAGCACGATTCACCCCTCATGGACACTCGCCGCGGCCATTCCTACCTGTCCAACAGCATCCGCACCTCTCGCTATACCGTCTGGGATTTCATCCCCAAGCAGCTATTTTTTCAATTCTCCCGCGTTGGAAATTTCTATTTTCTCTGCGTCGGCATCCCTCAAATGGTAGGCAGCGTCCAAACTCTGTCGACTTCCATGTAACTCAAGGTCACTAATACCCATCTCCCATCGGACGCAGATCCCCGGACTATCGACGACGGGCACCTACACAACCATCCTTCCCTTGCTGTTTTTCGTGGTGCTTACCATGGTAAAGGAAGGCTTCGACGACTACAGACGGTACCGGCTGGATATGGTAGAGAACGCCAACTTCGCAACTGTTCTTGGCAGGCAAGACAGATATACAGGCCAGCCTCCCAAAACATATCCTTTGGATCGCTGGAATCCATTCAGAACTAAGAAGGCGACGACTCCATGGCCCGTTCCCAACGACGAATTTCAAGGTATCCGATGGGTGCCCACCAGGTGGAGTGATATCAAGGTCGGGGATGTGATCCGCTTGTGCCGCGACGAGGCTGTTCCAGCCGATATCGTCTTGCTGCACAGCGATGGCGAGAACGGTCTGGCCTATGTCGAGACCATGGCGCTCGACGGCGAAACGAACCTCAAGAGCAAGCAAGTATGCCACGCCCTGGAAGGTTGCGATACTATCGCAGGAATTGCACGATGCAGCGCCGAGTTCGTCATCGAGGACCCCAACCCAGAGCTGTACAGCTTCGATGGCAAAGTTGCTGTCGGCGACAAAGCAGTGCCCCTGACACTCAACGAGGTCTTGTACCGTGGGAGCATCCTTCGAAATACGACTTGCGCTGTCGGAATCGTCGTCAACACCGGTGAGGAATGCAAAATCCGCATGAATGCGAACCAGCATCCCAAAGCTAAAAGACCCATGCTCGAGAGGGTGAACAACAAGATCGTGGTTACGCTTGCCACCTACGTGGTCCTTCTCTCAGTCGGTGTCTCGATGGGATACGTCGCATGGCAAAAGAGTTATGAGAGATACGCCTGGTATCTAGATCAGGCCAAGGTCCCGTTCCACCAGATCATCATCGCCTTTATCATCATGTTCAACAATGTCGTCCCCTTATCTCTATACATCAGTCTGGAGATCGTCAAAGTCGGCCAGCTACTCCTACTGAACTCGGATATCGAGATGTACGATGAGGATACAGACACCCCTGCGCGATGCAATACAAACACCATCCTCGAAAATCTGGGGCAGATTGGCTATCTCTTTTCGGACAAGACAGGGACATTGACGGACAATGTTATGAAATTCCGCAAAATTAGCGTGGCAGGGACTGTGTGGCTGCATGAAAAGGACATTGAGGCACCTGAGGCCGACGAAATAGAAGGCGTCGAGGAATCCGGCAGCTCAGATGCGTCGATGCACAAGTCGGAACCGGTGACGCTTGTCATTCCCGAGGACCGTCCGCGACTTGTTGAGACCCCCATCTCACCTTCAAGACCGTCGATGGGGGGCCGACGGTCATCATCCCACTGGCGATCTACCGGACGACCCGACCACGTCCAGCCGGAGGTCAACACGGACGATCTGCTCGAGTATGTCAGGCTCCGGCCGCACTCTGCATTTGCACGGAGAGCCAAAGAATACCTCCTGGCGATGGCATTGTGCCACACATGCTTGCCGGAGAAGAGGGGCGACAAGGTTGAGTTTCAAGCGGCATCCCCCGATGAGCTTGCCCTGGTCAAAGCCGCTCAGGAACTTGGCTACGCCGTTCTCCACCGGAATTCACAGTCTATTACCCTACGTGTGGAGCAGGCAGATGGCGAGGGAGAGGTGTTGACCTTCCAAATTTTGGACGTCATTGAGTTTACAAGCGCTCGCAAGAGAATGTCCATTGTGGTTCGCTATCCAGATGGGCGTATCTCGGTCATCTGCAAGGGCGCCGACTCATCTATCCTGCCGCGTCTGAAGATGTCTTCACTCGCTTTGCAGAAGGCAACAGAAGTCAGGCAGAGTGCAGATCTAGAGCATCAACTGTACCGACGAAGCGGACAACATGGGCCTCGAAACAGTCTGAGCGGCCGGCATAGCTTGACCATTCGCCGAAACCCGGGTATTTCTACGGATCGAAAGCGACCTGAAGGTTCAAGGAGCAAGTCTTTCGAAGTCGGAGGTATGCTGCGGCGTTCAGAAGACGGGCGCCGGGTCTCCATAACGACTAGGGGCTTGTCCTTTGACGGCAGGCAAGTCCCGAGTCCATACCTATCCCCGCCAATCCCCAGCCCGAAACATGTTCCTGATCGCTTCGATTTCCTCGAAGCATCGGAAATCTTGAACGAGTCCGATGTCTTCACCAAGTGTTTCCAGCACCTTGAGGATTTCGCCACTGAAGGACTCCGAACGTTACTTTACGCCCAGAGATTCATATCAGAGTCGGATTATCAGACCTGGAAGAAGGCATATGACGAGGCGTCGACATGCCTTGAGGGCCGGCAAAAGAAAATCGAGGCTGTGGGCGACGAGATTGAGCAGTCATTTGACTTGGTTGGTGCCACCGCAATCGAGGACAAGCTCCAAAAAGGGGTACCGCAGACTATTGATCGCCTACGCCGAGCCAATATCAAGATCTGGATGCTTACAGGCGACAAGCGGGAAACAGCTATCAATATCGCCCACTCTGCCCGACTCTGCCGCCCAGGCTCAGATATCTACATACTAGATGTAACCAAGGGCGACCTGTCATCGCAGCTCTCGGAGCTCGAGGATGATTTGCAGAGCGGCTCCCTGCATAGCGTTGTGGTGATTGACGGTGCCACTTTGACGGCAGTACAGAAGTCCAACGACTTGTCCAGCCAGTTTTACGCGCTCATGATCCTGGTCGACTCGGTCATTTGCTGCAGGGCATCTCCGGCCCAGAAGGCTCTCCTAGTGAAGACTGTAAGATCTCGCCTGCGGGCCCTCAGCGGCAAGAAGAAGCGTGGCCTGACACTCTCCATCGGCGACGGGGCCAACGATCTTGCCATGATTTCGGCCAGCCACGTCGGCGTTGGTATTTCGGGGAAAGAAGGCTTACAAGCGGCCCGCGTGGCGGACTACTCAATTGCCCAGTTCCGGTATCTGCAAAGGCTACTCCTCGTGCACGGCCGCTGGAACTATATCCGGACTGCCAAGTTCATCCTCTGCACGTACTGGAAGGAGATGTTCTTTTACCTTCCCACCGCGCAATATCAGAGATACAACGGCTATACAGGAACATCGCTGTACGAAGCGACCAGCTTGACAGTTTTCAACACACTATTCACGAGCCTCTGTACCATCTGCATGGGGATCTGGGAGCAGGATCTTCAGGCCGAGACATTGCTGGCCGTCCCAGAGCTATATGTCTACGGTCAGCGCAACATGGGGTTGAACGTCTGGAACTATGTTCGCTGGATGTTCCATGCGGCCTGCCAGGGAGTGGCCACCTGGTACGGTGTCTGGGCAGGATACGGATGGATCGTGCCTAGTGGTCGTGACGATACGCTCTACGCGCTCGGCCAGCTTGTCTTCTCTGTCGGTGTGCTCTGGATCAACTGGAAACTATTGTAAGTCCGCTAGTAAGCCAACCTCTGCTCTGGGGAGCAGGCGACGCTAACTGGGAGACAGCATTTTCGAGACACACTATAAGACAACCATCGTCATGGGTTCCTTCTTTGTCACCACTGGGGGCTGGTTCGCGTGGAACGGTTTCCTCGACGGTGTGTTCGCCGCCAAGCCATCGGGCCCGTACGCCATCCGCGACACCTTCACCCAGCGGTTCGGCCGCGATGCGACCTGGTGGTCGACCATGTTTCTTGTCCTCTCACTTCTCGGCCTCATGGACATGGTGCTCCTCGTTGTCAAGAGGACCCTGCGCGTCGAGGGTCTGCTGAACTGGCCGCCGTGGAAGAGAGGCCCACGTCCCGGCGATGGCTGCGACCCCGGAGACTTGGAGATGAAGGTGTGGCAGGAGCTAGAGCAGGATGCTGCGATGCGCGAGCGCCTGAGGAAGATGGCGCGTGACGACGAAGAGGATGACTATTTTGAGGCGGAAGCGGACAGCGTTATGGAGGTGAACACAGGTGTTGTTGGGTGGCAAGACGCGATTTTGAGACGGATTGTGAAGCTGAGGAAGATGATACCCACAAAGGCATGATTTGATTAGATATTGAATGATGCTATATACATGGCGGTACAAAATACATAGGGGCAACCTATTGTTGCAGTCGTACATCACCAGAATCTGCTGGCTCCGGCCGTTTCTGCTCGTTCACCTTGGTCTCATGCATGATGCCTTCCTCACCTCCATCTGCGTTCGACTTCTCTGAGGGGGGCGCTGCCCTGCCTACAATTTCCATGCTGCGGAAGGCAAAGGGCACGATGACCAGGGAGGCCACGCCGAGGCCAAAATTGACCCAGTTGGCAGCACGGATACCCCTGAGCGTGGGTGGGTCCCAGGCCTCCATGCCACCGGCGTGCTCGACGGGTACTCCTCTCGCGCTGGCCATGACGGCTGTCTGTGTGGCGGTGCTGATGGCCAGGCCGACTGCGCGGCCGAGCTGGCCGGCGGCGTTGATGAGGGCACCGCCGACGGCCTGATCCTCGGGCGGGAGGGAGCGGGAGGTGAAGAGCGTGAGGGAGGGCCAGGTGGTGTCGGCGCCAATCACGGAGAGGAGCATGGCCCAGAGGGCCCAGGCGAAGTAGGATGTGCTGGGGGGGATAGGGACAGCGAAGAGGAGACAGGCGACGGAGACGGACAGGTTGCCGCAGAGGAGGATGAAGACGGTGGGGACACGGTCGAGAATCCTGGCGACGACGGCGGCGACGATGCATCCTCCTATGCCGGTGGGGATGAAGCGCAGCATGGTCTGCAGCGGGGAGAGACCCTGGTAGTTCTGGAAGAAGTAGGTGGCGAAGATGAGGTAGTTGTTGAAGGAGGCGAAGAAGACGCACATGATGAGCATCACGGCGCTGAAACGGAGGTTCCCGAACAGGGAGACCTTGACGAGCGGGGCCCTGCCGCCGCTTTTCTCGAGGTGCCGCTGCCAGAAGACGAAGGCGGCGACGATGAGGAGCGAGACGACGATGAGGGCGCTGACCCATGGGGTCGACCAGCCGACCACGTTGCCCTCCGTCAGGGCGAATAGGAGGAGGAGGAGGCCGACGGTGACGAGGAAGGCGCCTATCCAGTCGACGGACGCGGCGGACTTTCGGTCACCGCCGCCCTCGAGGGCCCGTGTCACGGCCGGGGGTGGGGGAGGGATGACAATGATGCCCAGGACCGAGATGGCGCCGGCCATGATGGCGGAGGCGCCAAAGACCCATTTCCAGCTGGCGTACTCGGCGATGAGGCCGGAGACGATGTTTCCGAATACGCTACCGAGGGGAGCGCCGGCGGCTTTGGAGGGAAGGTTGTCAGAAAGAGGCCGTCATGACTTCAGGATATGTGTGTGTGTGTATGTGTTTGTGTTTTTCGGTTTGAACTCACCGTAGGTGCTGAAGGCATAGTTCTTTGCTCGTCCGGGAGCAAATGTGACGCCCAGAATACCAATAGCGGTGGGAACATTGGCGGCGGCACCCTGGGAAGTCATCACCAGCGGTCAGTTTTCTGTATGGTGGGATCCCCCTGTTAAGGGGGGGGGGGGGGGTTTGGGATTTNGGGGGGGGGGGGTGGTTTGGGATTTGTCGACGGCGACGGAGCAGAACGTACCAATCCATGCAGGGCCCTAAACAGGTCAAAAGCAATCTCGTTTGGCAGGAACGGGGTCACGGCGATGATGACGGTGACCCAGACGGAGCCGGCTATGAAGATGAGGCGCTTGCCGTAGATGTCGGCGATGCGGCCCCAGAGCAGGAGGAAGCAGCCAAAGGCGAGCGAGTAGGACGAGACGATCCACTGCAGCCTGCTCTCGGGGATGGACAGGGCCTCGCCGATGGTGGGTAGGATGATGACGACGGTCTGGAGGGAGAGGGTCTGCTCGAAGGGGGAGGTTGTGTGTGTTAGCTTTGCTTGCTCTAGTAGTATGTAATAGTAGGTAGAGTGGAATTTAGATGGGAACTTGCATTCAGAAAAGCGGCGCCCGTTAGGGTGAGCACCAGAGCGATGCACCGGGCCTTTGAAAACGGCAGCGGGGGTTGTTGTTGCTCATCGTCCGTCTTGTTGATGGCATCGTCGGTGTCGCTGTTGTCACCTGAAGAAGCTCTGGTGTTCCAGCTGTGATTGGGGTTGGAGCCCGACTCGATTTGGTGGTCGTTAGACTCGTTCTTTCCCCGATTCCCTTGGCCGTAGGGGGAGGAAGGTGCGGCATCCCCCGATGTCGGAGGCGCCCAAGTCGGTGACGGTACGGATACTCGTTCTGCTTCTATCATTCTCACGTCACCACACAAAGGAATCTGCTTATTGAACGAGGGAAGAATGAGACAGTATGAGGAGGAAAGACGATCATTATAAAGGAACCCCGTGGTAATATATTGACGTGCTTGCATTGCTCCATCGCCGTGCATTTGGCTCAAAGCTCCGGGGGGCGGGTGGGGTTCCGTGGCCGAGCATGGTCGAGTGGGTCTTCCGCCCAGATACTGGGCGTATCGGAGACGGTCTACCCGGACCCAGACTCTCCTCGCCCGACCAAGCGGCACTGCACGTCGGCATCTCCAACCCCGTTCTTCCCCCGCATTGACACATAGCACATACGGCTTTGATTGTGGAAGAAGTACGGAGTTCAAGGACTCGAGATGATGATATATATGTTTCGACTTGAAAAGAGGTAAAGCTGCGAGTTCAGAAATACCAGAGACAAGCGGCTGCTGCTGCTGCTGCTGCTGCTGCTGCTGCTTCGTCCGTCCATGGGTAATTGCATCGTCATCATCATCATCATCATCGTCGTCGTCTGAGAAATACAACATGCCTCTCCAAAACGATGTGCATTGACCGTTCTACTAAGTAGTTACCCTAATCCGCGAGCTCCTCAATCTTCCCTTGAATGCCCATAAAGACCTTCCCTCCCCCACCGAACCCACCATACCGTTATAACACGACAAACAGTCCTGGACGCAAAAACAGCCCCCAGCATACGCCCGCAGGCCCTAACGAATGGCGCAACCCTCCCCACTTGTTCCGGATACCCCAAACTCAGAATAGGAATAACAGGCAGTTTGTTTGTATCTTCCCGGCGGGAGGGGGGAGGGCAGAGGGTTTTCATAATACAAGCCCCCCATTGCTTTGGGAGCAGAGAGTTCCGGTGAGTAAAAAGTGCAAAACAAGATAAAAGTCCCCCTACCCCAACCCCCTTTCACCTCCCTCAGCGCTGCCAATGCCAAACCTTGTGCACGCGCCCTGTTTTTTTCTTCTTTTTCTCTTTTTCTTTCGGGTTGTTTTTCTCTCGGCCGTCCATTCTCACCAGCGTTGTTCCCTATCCCGTGGGCGCATGTTGAAAAAATAAAATAAAATATAAAAGAGTACAAGATTCCATAGTGTTTGTTTTTGATAAAGACAATCATACACGGAGGTTCGACTGGAGCACGTGTTGCTCTCTCGATCCGCAACGTCGCCCTACAGGGTAGACATGCGCACCGAGCCCATCACTGCTCTCGACTGTACTCCTCATGGAGCGATTCCAGGGCTTCTCGGTCTCCGACGGCTAGTGGTAGTTCCCGCCCCAGCCTCGCTGCTGGTGCTGCTGGTGCTGCTGGTGCTGCTGCTGGCCACTGCCGTAGTAGCCGCCGCCGCTGCCGCCGAAGCCGCCTTGGCCGTACGAGCCGTAAGGCGTGTTACCGTGCTGGTTTGCGCCGCCGGTACCGCCCATGCCATAGGCGCTGCTGCCGTGGAGACCATGTCCCTGCAGGTGGTTGGGGTATCCCGCGTACGCGCCGGCTCCCATCTGCGAGGCCTGGGGAGGCGGGAGTCCGCTCTGACTGGCCGGTGCATTGGCTCCAGCCGTCGCAGACCCTGGGCGGGCTCCACCGAGCGAAGGAGAGGGGCCCGAGCCGGCCTTGTCGCCAAACGGCTTCAGGTCATCGTTGGCAGACGGGTTGCCGCCGGCCTGGGCCTGGCTGTTGAACCCCGGTCCCTGGGACTGGAAGGACGAAGCGCCCCTGGCGAAACTATCGTGCACGCTGCCAAAGCTGCTGCTGCCGCCTAGGCCGGGTGCGCCGCCAGCCTGGCTGGCGCCGGCTCCGGTTCGCGCGTAGTCGCCCAGACCGGACCCGAGGCCGCTCTCCCGGTGGAGCGAGGACTGGGCAAACGACGCGGGGGAGTTGGCGTGCTCAAACGGCCCACTGGGAGACATGCCGTAGGGCTGGCCATACATGCCGCCCTTTCCACCATAGGGGCCGAATCCTCCCTGGCCGTAGCTACCATAGTATTGCTGGTAGTAGGGGTTGTTATAGTATGGGTGGTAGTTGGGGTACTGCGGTTGGGATCCGGGCGCCGTCGCAGCCTGCTGCTGCTGCTGCTGTTGGGCCTGGGTGGTAGGGTTGGGGGTCGAGTGGCCGCTGTTCTGAGCCTCGCCGGCTCCAGCTCCGAATCGAGGCTGAGTGTGGACGCCAGCACCGCTCTGAGGGTACTGGCTCAGGTTATCAGCCTGCTGCGAGGCACCGTAGCTGCCAAAGGGGCGCTGCTGGCCGGGCACGCTGTCCGGCTGGCCGTGAGCACCCTGCTGCTGGGCAAATTGATGTCCGTAGTAGGTGTAGGGGTTCCGTTCTTGCTGATTTGCCGTGTAGTACGACGAGTAATCGCTGGGAGCCGAGCTGAACGCGCCGCCAGGCTGCTGCGAAGGCGGCTGAGAGGTCTGGGCCGAGAAAGAGTCGAAGGGAGGCTGCGCGGCGGGCGCTGCCTGGTGGCTGAACGGGTCCAACGGTTTCTGGGGACCATCCTGAGCACCAGGCTGGCCGAATCGTCCGTACGGGGGGTGCTGAGCGGCGGCGGGCTGAGTGGGAGCTAGATTATTGTCAGCGTCTATCTCCGTATCGTGAGAAGTTTGTGGGTGGGCAGCAATACCATTGGCGGGAGCAGAAGATTGGACACCTGACGCTTGCGGGGCTAAAGTCTCATCAGCAACACTGGAGTTAACGTGGCGCCAGTCGAATACTCACCACCAAGTCCAGGGGCACCGGGCTTCTCCGGGACAGAGCCCGGCTGTGCGACGGGAGGCAGGGAAGTGCGAGGATGAGAGACAGGCGAGTCTGCCGGCGGCTGGGTCCTCGTCTCCGGCTCCTCGCGGTCCCCATCGACATCATCTTCGCCACCACCGAGGTGGAAGGCACCAAACTGGACGGCGGCACGGTCGACCTCGCGGTTTCCGGGCATACGAACGGCTTCTTCCTGGTCCAGCACGCGCCGCTGATGCGTGGGGGTGCGGATTGTGCGCTCAGCTGTGGGCTTGATCGCAGAGGTAGCATAGCTGCTGCTTGGTGTCTGGCCCTGTGCTTGGTGCTGCTGTTGGGCAGCCGAAAGGGGGGTGGCCGTGGTGCTCTGTCGAGGGTCCCAAGAATCGTCAGCTGTGCCTGCGGTGGTATAGCTAGTGGGTGGTTTGGTATCGTCAACAACCTGTTGGAGATTCGTCTTGGTGAGTTCATCGTGGGAGGGCGAGAGCGCGACTTCGGGTTCGATTACGGCGGCAGGAGCAGAGGGAGCGACGGTAGTGGCAGGGGCGGCTTGTTCGACGACAGGTGTGGGCTCCTCTTCAGGAGCGGCAGGTTCAGGCTGTGGCTCGGGTTCGACGGGGTTGGTTTCGGTAGTAGCAGGCTGGGGTTCGGTGGGTTCAGATGGAGCAGGGGCAGCAGGGGGCTCTTGGGCCTTGGGGACGGCAGGCTTGGGGACGGTGGACTGCCGCAGCATGCTTGCCCAGGTCTTGGCCGGGGGCGCTGCAGGCTGGGTGGTCTCAGCGGGGGGAGCCTTGGTGGCGGCGGTATCGGCCCCGAGGTTCTCGTCTGTCCATGCGGGCGATTCCTCGGTAGGCACTGAGAGCGGCTGGTTCTCCTTGGATCGCGTGCCATTGGGCGCAGCCTGGGTGGCACGACCACGACCACGGCCGCCTCTGTCCGCAGCCCTACCGCCCCTTCCACGGCCTCCCTCCGAGACAGCGCGGCCTCCGCGAGCGTTCCGGGGAGCGGTCGACGAGTCATTCTTCGAGACGGACGAGGGAGCGTCCTGAGCCTTGGGCTTCGATGGTTTCTTGGTCTTGGAGACCTCGCCCCACTGGGAGATGTTACCTGGGGAATGACGATTAGCATTGAGTAACACCGGTAGTGGCACCGCAAGCAGTAGAGCGTGATGACGATTGATGCACACACAAGACGCGGTCGGATACGGTTGGCGAACATACCTTCGGCGATGCGAGTCACAGCCTCGTTCTCGTCACCATTGGTCTCCTGGAGAGCAAAGAGGACGTCGACCTCGGACCAGTCAGGGAACATTTCGCGAATGACGCCAGTCTTGCCGCCGTACAGCTTCCGAAGCTCGCCAATATCGCCCTCATCGTCAAAGGCCGAGGTGGCGCCGTCGGCAGACTTGGTGTCCGGCTTGTCGCCGTTAGTCCTCCGACCGCCGCGGCCTGCAAAGCCTCCTCTGCCACCTCGACCGGAGCCTCTGCCGCGCGAGGCGGAGGGCCGAGAAGCTACCTCGGACATGAAGAAGGGGAGTTTCGGGGATGATTTCTGTGATGATGGAGGCGGGAGGCGGGAGGGGAGAGGTGAACCGTCAGCTGTCGCCTGCGAAGAGCGACGAGCAGATGGTTTGCAAGGGCGACGCTGCCAGGGCCAGTCGGTCGCAATGGCTCAGGAGGGCGAGAGAATTATAGAGAGCAGAGAGGAAAGGGAAAAAAAAGAAGTCGAACAACGCAGACGCGATGGAGGCGGAGATGGGCCAAATTGGTGCGGGCGGATTGGGGTTGCCCAGAAAGTCGAATGGTAGAGATGGGGGAAGAAGAGTAGGCGATGCCAAAGAGGTGAGATTTGCTGGTACACGACGTGCAGAGCAAGGTTTTGCCATCCATGCATGGCCTTAGCGGGCTGCAGGCGGCGGTCGGTGGTTGAGTACAGTAGGTGAGTCGTAGTATGTAGGTACTTAGGTAGCTAGCGCAGGGAGCAAACTGCCCTCTGCCTTTCTGCTAGGTACTAACCCACCCACCCCTAGCACCTGACACCTGCACACATCAGCTGCCACTCACTCGCCAGACTCGGCTGCATTCATGCCCTTTCGCCCAGCCACGCGCACAGACCACAGTGACCACAACACACACACACAACGCAACACACACACGTCGTCTTCCGCCTGTGGGGTTGGTCCATGAGGCTCTCTCGCTCGCGTTGGGCTGAAGCGAGGCGCTTGAGGCAGTACGAGTACATAATACTCCGTTATCCGTGCACCCAACTGCAGGCTTTTACACGTAGATGACTCTGAGTCTGAGCTGCTCGTACAGTACCAGCTGTCTAACAGCGTACGTGGCCTGTCGTCCGTCATTTACCCATCAATCGCTTCAACCTGCCGTGCCGTTACGAGTAATTCAAGTTGTAAGTAAGTACCTTTGCTACTACGTAGTACAGTACTTACAGGTAGGTACCAGCACTCATCGCGATCCGATCCACTGTGGCCCTGAACTCAAAATGCAGGGCGAGGCACCAAGGCATCAAGGGGTCACGCAACCCACGCTCTGGGAACCTAAAAGTTGGAACTAGGCCAATCAGTAGACTTTAGACAGTATCTGTGTCCCCACTCAAGCTCCCTGCTTAAATGGGCAGCGCAGCGGAACTGGTGACATGAGGGGAACCGATAGGATCAGCTCACGTGATCTTTTTGGAGACTACCTTTCCTTCGATGGGTACGGATACGCAACGCCGCATTCCGGTTTCGTTGCTTCGTGACGGCGTCATATTCACGGCCAGGGTGCGCAGTCGAGTCACCACAAAACCCATACGACCAGACAACCTGTGGCCTGTGGGCCTCTTGTTTTTTTCTCCTTCTTGTTATCTCCCTCGCTAGCGACACGAGCATTTATTGTTCGAACCGACAGGCCGCACCCCCCAAAGTCCTTCTTCCCCCCCCNCCCCCCGCCATGAAGCCGACAGGAACGTCGCGGGCTCTGAAGTACCTGTTCGCAGGTTACCACGAGCCCGCGCCGCTGTCGAAGCAGCAATCCCAGCGCCTCCTCAATGGCCTCAAGTCATCGTTTCGGGACCAGCTAGATCGCGAATACGGCCGCTCTAGCCGCAGCCAGCCAACCACATCGGAGCCATCCAACAGCGCCGACGCCGCCGCGCCCATCGCCCGAGAGCCCGCGGTGAACCACCATTTGAAGACCATCCTGTCGAACCCGCTATTCAGCTACAAACCTGGTGCGAAGTCGCCTCTGCCACCTCCGATGCTCTCCTCTAAGAAGGACCCCATGGAGGTCTTCGACCATGCCGTGGCGAGGGGGATGATGACGCTCAAGGCAGCCACGGGATGTTTGCTAGCCAAGCGTCACCAGATGCACCTCGCATCCGATATATCCTCTGCTCCCGAGAACACCGACACTGGACTCCGAGTTCTCCGGTGGCTCCGCTCATCCCGCCCCGCCAGCGACCTGAGCTTCCTTGCCAATGGCGCCTTTGTCTCAGCGCTCTTTCCATTTCTCGTGGAGGAGGGCCTGGAGCACGTAGTCTGCGAGTGGGCGGTTCGCGTCGTGGATGGTGATGCGTCAGCAGGGAGCACACCTGATGACGGCAAGCGGTGTGCGCATGCGGCCGACTTGCTGCAGCGGCTGGTGAAGATCCAATGCCAGGCACAGCCACACGGCAATCTGGACGGAGCGATCACGACACTCCTCGAGGCACAGAAGTCGCTCAGCTCCCCGCGCCTTCTTTCACAGACCCTCTTCCCTCCTTGGCGCCTGGTCTCATGGTTCTCGACAGTCGAGTCATATGACAGGGCTACTGCATCAGAAAAGCTGTTTGATGCACATATGGCCACCGGTCACCGCCTACGCAGCCGCATCGACGTTCCCAACGCCCACCTGTGCCTGTATCACCCTACATCTCCGGACGCCACCGCCGCGCTCCGCTTTTTCGACGATAAGGAGAAAGTGCGGACGTTGATGCAGAAGGACTCCGCCAAGGAGACTGCGTCATCCAGGTATAGAATGGGCCTCCTTCAGTGGGTTGCCGTCCTGGGCCATGATACAGTCAGCTTCCTCACGAGGTCTGGGAGGGTTCAGGAGGCGGAGCGTGTAAAGTGGCTCATGGACTGGGAGCTGTCTTCCCTCCCTAGCCATACCTTGGAGCCTGCCTGATGAAGCCGAGAATGGTTGGCGGGCATATATCGGTTGAAGAGGAGCCGCCTAGTTGGGCCGACTCCCCCATGAACTACTTTGCCGACACGGGCGATACTCTGCATCACCCTTGGACTTTCCTAGCTCTCAGGGGCCCGGCAAGAACAAAAAGCCCTATGAAGGTCGCGAACAGATGGGCCCACGGCGTCGTGCCGTCTTAATCACGGCAGGGAAACGTGTCTTCGGACCATGTCCCATTCCAGAGCGCTAGGTTAGGACACAACTAAACCTAGCTCGGACATGTGTGGAAGAGATGCATGGGCAACCCAGCATATCTAGTAGCAGCTACAGGCACCCACACAGACACACTCACCATATATATATATACACAATCCAAGAGCAAAAACATGTATCTTAGGCCAGAGACGGTGTTATTGCGGTGTGGTATCAATGTAAATACATAGCATCTTTCATGTCCTCCTCAGTCCGACTCGCTGTCATCGACCGAGTCCGAAAAGCCCTGAAACTCTTCCTCCGATGACGACTCAGCAGCCTTCCCCGCCGGTCCGGCACCGTTCTCCCCACCATCCTCGCCATCGGATTCGGGCTCCTCCACCTCAAACGTGCCCGAGATGTCCCAGCGGTCACCCTTGGCCCTGCTGCTCACGTACTTGACAAACTTGAGGGCGCCGCTGTCCCGCAGGACAATGGCCATCTTGTTCCACGAGGCGCTCTGGAAGAAGAGGATGTTGTCGTCGTCGGTGGCCGACTTGTAGATGGCGGCGTCCTCGTTGGTGTCGTCGGCCGAGGCCATGTACACCTCGTGCCCGCCCACATCGTCATCGTCGTCGCCGCCGTCCACCTGCTCTTCGGCGGGCTCCTCTTCGACGGCCCTGCCCTTGCCCTTGCCCTTGTCCTTGCTCTTGGATTTGCCCTTGTCCTTCTTGCCGTTCCGCTCAGCCTGGGCGGCCTCTTCATCCTCGTCGTCATCATCGTCGCCCCATCCCGTGGTCGGGGTGATTCCCAGGCTGAGCTCAAGGCGAGGCTTGCCCTCATGGCCGGTGGCCAGGGTGTAATCCTTGCCGCGGCGGAAGCGGCGGGCCATGACATCGTGGCTCTCCACCGTGCAGCCGGTCGCGACCTGGAGCCAGTGGCGGAACTGGCGGCTGGGGAGGAGGATGTCGATGAGTTCCGTGATGGGGGACTCCTCCTGCGAGGTCCGGAGCTGGTCCGCGCCGCTGGGGTGCTGGTAGAGATAGCGGTGCTTGTGAGGCGGCCTGGATACCCGCCAGGGAGAGGTCTTCTCGATGACGGCGCTGTCACCACCCAGGTCCTTGGCGTCCTCGGCCGCGACGTACTCCTTTAGCCGCCTGGCAAACTTCCTGCAGAGGATGTCGGCCAGGGTGATGCTCGAGTTCTCCTCAAAGTGCTCGTTGATCTGCTCGAGGGTGTCGGGCGTCAGGTATGTCGGGGCAATGTACTTGAGCAGGAACTCAAGGTCGGCCTCCTCGAACTCGGCCTCGCTGGCCTTGGGCTTGTCGACCTTGACGGCGCGCGACTGCGGCGCGTCGTACTGGGCCGGGTCGCCCTGCAGCTGCATCAGGCTGCTGTTCTTTGCGTTCTTCTCCTCTTCGCCCTCGATGTAGCCGTCCTCGCCCTCCTGGGGGATGTGAAACCAGCCACTGATGGCCATGCGCACGCGGCCGCCTTCCTTGTCCAGCTGCGCCTTGGTGGCTGCGTGGTAGACTTCCTCGACGTCGTGGAAGCTCTCGCCAGGCTGGACGGCGAAGAAGCTCAACTGATTCCAGGCGGGCGGGATGATCTTTGAGGGATCCGGCAGGGGCGTCTTGGCCACCTCTCCCTTCCCGTCCCTCTTGAGCTCCTGGACCGGGTACAGCCGCAGGGCGCCACCCCACTCGGGCTGCCAGGGTGTGTCGGGATCGGTCAGGTACAGGATGTAGCTGACGCGGCGGCTGCCGATGACGTCGTCGTGGCAGAGGAGATAGCAGCCCGGCGTGTAGACATTGATGGCCATGTCGGTCTTGCGACCGCTGAGGGGCCCGCAGCCGGTGATGTGGGAGATGTAGTCGCGGAAGGCCTCGGAGTAGACGGCGTCGCGGAGGCGGAGGAGCGAAGGCAGCTTGGCCAGGGACTCATCGTCGAGGCCGTCGAGGTTGGCCAGGTCGCCGGACTGGTGGATCTTGTAGATGTCGGTCTCCTTGGGGGTGAAGTGGACATTGTCCCTGATCTCGTCGCGGACGGAGCGGAGGAGCTTGTCGTCGACGAGGTCGTGGATCACGGCGTGCTTGTAGGGGGCCGACTTGGCGTACTCGTCGGCGTAGGAGTTGTGGATCTTGCTGTCGAAGAGACCCTTTCTGAATCGGCCCTTGGCTTCCTCGGCGGAGAGCGCTGGGAGAGGAAGCGAGAGGTCAGCTCGGCCATCGTTGCTGGGAGTGCGACGAGGATGGAGGGGCCAGGCAGGGGGGGATGATGCCTACCGATCTTGGACTTCTTGTTGCGAATGAGGTTGTCGGCCTTGCCATTGGCCTGGGTGTCTGCTTTGCGCTTCATTGTAGGCAGCTGCAGGATACGAAGTATTCGTGGTGTAGATGTGTAGATGTAGAGAGGAGGTGTATCGGGATTCGGGACAGTATGCAATATCAGATTTCAGTCCATGTTGGGAGGTGTGGGTGTGTGGGTGTGTGGGCGTTTGGTGGTGGTGGGCTGATTGTCGGCCACCATTTTTTAGAAACGTCTTTTTTTTTTTTGTCCCTCTCCGGGCCTCAGGGCCTCACCGAAGAAGCAACTATAACTGCCTTGACACCACCATCGCATCCCAGCTGACTTGGTCCAACCACCAGGGCCCCATCTCATGCAATTGATTTGAGCGCTTCTGGTTCTCCCAACGTACCAATCATTCATATTGGGTAAAACGGTCGCATCGCTCATTCGACGATTCGGCTCCGGACGGGGATCATGGCGGAAGCGCCAGAGGCTGCGACGCGGCGCGCGCGCGCAACATTCATACGAGGCCCTGTTTCTATTCGCTCGAGCGAGGCGACGCCAGTCTGCACAATGCATTGAAGGATAGACGCCCATCCATAACGACGTCTCCCCCCGATCCAACTCTCGTCTGCACCTCTTGGACCGAGTGAGGTACAGTAGGGCGGGTTGTTGCTTGGCTCTGCACCCGTACGCATCGTGTGAGCTCAATTCTCGTGCCGAATCACCAAGTCCGCGTTACGGAAGAAAGTCGGTCAATTGTACCTGTACTCGTACTCGTACTGGTAGAGAGCCGGAGGAGCGAGGGGCCGTGCATGCGGGTCTAATTGGCTATAACGCCGGCGGACCGCCCGGGGCTCCACACCGAGTTCCGGGGGACCCGTATCCCCGTATCCCCGTATCCATCTCCGTACACGCCGATCCGATCGGGTTTAATGTCAAGGTATAGATTGTTTTGTTTCTGCAGTAGTTCATCTGTATCCGGAATTACCGTACGGACCGTAAATGCTGTACTCCGTGGGCGAGTATTCTTCTCCCATAACATCTCAGAGAAGCCTCTCCTGCGCCTCAACAAGGCTCATGAGCGGTACTACGACGCCGGCGTGCCCGCGCTTCAATCACTATACTCGCACGCCTTCGTGCTGCAGGCGACCGTGCACATTGCCCAGTTGACCGTCCCCTGGGGCGCGCGATGGCATCATGCCGCGCCTCGAACAAGCTGTTTTGGGGACCTAGGCAGGCGGCTGTCGCGGGCCAGAATCTCTACCGCGTGTGGGGCCTGCGGCGGAAAGTTTACGTGACATGACTGCGCAGGCCGTCAAGGCTGCGCTTGGTGTGGTGGCGGGACAGGTTGCTGTTGGGTCCGGGGCGACATGGGCTGGGCTCTGGAAGGAGTCGTCTCCAACTTGTCGAGGATACGCCGAAGCAATGGGCAGTGAGTGCCCCAAGGGGGTGCGAGCGCTGGCTATGAAATGCTAGAGTAGAAGATTAGAGTGACGTGATAGACATAATGACAGAACGGATGGCTGAATCGAGAGTAAATTGCCCCTTTCCAGTTGCCGTATCAGATTCCAAATGGGCAAGGCATAGAAGAGCGCCACCCGTGTTCCGTGGCCTCGACTCGACGTCAGGGAACGCGCCCTTGCTTCTCGGTTCAATATTTACTGGCGCATTTGGGGCAGAGCCGGCCGTTCTGCTTGGTCACATACTCCTCCTGGCCGGTAACGTACCAGCCCTCACTGCCCACAGCGGTTGGCGCCCAGAACACGCTCTTGGGGTCGATCCTGTTCTTGATTTCCAGCAGGCGGTCGTAGTGCTCCCCGTAGAAGGACTGCGCAAACTCTGGGTCCATTACATCGCCTTCGTTGAGGTAGCCGCCGGCGCCGGGGCTGATGTCCTTAAGGCGCTGGGCGAGGTCGTTGGTGAGCTTGTTATGGATGGCGGCGACCTCTTCCTCCGATGTGTCTGCGTCCCAGGTTAGGCCGATGATGTTGAACATTATGACGTCACGCCAGGCCGGGTTCACGGAACTCTCAGGAGTGTTCTCGGGCTCGTCGGCGTTGATGTTGTAGTGGACTAGGAATGCGCCCTCCTCGACGATTCCGCGGATTGTCTTGATGGTCTCGGCCATGAGTTCCTTGTCCTCCCAGTTCTTACGGGGCAAGAGACGGGATGCTGTGCGAGCATAAGGGCTACCAACCCTCTCGACAGGGAAGTGACGTGACCAAGCCCCGTACAGGCTCTCGTGCTCGAAGAATTCGATTTGTGGATCCACGCCGAGCGCGGCCCAGTCATCCAGCAAGGGTTTGACGAGCTTCTTAAAATCGACGAGCTTCATGCCAGGGACCATGAGGGGCTTCGCCCTCCACGCGTAGCCGCCTTCGGGGAGGGCAGACATACGGCAGTAGCCGTAGCTCTTGGCGTCGGAGAACTCAGGGTAGCGCGTCCAGTACGCCTCGATAGCCTTCCAGAAGGTGTCGTCTGAGATGTTCATGGCGGTGGTTGTGGTGTCCCAGGTCATGCCGGACATGACCGTCTTCGCATGGACCTTGACCGTCATGGAGGTGACGACCCCCCAGGTCGCGGGGCCCCCGCCCCGAATGGCCCAGAAGAGGTCCTGATTCTGGGTTTCGTCGGCAGTGATGAAACGGCCGTCAGGGGTGACCATGTTGACGCTCAGGATCTGGTCGGATCCGAGACCGTGGATGGGAGTAACGGGGGCATGACCTCCACCGGCCAGGTAGCCGCCAGTGACACCAACAGTCTACATCATGCATCAGCTTTGGGAAGACAAAAGGCGCAGATACTCTCGGTTGGGCTCACACGACACTCGCCTGCGACGGCGGTGTACCCCTCGCGCTCGGCGACTTCGTAAAGCTCGTAGACCATAACACCGGCTCCCAGCTTGAAGGCGGGGCCTCTGTAGCTACCGCCCGCAGATTCATAGTCGTGGATGACCTCAATGTCCCGGAGATGATGTGTCCAGAGAGACAAGGCACCCTGTCCAGTGTTCTTGCCCAAGAAGTCATGGCCGGTGTTGCGGACGACGAGGCGGATGTTGGTCCTGCGGGCGAAGTTGATGGCGAGTTGGATCTGAGCTACAGTGGTGACGTTGAGGGAGTAGGCGGGGAAGCCCCCGAGGGTGCAGTCCTTGCCGAGAGCAGCATCCTGGGGCTCGCAGGTTGCACCCTCGAAGAGCGGCGACATGACGGAGCTCGGGTCAGGGACGCTGCGCGCAGGTCAGCCATATTAGCGAACGAGGGAGGAACAAGGGGGGGAAGAGAATTCCAGACTGACTGGGTATCAGAATCGTTCCAGTTGTTTATAAGGAACTGGCACCTCGCCTCGTCGTAGTACTCGCCCTCGTAGCAAGCAGAGCCAAGGGGCACGGTCCGGATCAGGGCACCGCCGGTGAGCAGGTCCAAGGCCTCCCATGTGGCCTTGCTGGGATACGAGGCGTCGCCGGGCATCGACTTGCACTTGGGCTCGGGTGACTGGGTGTCATTGTCAAAGGCAAATAGGGAGATGTTGCTAAGCTTGAGGCCTGTGAGGTTGGCGAGGACACGGTCGGTCAGCTGGAGGCTCTCGAAGCCACCATGGCCGGTGGCAACGTCCACTGCCGGGCTGACGTTGGACTCATCGGCGGCTAGTCTAGTGGTCAGCGGGATCTAAGGGACAGAGGGCGCGTAGAGGGCTGAGCGACGAACCGACTGTCTTGTTATTGACGGTGATCGTCTGGGCGCTAGAGCTGGACGTGATGGCGAGCACCGACAGCGTCGCCGCGAGCCACCAAATGGACGGCCGGTGTAACATTAGCGCCGGGGGGGGACAGAGAGGCTCAGACCAGATGTCTCGACGGCAGTAGTTAGGCGCAGATAAAGGTGCTGTACTGGACCTAATACCAGCAGTGTCCATACATTTATGGTCCATACATTTATGGAAGATGTGACGGCGTCGTCCCGGGCCATAAGGCCCATGGATTGGAGCCGGGGTCTGCATGACCTCTCTCACCTTCCCGGACACACATCCGTTCCAGCGCCATCCAGATGTTCAGCTTCGTGAGCACAGCTGCACAGGCATTTGATGCACCCCTGGATTCCTGTGGGTCGACCCAAACGTGGGGATGGGCATGGCATCCTGTCGAGCGGTGGAGCTCGTTGCGTTTGGCGTCGCGCACGGTGTGGATGGCGATGAATAAGACGGTGGCCATTCCTCCGTGTTGAGGTCTCTTCACTGGCCTGCGCGCAGTCCGTTAGGTACCTGGTGTCAGGTAGTACCTCGTACGAGTATGAGATGATGCACGAGCAGACAGACGTGATGTTAAAGCGTGGATGGAAGCGTGGATGGTGTTTGAAGTTCTGAACTGGGGAGCAATTGCGGCAGGAGCCCTTGCTGTTGTTCTGCCGCTGCGCCTGCCTCCCAACATGAACGGTTGTTAATTTCCCCACCCTCCCCCACTCCCTCACTCCTCACTCCTCACCCACCTCCTCTCGGCCTCGTCATTCTCTCTACCACCCACCCGCTCTCTGCGTGTCCACAGTCGCGAGCAGTGCGGCCATGTGCCTCGATGAAAACGGCTGATCGCAGCTAATACGTACCCGTACTCTGTACATTCTAGGAAAAAAAAGCGTCATAAATCACAGCGATACACTGAGATCAAGATCAGACAGGCATAGTATCCGAAGCTGACACAAATCGGTTCAGTATTCCCCCCCTCCCCCCTTCCCCCCGCCAATCCAGTACCGGCGTCGTGCAGAGGAAAGAAGCCGCACAAACCGATGGAGATTGATGTGGGGATCAAGTCTATTAGCAGCAGAGCTGCCAAGCCAAGCCACCCGCTGCAGGAACCAAATCAACAGGACCACAGGAGCGGATATCGTAGGTAGTCCTTCTGAGAAGCCATCGACTTATAGCCAACGAGGCCACACGAGTACATCCTTCAGCCTTGCGCTTGGACAAATTCCAAAGGCGAACAAGAATATGAGCCGGCTTCATTGACGGACACCATGAGGGGCTGAACAACTGCGCCCTTCAGACGAGGAAGCCATGACCCCCACAAAACCTCCTTTCCCGCGGACCACATCATGACATTGGATACAATCCCGGTCAGCTCTCCACAGGTCAGCTCCCACTAGCATGGGGATGGAGGGGGGTTCTCGGAGCTCGCTTCCAGAAAAACTCTTTCCAGCTCCACAGAAAGTAACCAAGGTACGGATTTCTGCCTATCCCCTTCCCCTCTAGAGGCCACCGGGTCACGGCAACGGAACCGGGACTGTAGGTGGCGGCCGCTCAAAGACGCCTAGAATGCCCCTGCCGGCGAAAGGCTTCGGAGGGTCGCAAGGCTGGATGGACGGGCGGCATATCAAATGACTTACGAGTTCGTATACTGTACATGCTCGTCACCGGCGTACCCAGGCTTTAGAGACGCTAAAGTGCGATCGAAACCATCCGCGATTTCGCGGAGCTGACCGGCGTGCTGATCTCTCCGCTGTGGAAAACAAGGACGAGATGACCCCTGTCCTACGCTCCGGAGTTGAAAGTCTCTCGTCCAAGACTCGTCCCTGCTAGGGGGTTGCTAGCCGGCTAGCACTTCTCGTCTGTCTCCACTGTCGTGGCTTCACCATTCATGGGTTCAGGGCTCCCCCGCGGGCCTCATGACTTGGACAGTTTAACGAAAGTCTTATGCACGGCATCTACAGTTTCCCAGGTTTCCATGCATGGACTCTCGCCCCGGTCCACTTAGGGCGTCGCCATCTCGGATTTGCTGCCGAGTCGACGGACTTTGATTCCTACTGACGAGTGCCATCATCGCCGTCTCTACAAAGATAGCATCGACCCAGCTTGGATGGAAGTGATGGATTTCTCTTCGACACTTCAGGTAAGGTCCGACGGACCCGGGCCCGGACCCTACCCCGACGTTGCCAGTATACCAACGCCGCCGCTGCAACGGGTGGGAGTCTTCATTATCTTTGTCTTCCCGGCGTTGGCAACTGTTGTCTTCGCCGGACGGATATATACTCGTCTCAGTACCCGGACGCTCGGTCTAGGTAAGCCTCGTCTCTCTGATCCTGCCAGGTTAATATTCAAGCTTCCTCGGCTTCTGGTCGTGGCCAGTTTTGGCTAACTCGTGCATACCAGACGATTGGCTTTGTGGGCTGGCACTGGCCTCGGCCATTTTAGTATCCTCGAGTTTGTTCATGTGTAAGGACTTACGGTATACCATTGTGCCGCGACCATCGGCTAACGGGCCTGGAATATAGTCTTCAAGCTCAACTACTACGGCTGGGAGGACGACAAGGTTCCCGACTTTGACCCTAGCGCTGGCCTCTGGTGGAACTTCTTTGAGCAGCTCTGCTACAATCCGGTGCTTGCACTAGTCAAGTGCTCGGTGCTAGTATTCCTCCTCCGCCTCGGAGGGCAGCACGACGCCGTCTTCAAGGTCATCTGGACACTGATGACCATCACGATCCTCCATGCCATCGCCGTCTTCTTTGGGGCCCTGTTCCAGTGCGTGCCGATCAGGACGAACTGGAACCCAGAGCTGAGGGAGGATCCAAACACCAAGTGCATCGACAACAGCTTCCACATCATACACTCGGCTATAATTATCGCGACCGACGTGGCCATTCTCGCAGTGCCTTTCTGGATCTTCCTGGGACTGAGGATGCCCCGCGGAGCCAAGGTAGCCGTACTTGGAGTGTTTGCCGTCGGTTGCTTGTGAGTAGAGCACTGCGATATACTACTTTCAGGCCGAAGAGGCATATGGCGAGCTTCATCGCTGACCTCGACTTCAATGCAGGGTTCCGATTGTCGCCGTCATCAGGCTGGTCAACCTGTACAGACTACTGTATCTTAACGAAAGAGCGAGGCACTACAACATTGCCTACGTGTGGACGGCGGTCGAGGTCAACCTGGCCGTCATCTGCTGCTCGATGCCGGCGCTGCGGCCGCTCCTCAGCCGCTGGTTCCCCAGCTTGTTCGGGACGGACTTCTCGGGGAGGATAAGCGAGCCGTACCGCGGCGGGGCGGCAGGGGCATCCAACCGCCTGGCCTCGGGACACAACCACAGCAGGTCGGACAATCGCGAGAGCCACCGGATGGACAGCATCATCAAGGAGCTCCACCCGACGGCGCGGAAGCAGACACGTACCGAGATCCGGGGTGTGTCGCCGTCGGGGTCAGAGGAGGGGATTATGACATATAACGGCATTCTGCGGACGACGAATTTCAATATCCGGTACGACAATGCCAAGCCGAGCGATGCAAGCTCGAATGTATCTAGCGATGTGCCACGAGCAGTCTGAAGAATACTACTACGAGGACTAACTGCATCACGATTGACTATGAAGCGAATGCGGAGCTCATGTACGAGACAACAACTATGAGGTGACTTGTATCTTTAACTGTAACGACGGCTGAGCTAAGTAATTGACTGCTTATTAGCCATCCTGTCATTGTCCCAGGAGCACAGTCGCCATAGATACATGCAAGTACCAACCTCCGTACCCAGGTAGTAGACAGTCTAGGGTAGCCGCGCCTTGGCTGTCGTCACTGGGAGGTGGTCACCTGGTAGCCGCTGCCCCACCACCACCACCACCACCACCACCACTACTACCAGCCTCAAACCATCTTGGGGGCAGGCGGCGTCACAGGGGTCCGGTCCCCTCTGCAATCCCTCCCCCGGACCTCGTCCAGCAACGCATCACCAAACGTCCCGTTAACATACCTACCATCCAAACTCTCCGTCATACACCTCTAGCCACTGCCCGGCTTGCTCACGAGGGCTCTGCTACGACGTGCTCGCACTTGCTCCAGACGGTTACCTCACACTCGGAGACCCACTGGAGCTCTACACTCGAAAGGCACCCAGCCTCAGTGCTCACCACCAGCCCACGCAGACGCAGACGGGAACGCGTATAGCTATAGCTTCTACTCACGCCCCGTTCTGGGAAGCCTCCCTCCCATACCACTTGTATGTCTCCGCCGGAGCCGTCCACGGAGCCCATCCCAGCCGACCGAGCGGGCGACGAAGCGCCCTCTACCAAGCCTGATGTAGAGGCCACCCTCCCCGAGAACCCCGCTCTGGGGACGCCGCCTGCCCTCGCCCTCACAGCCGACGACAAGGCAGGAAAGGTGGAAGACAGCAGTGCGCCTGGATATGGCCCCAAGAGGATCCCGGACGATGGAGAAGGTGGTGAACTGGAGACTAGCCGTGCGCCTAATGCGTCCCAACCCCAGCGCCCAACAACTCCCATCTCCAAGGGCAAGGAACACGCACAACAACAACAGCACGAGCACGACTCAGACACCACCGGCCTCTCAAGAAACCAGTTCCTAGCACCCGAGCCATCTAGATACGTTGACCCGACCCCGCCGACGCCCACAACTTCCCAGCCGCCCTCGCGAACTTCCTCCTCTGCCGCCCGATCACATAGCTCCAACGACCGCTCCCCGACGAGGTCCGACGCCGGGTACGACGAGAAGAAGTCCACCAGCGAGGATGAGCGGGAAGGAGGGTCTCGCTCCGAGATTCAGAGCATCATGGAGCAGTTCAGCGAGGTTGGCGGCGGTCCCGGGGAAGACGAGGTCATGAGCCCACGGCTTGAGATTGCCTCGCCCATGCTCGGCAGCCCTCCTGCACAACAGCACCCACCGCGTAAGTCTAGTCTCGAGCCGCTCACCCCTTCAATAGCCGGCCAGCTGCAGAATCTGCATCTGGACGATGCTGCAGCAGAGAAGTCAGGAGAGCAGGGCTCAGAAGACCACGGCCCCCCGGTGCCTCCCAAGGACGGCTCCTTCGGCACTCCTCCGCGCTCGAGGGAAGACCGTACGCAAAATCTTGCCGCGCCCACATCCCCGCCAGGGCCCGTCCACCGGCCTCCACCCCCGGAACCTGAGCCTGAGCCTGCCCTGCCCTTCGACTTCCACCGATTCCTCGAACAGCTGCGCAACAAGAAGGCCGACCCCGTCGCCCGGTATCTCAAGTCGTTCCTACAAGAGTTCGGTAAGAAGCAGTGGATGGTGCACGAGCAGGTCAAGATCATCAGCGACTTCCTCGCCTTCATCGCCAACAAGATGGCTCAGTGCGAGGTGTGGCGCGACGTGTCGGACGCCGAGTTCGACAATGCGCGCGAGGGCATGGAGAAGCTCGTCATGAACAGGCTCTACTCGCAGACCTTCTCCCCCGCGATACCGGCCCCGACGCCCATACCGGGGGCCAAGCCCAAGAGGAGAGGCGGGGATCCGCCCTTGGGTCCGGGAAGGCGTGGGCAGCACCAGGAGGATGTGGAGCGTGACGACATTTTGGCGCAGAAGATCAACATCTACGGGTGGGTCAGGGAAGAGCATTTGGATATTCCCCAGATAGGCGACAGCGGGCGCCGGTTCTTGAAGCTGGCCTCACAAGGTTCGACCTATTCACTCTTTTACCCCGGTCCAGGGTTGAGTAGCGAGCGCTGGAGCTGACATCCCGAACAGAGCTTCTCAAGATAAAGTCGTACAGAGCGCCGCGAGACAAGATTATCTGCGTCTTGAATTGCTGCAAGGTTATATTCGGTGAGATCCCCCTTTCCGCCTAGGGCGGCGCCGAGCTGGATAACCAACCTCCCACGTACGCATGAGAATTACTGACTGAGACGCCCATGCATCAAGGTCTCCTAAAACACAACAAATCCGACTCGTCAGCGGACTCATTCATGCCCATGCTCATATACGTTGTCCTGCAATCAAACCCTGACCACCTGGTATCCAACGTCCAGTACATACTGCGGTTCCGGAACCAGGAGAAACTGGGCGGCGAGGCGGGCTACTACCTATCGTCTCTCGTGAGCTCAACCCCACGACCCACAACTTGTCTTTCTTCTTCCCTTCTTTGACCCCGTCCTAACACCCTAGCAGATGGGCGCTGTTCAATTCATCGAGAACATGGACCGTACCACTCTCACCATCACGGACGACGAGTTTGAGAAGAACGTCGAGGCCGCGGTCTCTGCCATTGCGGAAAAGCACCAGGCCAATTCTCCAGCCATCGCACAGGAGCCCGTGTTTAACGAAAAGGGCCAGCTGCTGCAACAACCCTCCTCATCACGGCCATCCTTGGAGGGGCAACAAACACACGCCTATCCGCCCCGGTCCACGTCGCTGAATGACGGAAGCTCCAACGACGAGAACGTGCCCATCACCGGACTGCTGAAGACGATACAGAAGCCCCTCTCCACCATAGGTCGCATGTTCACCGACGACGGAGGCCAGCCATCGTCGTCACAAGAACAGCAACACTCCGCACCGCGCCTGTCTCAGGGGTTGCCGCCGCCTCCGCCGCCTCCGAGGGATGGTGCTTCCCAGCACCGACCAGTGTCCAGACACGCCCTCTCCGCCGAAGAGGCCGCCGCGAGGCAGGCAAGCGCAGAGGCGGCCGAGGCCCAGAGGCTGCAGAGGGCCGAGCATGCCAACGTCGTGGAGACGCTCTCGGGCATGTTTCCGGACCTCGACAGGGAGGTCATTAGTGATGTCGTTCACCAGAAACAGGGACGGTGAGTTTTTATCCCTCCCCCTTTCTCAACTAGGGTCGCCTTCGACACATTCCCCCATCGCTGTCGTAAGAGAAAACGTTGGCTAATACCTTCTTGTTCCGCAGGGTCGGACTAGCGGTCGACGCGTGTCTCGCCCTATCGTCGTAGCAACGCCCTGTATGGTTTCGGACCCCCCCTCCCTCTCAAATGAAGTGTCCCGGGAGGACCGTGCATAGCGATGGACATTTATGATGTGTAATCGAATTTTCAGCATCCACGGGAAGGATGAACCACTTAGAAACCTATCGTCATCATCAGCATCATCATCTTCGTCGTCGTCATCATCAGATTTCTCCTGCTCGCATCCTCGAAAGTCCGGCTCTCAAGGGTGCCGTGGACGAGAGCTCCTAGTACGACCTAGGGATTAATGGAACATACCGAGCGATCTCTGCTGGTCGACTCTCACTCATTCAGTATTGTCCCCTTGATTGTAAATGTAGAAGCTTCATTCTCTCTAGTGGCAAAACAGCCGGACTTGGACTATTGGGAATCCATACATGATGACGCTGTAATCGAAAGAACTAATGTTTTATCATTCCCCAACACCATACGCTATCAATGCTATCTTCCTATGCATGTATATAGACGAGATATGTGTGTAGCTCCTTACCATGATGACTCCCCGGTCTTCTATGGCAGCCGAATACCACTCATTCCTCAGAACCCGCGGTATCCTCCGGCACCAAACGAGGGCTGATACGGCTGCTGCTGCTGCTGCTGCTGCTCCCCATACTGCGGCCTCCAGACATTCGGCAGCGTGGGCTGCCTCGGCTGGAAACCCTGTCCCATGCTCGCCTGCACATCTCTCTCCGTCGTCGGCGTCATCGGCCGGAAAAGTGGACCCCCGGACGGCGCCATGGGCGGGTGATACCCCTCCTCGGCGGCCACCCACCGATCCGGCGACGCGGGGCGCACGGGGTCCCTGTCCAGCGAGTCGGCGCTCTTGTGGGAGTAGGCCTTGGAGATCTTGCCCTCGCTCTGGGGGCGGCCGAGGAGGAGCGAGTTCCGTGCGTCCAGGGGGGTGAGGTCGTCCATGTCGCGCGATTGCATCTTTTCTAACAATGGCATTCGAGGTTAGCGAAAGTAAGCTCGGGTCACACGTTGGCCACCGGCAGGGCCGGGGAGGAAGCAGCTAACTTACCCATCTGCTTTCTGCGCTTGCGGTGCGGGTTCTCGCGACAACAGGCCTCAATCGCGTGCCACGCGATCAACACGACAAGCACGACCGTCAGGGTCGACTGGATGGCGATGAGCACCACGCCCGCAATGGTCTGCGTGGTCTGCCTGATGCCAAACTCCTCGACGAAGACGAGGATGCACACCACAGAGAGGACCCGGACGACCTGGATGAGAATGTTGACGACGTTGCCCGACTTGCGCTCGTACGGGCGGCTCCACAGGAGCAGGCCCAGCATGACGGCCTCCACGATCAGGACGGAGATGGTCTGCGCGCGGCCGGAACCGTCGGCGGCGGCGAGCACGCATCCCTTGGCGGCCATGTAGACGATCAGGGGGACAAACAACCACCAGTACTGCTTCTGGTACGAGTCGTAGAAAAGCGAGTACTTGACCCAGATGCTCTTCTCCTCGTACAGAGCCGAGGTGTCGCCATTCTCCTCCTTCAGCTTGCGAGCCGTGCTCCAAATCTTCCACGAGAAGAAGACGAGGATGCCCGTGAAGACGGCGAGCGTCACGGCGGCCAGGGTGGTCGCGGCCCATGAGTCGCCGCGGGTGAACTGGAAGACGCAGTACAAGACCCAGATGCCGTACAGGACAAAGATGAGGGCGGTGATGGCACGGGCAATGGAGCCCCAGTAGTGCTTGCGGAAACCGGCCAGACCCTTGGGGAAGTTGCCCCAGAGGGCCCAGACCTCGAGGATGACCTTGAAGAGCAGGATGAAGACAGCGATGGCCGCGATGACAATTGCGATAATCAAGAGAACAGTCATGAAGACGTCTGATCCGGGAACCCGGAGCTGGTTCGCAAACGCCTGGATTCCCGACACAGTCTGCTGGAGCCCGTCGCCATTCTCCCCATCGGGGCTAGTGGTGTTGAAACCCGTGTTGAACTGCCTCTTGGCGAGGACAGAAAAGCTGTCAAAGGCTCTCTTGACCTGGAACATGCTCTCGTCGGGTTTGCCGGTCGAACCGCCCGGGAAGACCAGAGTGGCATTGTTGAGGAACTCGACGCTGTCGTTGGTAAGGTTGCCGCCCGTCATGGCGCGAAACTCGTCGATACGAGACTGCAGAGGCTCCCAGGGGATCATGCCGGTGGAGAAGGCAAAGTTCTTGGTGAAGCTGCGGTAGACGGGCGGGTAGTTGACCGACATCATGCCGTTCATGGCCAGCCCCTGGAACCAACCCATGACCTCGGTGAAGCTGGGACTCATGGTGCCAGAGCCACCACCACCGCTTCCGCCCGCGGCACCACCCGCAACGGCCGACCCAATGGCCGATGCGCCAGAGACGAGGAGAGCGGCACCGGCGATGCCGGCAGCAACAAAGGATACGGCAGGGACGTTGGCCGTCTTCCCGTTGGTGACGTGCGACTGGATGCAAGCCACATCCTCATCCGTTTCCAAGCTCTTCAGTTTCAAGGTTGCCTGGGCAGCAATATCGGGGATCTGAAAGGCGATGCCGGGCACCATGTCGGCGAACTGGCCAGGAATCTGCTGGCTCCCCCACGCCGAAAATGGGCCCTCTGGCACCGGGCAGAGCCGCTCGACAAAGGTGCCTTCATCGCAAGGGTTAAATGACTTGGAGTAAATGGTATTCCCGTAGGCCATGACGTCGAGGACGGCGGAGACATTCTGGTCCCGCGCGCTGGAGCCGGCGACGTCGAAGGTGACAGTCTTGTTGTCGTTGTTGTAGCGAATGTTGACCCTGTCCACCTTGATGACGGGATCATCGACGCAGCTAGTGAAGCCGCTCGTCTCGAGGATGTCTTCGCCGAGGACCCCCGAGACCAAAAGAGATGCTATCACCACCCATTTCCTAACACTCCACCGCGAGCCAAGTAAGCCCATCGTCCTCGTACTGCTGGAAGGTGACTCGTCGAGCTAGTTTGATTCTGCTCGTTCAGACCGGTTCGAATATCGTAAATCGGAAAATGGGAACTCTCGCCAGACTTGTGACAGCGGGAGTGCGAAGAGAGCTAGATATGTCCAGCTGCTGCCATAGCAAGCAAGTGAATGTCCTCTTTGTCGTCCAGCACAGTAGTCTCGGATCCAAGTCCCCGGGCCAACGACAAATCCAGTACACGACGAGGCTGGTAGAGCAAATCGACCACCTCCAGGCTCAGCCTAGTTGTTAAGAAGAAGAAGAAGCGACAGAAATAAAGAAGAGAGTCGAGTGAGCGATTCGTGCGACGAAGCGAAAGACGAAGAGAACGAGGCCTGGCCAGCACAGCAGCACAGATCCCCGGCGAACAAAGGAAAGGGCGAAGAAAAATAAAAATGAAAAAAGACGGCTGACAGCCGGCAGAAAACGAGGAATGAGGTCGGAGAAGAAGAAAGACGGCCGAGAAGAGACGAAGACCAAAACACAGGAAACGAAGTGATCGGTCGGGGGCCTCACTTCTCACTTACACCCACTCACTCGTATCAGCGGTCTCTGGCCCCTCAGCAGAAGGCCGCCGCAGCGCAGTGGTTGGCCACGGGGCTCCCTGTGCCTCATGGTGCGACTCCCCATGCCTCATGGTGCGGCATGAAAGCGCGTGCAGGGCGGTGGCCGTGCGGCGCAAGAGGGGACAACCAGAGATTCCCCTGCAACGAGGGCACCTCGAACGTCTGATTGGCCCATGGTGGTCTGAAACGCGCCGGAGACAGGGTCAAGGAAACTCGTCCGCGGGGCGGTGGCCAGGCGCTCGCTTAGGCCGTTATGACAGGCTCGCGGCTTTCTCTTCCTTTTCTTTTTCTTGCGCCAGCAGCGGGAGGCCGGGAGACCGAGACGCCAAGACGCCCCGAGTTCCCAATCGTCAATCACCGCCCAGGCGCGTCCCGGGAGGGGCTCGAGCCGTCGGGGGAGGCGCCCATCGGTATCGCCCACGATTAACTGCGGTTTGCGTCGTGCGTTTTCCCTGCTGGCTAATGTCGCGAGTGTGGAGGAAGGAGGCAATTGAGGCCCTAGCGGCTACTGGCGGAGCTGGCCGTTCGTTTGCATGACATCGTAAATATTAGAGGCGGGTGCCCGTGTGTCTGCTGAGGAATGGAGAATCAAGGGGGGATCGGCTCGTGGGTGGCTGATGGAAAGGCAAGGTGGGGGGAGAAGGGGCAGGGTGGGAGCCCGGAGGGGTGTGTGGCGCGGTGGGACTGACGAGGAAGGAGTGGTTATGGTCGCAACTGCCTTCGATGGCGCTCCTGCCAACTACTAATACCGGTAGCTCTTACGAGGTATTATAGGCACGGATACTACCTTAGTAATAATACAAATCAAAACCAGTACTGCTGATTACTACATATGGTCAAGCAGGTATTAATACTACTTACTACCTTAGTACCAGTAGGTAGGTACTTCTTTAGTACGTTCACTCCAGACGCAACAGGGTACTGAATGTCATCCCTGTTACGACGACTACGACTACAGCCGTCCATCATACCTTGATATGGAAAGTCGTATACCTATACAGCACGCAATGGCACCTCAAACAAACGTATTCCTTCCCGAAAGACGGAGTGCATGTATAGGCAGTCGTGATCAAAACAAACGCTGTGTATCTAAAAGCGGAAGTGGATATGATAGCTGATGACTCTTTCCCCCCTCCGCCACCCCCAAAGAATATATACACCGAAAGAAAATGGAGATGAGAAAAAGTCATGGGGTTGACCGTCAACGTACGCAGAAACCATCATCAGCGAGTGCTGAGACCAGTCGTCGGGGTGTCCAAAAGGAAAAAAAAGGGTTAAAAAAAAAAAAAAAGGAACAAGACAAAGCAACAGGAGGTGGGCCGTAGCAACGTTAGATATTTATCCTTTCCGTCCGTAAATCATGTGTCCTCCTTTATTTTGCCTCATGCCCGGCCAGGGAGGAGAGGATATAGCCAAACAAATCATGAAAAGAAGTAGTCGTTGTCGTTATGATCTCATAAGCTCATGGGTATCCAGGCATACGCCTGTCCTCGTAGCCGAGGTCAGCACCGTTCGCATCCTGGTGCGGAGATTGCCTATAAGGCGAGCCGGATCCGTGCCCGCTGAACGGGCTCGCGCTGGCAGTGGGCGGTTCAACCAAGTGGTCGTAGCCCAGGTGGTGAACCCCCACGGGTTCCTCCACACCATTGGGGAGCCCGAGACCGCTGTCCGAGTACTGGGGGAACGGCTCCAACCCGCTGCCAAGCGTATTGTTGGCAGATACCGGTGTCACATATTGGCCCGGTGCCGCGCCATACGTGGTCGTGACGGGTATTTCCTGCATATTATGACCTTGGCCGAAGCCGTGATTCATTGTGTCGATAGTCAACCCTTGCTGCAGGGTATGTCCCACGCTCCCGTACTGGGCCTGGGCCTGAGGTGGATAGTAACCCTGTGCTGCGTATTGCGGCCCCGGCTGCATGACGGGGACCACGTGGTATCCCGGATCCGGATAGTGAATATTCGGTGGCATGTGCTGTTGGTTCATGTACTGATGATGCCTGCTGCTGCTGTCCCGGTACGAAGGGAGAGTGAAGGCAGGTCGCTGCGGGGGATCCTGCACCGGACTGATGATGGTGTCGGCCGAGATCTCCTTGGCCTTGGCCGCCACCAGACGGAGCACCGGCAACGAGATCTGTTCCATGTGCTTCGCCAGGTGGACAGTCAACTTCTTCCATGTCGGGAAGGACTTGCCACAGAACCTGCAGGGTTCGTCCTGGGGACGGGCACCGGTCAGCGCGTGGCACTCTTCCACCTTTCTCCACGTCGGGTCGGCGCCGCCAGCCTTCTTGATGGCTGCCTTGGTCTTGATCTTGGGCTCCGGGAACTTGTGCTCGCGCACCAGGTGCTGGAGGAAGTTGTCACGACGGTAGCACGTGTGCCGGCATTCCTCAACGTCGCACCGCCACCACTCTAGGTGTCGGTGGCCCTCGTTCTCGTGACGCACCCAGTCGGCCTTGCGTTTGAACGACTTGGCATCCCGGCACTTGTCCCAGGTGCAGGTGAAGGGCTGGACGTCTTCATGGACGTGCTTGGTCCAGTCCGAAGGCTTGGTGAACTTCTTGCACGAGTAGCAGAGCTGACACTCGAACTCAGCCGGGAGATGTTGGGTGGGTGGCATGGGGATGTCCTTGGGGAAGCTATCCTGGCTGATGGCGCCGTCGGTGGGCGTGGCACCATCCTCGTCGTCTGGGAAGTGGCTCGCAAGGGGATCCAACCCCTTTGCGTCGCCCTTCTGGTCAAGGGCGTTCGCCTGGCCACCGAGCGCAATGCATAGCGAGCCGCAAGGGCAATTCGCACCGAGGTTCAGGTGCTTGACCTTGTGGGACAGGAGCGACTTGTAACGTACAACCTGCTGGTGGGCGATGCGATCCACCAAGTAATTGCAACGTCCATCCATGTGAGGGTTCAGCTCAATCACATGCTGCTGGAAGCCAGAGAAGTTTGGTGTGATTTTGTCGATGAGGTTGGCATCCGCCCTCATCTCGTTGTCGTCCTGCAGATCATCCTCGTCGTCATCTTCATCTTCCGGGTCGGCCACGTTGACAGATGTCTTGCTCAACGAGGCGACAGGGGGCCCGCCAGACTGCTTCCACAGACCCAAGATATTCGGGTGCGAATCTGCGCTGTCGGGTGTGCTTGTTGGCTTTGGCGCCTCCGACCTGCTCCGTGGCCGTTGCAGGGTATTCTCCACCTTGAGGCTCTGGAGGAAGCTCTTGGGAGAGGTGATGGATATCGCGCCCACCGACCTCTTTCGCACGTGGTTGTTACCGGTGGCGGCGGGTGCATTGGCCGGCGAGCCTACTGATGTGTTGACGCTCGGCCGCGCCTTCTTGCCCCAGCTGGATGTGTGTGTCGGCGGCGCCAGGTGAGGAGAGCCAGCGCTCTCACGCTTCTCCAGAGGGCTGCCCGTCTCCTGCTGACCGTCATCACTAGCGTTGCTGGCGTTGCTAGCATTGCTCCCGCGGCGTTTCCGAAGTGAGCTGATGCTGGGCCGTCGAATGAAGTTGTGGACTTCTTTCAGGAGGCTGCCGGCCTTGTTGGTACCCCTGTCGGGGTTCTTGCTAATGGAGAGCTTCTTCAGGAAATTTCCACTGAGGATGCCATCCACATCAATGTCGGCGGTGCTGTGGATGCTTCGGCGGCGGGTCCCCCAGGTGGCCTGCCGGGAGAGGATGGAGTCGTTGTCGCGGCACATCCTCTCGAAGCGCTCAATGGCGGCTTGCGCAGTTGGAGGCTGGTTGCGGCCAGGAACCCCCGGCATAATCTGATGGATCATTGGAGGATCAGCCCAGTTTCGATCTCGGGCGATCATTTCGCGATCCTGCTCTGTCATCGGGCCGCCATTTGGGTCGTAGTACGTCTGGCCATCAATGTAGCGATTTTCCGACTCTGTGATGGGCACTCCATCGTCGCTGTCAGACCTCGTCTTCTCGAGTGCTTGCAGATCCTGAGACTCTGCAGGAGCAGACAGGTCGTTGAGACTCTTGGACAACCACATCCCGACCTCTTCGTTGCGCTCATTCGACTTGCGATTTTTCTCGAGCTCGTTGACGCTGGGCACCTCATCCGACGGTCGTTCATTTGGAGCCAAGCCCGCCTGGCCGGTGAATGGGTCACGTCTCCACCTCCCCGTCGCATCTCTGGGAGCTGAGGTGGAGTCTTGACCATGATATGATATGAGGTCCCCTGCCGAGAAGAAACCGCCGTGCGAAGTGGTCGGACTGTCCTCGAAGGTGCGCTCACGCGTATGCGTGGGGACGTTTTCATCCTGGTCCCAGACTGACACAGTCACCCTCGGGCTCTGTGCCGACATGCTGACGCGAGCGGGAGCGAGCCCGTCCTCGCTTGTACGGGCGCTGCTGCTCTGGCTAGGGGTCAGCTGTGACGGCTGGGTAATGATGGGATCTGGTTTGTTGAAGGGCTTCTGGAGTTCCTGAGGTGAGATGGAGGCGGTGGGAGCGCTATAGGGATGCGCTGCGAATCTTCGCTCGCTGTGAGGAGACGAGGTGCGGATTGAAGCCGTCTGGTCCGGCGTCAAAGGGTATGATGAGTCGACAGCATGGCGCACGGGCTCGACGGTCTTGGATGTATTTGCGCTGGTGGGGGCCGGCAACGGCTGCCAGCCGGGGAGCTCGTCTTCGAGGAAGGACGGCACTCCCTCGGTGTTGGTCCAGTCTACGACGCCCAGGAAGGGGTCTTCTTCGAAGTCACTGTAGCAGCTGACGGCGGAGCTGGAGGCGCCGGGGGTCTCAAAGTGGTTGATGGTGTTGGGCGAGACGGAGTCCCGGTCGTTGGGTGAGGCGGCGGCGGAGAGATCGTTGCGCGGCTGGCGGTTATTGGCGTCGTGATCGTGAAGGGATACGGCCAAGGTCGAGGACATGGTGGCGGCGTTCTCTTGAAGGGACTCGCGCGCGGGGGAGGGGGTGTCCCAGCGCAGCGAGCAAGGATGAATACTAATAAATGACGGTATGTCGAGGTAAAGGGTAGTATGGCATGCAAGTCGAGCCGGGAGGCAAATCGGGCGATGCTGGCTCCAGTCGTCGGGCAGACTGAGTCCAGAATGCCTTTATTTGGCTTAGATCGTTAACCCAGGCACACTGGCATCAAGGGACTGGGGCTCGTCGGGGGCGTACCTGGTGCCGGCGCACGGGTGGTGTGGTGAGTCCTGGCTGTGGTGTGGTCCTCAGATGCGCGTATGGTTCGTATGGAGGGGTGAAATCACCACGCCGGGGTCATGGTCCTAGGCAGACTCGGCGATGCGCGGACGAGGAGAGTGGGAGAAGTGGGCAAACTGGAGCAGTGGTGAGGGCGGCTGAGGTCTTGGAGGGGCCTAATTGACAGTGGTACCCGTACCCGTACCAATCTGGATGAGCGAGGGGGAGAAAAAGGGAGCAGGGTTTCGTGGGGCAGACAGGCAGAAAGGCAGACTCGACAGGCGCAGGGAAGGACAAGGATATAACAGCAAAACCCAGGTCAGGGAAAAAGAACGCAGGTCTCCGATTGCCTTCTAGGCCAGGGAAGAGAGCGGGTGGCCGTGTGTACTTTAGGAAGGGGTGGAGATGGGAGGGAAGGAGAAATGGAAGGGAGTTGGTGAGGCGGGTTGGTTAGGCTGATCCGACTGCGCTATCGTCCATGGCGGGCAGCCTGTAGTCTACTCGTACCTACCTAGGTACTGTAGTACTAGTACTAGTAGGCTGGAGGTGATGTTGGCTCCAGTCATTCCACGCCCGACTGACCAGTATTGCAGTGCTATCCGCAGTGGGGACCGGGGCTCGACTCCACTGGACCCGAGGGGGATCTGACCCACTGTGCGGATGTCCTGGGAGGGGATACTCTCCATCTCCAGCGCTTATTATCCCGTTGGTCGACATTAACTGGTTACCAGGTGCGGCTAGCACTGCACTTACTCACTGCCACTACGACGAGTAGTACCAATAGTAGTACCTAGCAAGTAGTACTAGGTAGGCAAGCCGGTATTCCCCCCAAAACCATCCTCCACATTCCGAGCTATCGACGTATTCATTCATACTGTACTCGTACGTATTCTGCCTAGTAGCAAATCCCAGGCACGGCGGTACAATCTCGGAACACGACTATACATACATGCGACTCTGAAGTTGGATCGCCGCGATGTGATCCCCCACACACACGGACGATCCAACCTGTCTGCCTTAGTATCGACCCAGATCGCAGACACCCCACGCGTGGTCCGTGGATGGTGGTAGACACCTAGTCAAACAGTGCCGACTCCGCCACCCGAGCAAACATTATGGTGCCCACCCACGACCAAACCAGTAATCAGACTAAAGGTCTTGGCCTTGGAAAAAAAAAACAATAAACATCAAACAGTATGCAACTCCATGAGCCACATATTCAGACGGAGAATTAATAATGGGAAGCCCAAGGTAGTGAATGCAGCCCGGCAGCTTTGTGGGCCATGGTTCCCCAAGTCCCAACCGAGGGACTTACATTCCCCATCTGTCGATCCAAGAATAGCAACGCATCCTCGGATGTCGGGACCTAGCAGGAACTGCGACCCATTGGACCAATACGGACGTACAAATGGCCGCCCGATTCGCCGCGCACCCGCGACCAAGCGCTGCACCGAATCGGCCAACGATGCCCAATCCTCTATCGTGATGGAAACCCCCAGGTAACTACCCGTGCAGTATCCGTACTACTAGTAGTTGCCGAACTATTGTACGAAGCAAGGTACGTTCCGTACCGAGTAGTAATTGGTGGGGGCATTAGAAGCGGCTGAGAGATTGGGCCCTGTGCACATGTATGACTGCGCCACACATCCACACCAGAGCGGGACCGGCGCTGGGGCTCGGTCCCACTGAGCAGCAGTCTTGGCGGTGTTGTCACTGCTGTCAGTGCTGTGTGCCTTGCCACTGCAGTAGTACTCAGGTAGGTAGGTATGAGTAGTACTCGTCAAAGGCGATTTGGAGAGCGTTATGCTGTCATTGGGGAGTACCGGTTTAAGCACACCCAGCACTCCTCCGCCCCAGAGCTGGTACAATAAACTACATCTTTAGTACTCATATAACAAGTCATGGATCAGGGCAAAAGAGCAAACCACCTACCTAGCATTCGACTAACCGAAATTCTTACACCAGAACGCCACATCGCATGGTCGAGGTACATAGACTTCTGTCTCGCCTGTGGTGTGGCCCAATTCCAGCCACTCACCAGCCTCCAGCCACGGTCACAAGGCGTTCTGCGCCTCTGTCCCGCAACAGCCGTCTAACCCCCCGGTGACGTCGGTTTCCACGGGCCTTTTTTTTTCTACAGGTGGTGCGTTTCCGATCCAATGTCTTTCAGATTTACCTGCCCTGGACCCTGGTATTTTTTGTTTCAGTTCCTCTTTACCTAAGCAAGTACTGTACCTATAGAATAGAACGCATACTCCAACAACATGGAAGACAGCACCACGGCTTGATGACAAGGGAATGGTTTCCGCCAAAGTCAAACAAACAGGAGCCAGATTGAAGCATGTACCTCTGCTCCAAGGGACCATTCCAACTACGAGTACTACTACTAGTACCTTGGGTGTAAAGCCGCCAATCCGACGTCATTGCTTGCTGGCTCACAGGTTACTAACAGCGGGTTCATTCCGTAGGGCTGAAAACCCCCCCATGCTCCAGTAACTCGACTCCGCGGTCGGGGGTCGCAGGGGCAGCGGCCACGTTTGTGGCGAAGTTGGATCGGGCGGCCAAGCCTCACACGAAGGGTCCCTCGGCCAAGGCCACTAGGGTAATATCGGTACCTACCTCGTCTCATCACGCATCAGGAGCACCCACAGCGCGCTGCGCCTCAGTCTCAAAGTGCTGCCGGTACGGACTGGACTATTCAACGCACCGCCACGGCGGATGGCCACGGCAATCGGGTTGCTGCAGCGGTCAGATGGCTTTTGGAAGGTTAGTAGGATGGGGTAGGTCGGGTGGGTTCCAGATTACCTACTACTAACTAACTGTATGATTCAGATTTTGTCGGCTTCAATGTTAATCGCGTGTTGCGAGAACTCCGGTATACCGTATTGCCCATCCTTGACCACGTGACCCCCCGAGGTAAGAACGTATCCCTAGATTACACAGCTCCCCTCGGCATCTCCTCCCTTCGAGCGGTCACGTCACCGGCCCGCCCAGATTGAACCACCTCATCACCGTCCATCCTCATCCATCCCCCTACATGTATCCAACCAGCTCGAACTTCACCGCGCCCAGAGACGAAGACATCGAATAAAGGAAAATGCTACCACGTGCAGTTACTCCTCTAAGACACACCACCTCCACCAAAATACAATAAAATACAAAGAATATGTTCCACGTATGATTGGCTTCCCCTCCTCCCGAAACTCACCGACATGCGTCCTGAGCTGAACCGGACATAGCCACATCCCGAGGAGCACCTGCACCTACGCCTGCATCGAGCCCGATCCGTCGTCCTCACTGCCCAAGAGTGCAATCCCCCCTCCCTCCTCCCTCCTCCCTCAGAATTCTGCTCCCCTCCGCCCGTGAGGCAGGTTTGCTAACCACAATCCCCGCGCTCCTCCTCGAAAACAGACTCGTAGAGATCCGCGCAGCACAGCGAACCTACGAGGGCGCCTACATGCGCACCGCCCTCGGCCAGTTCTCCTTCTCCCTCGTCGTCCTCAAGATCTTCACGGCCGAGTTCTACGCCATCGGCGCCCTCTTCGCCGTCTACGGCACCGCCATCCTCCTCGTCGCCAGCTACCGCCGCTACGAGGGCCACCGCCAGTTCTTCACCGCCGAGGCCCCGGACGGCGTCGTCCACCGAAAGTTCCGCACCAGCGGCGACTCTGTCGCCCTGCTCACCCTGCTGAGCCTGTGCGCCTATGTCACGCTCCTGGTTCTCTTATGGAAGCTCGTTATGTAGAGAGTGATGGGCGTGTGTGTATGCTGCACATGTCAAGGCCAGAAAGAATGCAACCCAATTCCCAACTAAATCCTCCCTTTCCTCCCTTATGTCTCTGAGCCCAGAGGACTTACCCGCCGTGTGATATCGCCATTACCCAGTTTTCCCCCCTTTCCCAACCCCGACAACCCAACCTTGCTTTTGGCACGAAACAACGCGTTTGTATCTACCCGCTCACATGCAGTCTATCCCAAACTTCCCCCCTGAATGTAGCCCATACGTCTAAGAAACGACCTGCGCTGTAAGACACTCCCAACCTTTTCCATTTATTCCGACATCATGACTCATTAATACTGCGTTCCCACCACTGTCCCTGTCCCAGTCGCCCTTGATTTGTTCCATACAATCTCTGGCCTTGCCGGCCTCTTTCCAGTCCCCCAATCCTCGCCCACCCGGGAACCCAGAGGCAGAGGCCTAGGGACGAGAGCTGATTTCTTCGTCCTGTCTCGAGCAGCTAGGGTCAGGAGGACGAGCTCGAAATTTCTGAAATTCTGGGGTTCCAGGTTCTCCGGTCCAAGGACGCCCTCACAGCCACACCGAGCGGCTTCAATTGGGAGCTGCCCTGGTGGCCTCGTCTGGATGAGCCGGCTGGCCGACACCATCGAGTTGATTTTGCGGCCCTGGGCCCCCATACCCTTGGCCCCAAGGGGCAAACCCGCCCTGAGGCGGAAGCACGTTCTGATGCTGTTGCCATTGCATCTGTGACGGATGTGACATAGGCACCGGCGACATCGTCCCGCCAGAGTCCATGCCCGTCTGATAGCCATCCGCAATATTCGTCATTGACAGTGATGGATTGATATACGGCGGCCGCCCGGGAGGGCCTCCTTGTTGTACGGGCATGAACCCCGCTGGGTTTGGGCCGTCTAGGGATTCCCCGCTATATGAAGAGGACCGCACCGGGACTGGCATCTGGCCCCAGGCCATGTCCGGGGCTGCTGACTCGGAAACGGATGGCGCCCACGTCGCGGATAGCGGCGGCTCGGGGTTATGTTCGCTTATGCGGGATTCGGTAGGTCGTCCTCGCCAGGGATTGTTCCAGTTGGTCGGCGGCGTATCAATGAAGGATGGTATACCAGTGGGGATCCAGTTAGGCACGTTGTGGTTCACATCGTAGACCTGGCCCGGACCGGCCATGGACCCTTTATGGCGTTAGTGTGTAAACCACATCCGGTGCCAACAAGAACTTACCGAGAATGCCGTCGCCTACGCCGCTTCCAGATATGGGAGGGGGAGGCATGTTGGATACGTTGGTAGCCAAGCGGGCGAACTGCTGAGGCGATGGCTTAGAGGTAGTGCTACTCCCAGACGGCCCCGGCGACGAAGATTTCGATGGATCCCTCGAGTCGACGTGCGGTTGTCCCAAGCCTCTGGGTCGAGAGTCGGAGCCTTGCTGCTGCTCTGTCGAGATGAAGCTACACTCCTTTTTCAGACGAATACAGTTTGCGCACCGGCCTTGCGCATCCGAACTCGAAGGTATGCATCTTATTTTACGACGTCGGCAATGGCCTGTTTTATTACCAGGGCAATCAGCCAGACAGTCTCAGGTATATAGGCACCGTAGGCAACTTACTGCAAGCAACAGACGTTCGATGATAGCCAAGCTTGTTTCGCTTCTTCTCCCCAGCCGCTCCTGATTGTAGCGAATCTGCGCCCTGGAGTCCTGGATCAGCAACATCGGGTGTCGAGAAGGACCTCTGCAATGTCCAGTTTGGATCTCCACTAATCGATGCTCGCCCTTGTTGTGAGGAGACGGTGTAGCCCGAGGGATATCCCGGGAGTGTCGTGGCCACTTCCGGGCTATCAACAGCAGCCCCGATATGCTGAAAGGACATCCCAGGAGGCACGAATTTTGGTCGCCGGCGGTCCTTAGCCGAGGGCAACCCACCTCTCCTATTGTTCGTGGCCGAGAGACGGAGGTCCGAGACACCAACTGCCATCAGGTACGTCCTCACGACGATACGGCCTTCGCCAGAAAGCCGTAACAAAGGGTTCGGTGACGCGGACCGAAAAGGGTCGGCGAGAAGCAAGGAGAACCGGGGCTCTCGTGGTCTCCTCGAGGCTGACTTAAGGCGCGACGGTACCTCTAGGAATGCTCCCAAAAGAGCAGTACGCGGAGCAACGGAATATCGCCAGATCGCACTCGTATCAGGAATCTGCGCAGGATTGATGTGAAGTGTCGCCCGATCCAGCAGGCAACCGGCTGCTTCGGAGACCGGCCTCAGGCTAGTTCAAGCGTATATTCGAGAGAGGCTCTGCTTCAGATTGCCGTACAAGGCCTTTGGTATAATATAACCGTCAAAGAGCGAGCCTCTCTCCCAGCAGCAAGCGACGAGCGAGTGTAGCTGATCGGTAGGGCAGCCGCGGAGGCTCAGGTGTAGTAGAGGTATCGGTATATGGAGTCGGTGAGCTGCATGGACAAGACGATTACATCTGCGAATGGGGACCTCCGACTCGACAACCCTTCATTTCTGGGTCTCCTAGCTTGGAGAAGTCGATGGAGGGCGGATCGTAGGCAGCGTCGGGGAAGTGCAATGCTGCCGGATCCAATAGCTCGAGGGGCTGACCGGGATGAGTTGACGGCTTAGCCGCAACGTCTGACTGTACCCTTCCTCAACCCCGCTCGTCGAGGGTTGACGTCCTTGCCTCCGCGCGGGCAACAATAACAGGGCTCGGACCACGTCTAGGCGTCGGTGAGAATAGATGGGTGTGTGCGCGAGCTCTCTAGTTGGAGGAGGCACTGTGAACTTGGTCGCAGGTGACCAAGCAACGACCGGCCAGCCTAGATTTGTGCAAACACGGGCTCGAAATATTGAGAGGAGCCAGGGATCAGGGCCAGAGTCGCGCTCTCACACTGTTAGATGTCTGTCAGGGTGCTAGTTGCCGTGCTCCATGCGTTGGGCGGGCGCTCGGGGGTGTTAGGGAATGGCGTGCGAGGCGGGAGGGATTTGGGGAAACGTGAAACTTGTAATCACTTGGAATGCAAAGGCCACCAGGTCAGAGACGAGGGAATTGCTTCGCCTCGAGAACTGCCGGCTGACAAGAAATTCAAGGGAGGGAGCAAAAACCTGCTGCTCCGTTTGACAGAAGATGTGTGAGAACATCCTGGGACGAAGGTCCTGGGAGAAGCTCCAACAATATCAGCAAATTACCTGCTCTTCTCGAGCCAGCCAACCCACCCGTATGCGGCGTGCGCCGGGGTGCAGATCGCCTCACACACATGTTCACATACAGCACAGCCGCTCCTGCGGGCCAAGGCTATGTGTTGAAGAGCATACCGGAGTGTTGTGTGGCATGGAGGGGGGAGGGGGGGTCGGGTCCGGGTCGCGTAGTCTCAGTCCCTTGCAGGTACTGCGAAAAAAACCGGCGCGTCCCCAGTCTCTCATCCCATGTCCCACTACCCCCTGATCCTCCGCAGGCCGGTGTAGACTCGTCAAGGCAGGACGTATCATCGGAGTCTTAAAACGATGTTGGCACACAAAGGTGTCCTGGCCTGGCGCACGATGGTTCTCGATGAAAACGCGACAGATACCTTCAAGTTGAGAAATTCCACCATACACACCAGCCGGAGATACTTCCGGGAAAATTCGGCTGTGATAGCCAATAGATGTGTTGTTGAACAGGCCGACGCTTCTGCGAGGTTAATCACCAACTGAGCTGGCCAACTCGCTCAGTTTGGGACGCTCTGCTTGGTACTGTTGGGCCAACAGCAGAAGAGCCCAGTTCAAGCCCATGCAAGGGATAAGTACTGAAGCCTGCAGCCAAGCTTAACCGGGTTTGGTAATATTCGGAGGCACCCATACTGTGTATAATCTAGTTGTCGAGTAGAGCCTGGATCTGCCTGACTGTGCTTTCCTTTTGGTCAAACGGACAGAGTACGAGTAGGGCGGAGGTGTACGTACATGTAATCTGGAAAATGCGGCCGTGACGAACAGATGCCCATGGTCGTAATCCGTAATCCGCACCCCAATGGGGAAAGCTCTCCCAGAAACGATGCGGTCGTGTCCAATGTACATGTGGCAGGGGTGTCATTGCGTAGGTAGTAGTGAGCTTAAAGCTGCACCGAAGACAAGCGGATACTTCCTCTCCCCTGTCTTCTGGCGGCTCTGTAGCCTTCCCCCTGTCATGTTGTCTGGTCGGGGATTTTGTATTTTTGATCTGCTCTCTCTTACTATTCTGACCTGTCGACACCCCATCTCGCTGTTGCATCGACACTAACGTGTTAGAAGGTGCTGGCTGTCCGGCGATCCGGTGTCCACAGTGCTGCCGGTGCACGAGTTAAGAGGTTCCGAATCGGCAGCGTCCTCATTTGTCGGCATATGGTGTTTTGTGTGGCTGGACAAGATGAAGAGGGGCGTCGACCTGCCAGCGAGCAAAATTATCGCCCCTGCACGTCAAAAGGCCAGGTTGACGGAGCAGGAAGCTGTTGTCTAGCGAGTTCCGGACTCTTGTCCCTAGTTCGCTGGAACGGGCATGGATGCAGATTCTAGTGCTGTCCTTAGCGGGCATGTAACGAGCCTGATTAGCCTCAAGGCCTCAGCTGTGCATGGGACTGCTAATATTCGTAGTAGTCAGCTGGATGGTCTGTGTACGTGTATGTATCCGTACGGAAGTGAGCTGCACTGATACCATGTGCGAGTAATCTGTACCCATAGGTAGTACTACTCGTACGAGTAGTAATATGAGCGTCAGAGCGTCATTGAGCTTCGCTGCCGAGACATGCGCCCAGCTAACCCACATCCATCGTCGCGGGGTTGTTCGAGAGCTATTGTCATATCAGGAAGGCTGTATGCCCGATTGCCGATGCGCCTGGACAAGCAATCTGCCCGTCTGAGACATCCGTGTACGTACTCGTACACGATGGCAGTTGTCTCGAGAGCAGCCTTGTTCTCCGAGGCTATGACGCTTGAGCTCGGGCTTGGCCGAAGGAGGCGTCGATCCCGTCATCCTCGATGGCCTTCTCCGGTAACCCAAAACGTGGTGCTGCAAAGATCGTTGGGGTCCGTTCCGCTGATTGGTGCGCGCCAACCAACAAGGCTGCGCGAGGACGCAGATGGTTTTGCGGTAATTATCAACTGTATTCCTGATACGTGCGGAGGATATTGAGGGATTGGTGAGGATTGTCGAAGCTCTTGCACTCGAACCTGGAACCCAGAACCTGGTACATACAACTTGGATGAAACCTGGTGGGAGTTGTCGTCGTCCACGTTGCAGACAAGGCGGGGAGGTGCGGTACAGTGCCGCTATCAGCGTCGGAAACTGTACTGCTTCTCGTACATGCCCTTTGGCCCGGGACTCTAGACGGGGCAGGTGCGATCCTCCTTTTTTTTTTTTTTTTTTTTTCCCTTGCCAACGGAACCTGAGGCAGGACAGAACGACAACTCGTATCATCTAACAGTTCTGCTTCGACAACCTCAGCCCGACACGCATCTCCGGATCCGGTTGACGCAGGGCGGCGGCCCACAACCATTGCCAAGGCCCCTCGAGCCCGCGAGGCGCATTCTCGAACCCGCGGCCACGGGCTGGCCGACCCGGCAACAGCTGCAGACCAGCCCTGCGCGACAAATCGTCCTGAAAGAACAAAAACCATTATGTTCTCAGGCCGGCAGAAGGAACACTATCCTCGTCGCAGATCGTGCTGCCCTGGTCTCGCCGGCGGCTCCGTCGCCCCCCGTGGCTATCATTACTCTGGATCCCTCATTGTACCGTGACCCTCATCTCAACTGCCGAAACACGAGCAATTAAGTCTGAAGACAGGGCACATGCGTCGTTGCACGTACATAGTAGGTCGTATCCATCCTCCGGCTCTCGTTCACCGCGCCTCGAAGGAGCTCCCTAAGCATCGAAGAATCTTGTCGTTCTGTTCAAAAACTTCCAAACCTCCTCGCTCTTCCTTGCCCCAATACGGTCCAAACCATGCCAGAGTTGTCTCGACAACCAAACCATGCTCCCCGCATGGAACTCGATACCTCCGCCGCCCTGGTCCTGGTGAAGACTGCTTCGGTTGACTCTTTCGGACAGGTTACGTGACTATCCGGGCGCCTGAAAATCAGACAACGCTGGCTAGGTGTGATATCGTCACTTATTCGTCCATCTTCTGATGCATGCCGATGCATCTCGGGGCTCAAGCCACGTCGGTCATCTTGCTTTTGCTCTGCCAACGTGCGCTACGTTACGATGATGGCCCTTGGCGAACGTCGTTACTGTCTCCGAATCCGGGGCACACTGCATGAGAACCGCCACAGGTCCGCTCCTAGCGCCTTCCGAGCTTATGATGCCACGCAAAACCGCCTCTTTAGTGGCGTGCCTCATCAACCGAGACATCCCCAAACACTGAGATGCTGACTTTGGTGATATGAGTATGGTTGAATGGGGAATTTCTACAGGCTAGTCCCGGGAAATTTCCGGCCGTTGCCGGCCGGGAAGGCAGATCTCTGCGTCGGAGATTGATGAGGAGAGACAACAAAAGCAAGCACCCAGTCACGCGCTTACTATACGCTCCAAGGCAGACGCGAATGAGTCCATGGGCCAATGGGCGCAATATGGACAAGTGGACGATGGCGCGACCTCGACTCTCATGCGCAGGATGTATGCATCGCCTCACAGGATACATTGGCACCGCCAGGGCCTGCAGATCGGCTGATGTCGATGTCTTAGATTTCCATTCACCCTACATACATGGTGCGTACATGTTGGTTTCTAATGCTGGACTTTTACTGTTGGTGTGGCCCTGGCTACAATCTGTACCCATGGGTAGATCCAGGCATCGAGAGCTGTTGGTTGAAGTGGTGTAACCGTATCTCATGTCCCAAATCTGGATCATCCTTGTCGCGGAGCAAAATTTCCTGACGTGCATTCAACCTGATATTTTTCAACAAGCTCAACAACGGTGAGAGACATTCCCCGAGCGAGACATCGAGGCGGGCGAACCCGCAGCCTCACAGCTTAGACTCCACGGATGCGGCGACGCCCGACCACTATCTTCACATTTCGAGAGACACATACGCTGCTGGCAGAATACTACTACGAGTAGACTTAGGTGGGTCCAGTTTTTTAACAGATCAAAGGAAATGCGGAATGGGCGAGGCGAGGTTGATTCTGAGGGAGAGAAACTCGAGTACTCCAGGGTAGTAGCCAAGGGGAGGGAGGGCTCCGAGCGGAGCAGAAAGGCAACCTACGAGATACTACCTGGTAAGTCAGCACTAAGTACCTTGGTAACTTGGTATCCTTTGTTCTGTAGACTACTAGTACCTTGGTCGACTACCTGGTACTAGTAGTTGCACTGGTTATCATATACTTTCCAGTGGCCACCCTCACTCACTAACAAGTTGGACTGCGACTCTTGCACATGCCTTTCGCCAAGAGACTTGGTTTGAAATCTGCCTACCTACTACAGGTACAATAGTGTCACTGGCACTCAAGGGCCCATCTGTGACCTGGTACTAAACCCGTACCTGATATTTCCAACCTACAAATCTCCAGACCCATGAAGTACGCCTACAACTTGCAGACCTTACCTAGAGGCGAGCGTGAAGACAGCGGAAAAGGTGAGATGGTTGACGCCTGATACGCGTACATGCATCATACCGACTGGAGATACAAAGGAGAATATATGGGACCCAGGGTAGCCTTGGAGTAGATACCACAGAACGGTCGACAGTTTCGTCCCCAAAATGAGGACTCGCTCGTGCGTTAACACGGTGCATACTGTGAGGTTTTTGGGCAGACATACAGTGCGAATACGTGATTTTTGTAGAGAACATCAGGTGGGACACTTGTCTGAAAAGGCTCAAGTCGAATGGCACCGACTTCCCTAACATCATCAACTACCTACCTATTGGCATCAATCATAAACCCGCAGAAAAAAAAAAAAAAAGAACCGCACGCATCCGAATCTGAAGAACCACTCAAGCCGTGGGCATTGCCAGAGCCCTTCCACCAGGGAACACCACGTTCACGAGTTTTCAGGACGTCACCGACTCTCGAGGCGTGCAACCAACAAACCCCGCTGCCCAACTCCCTCGAGCCCTCGAGTGGGTGAGGGTGAACGCTTCTGAGCGTGCGCCCCGCTCACCCACTCGTCCGCCACGTCACAATGAGTGAGCTCCAACGGGCGTGGGCTAGATCGAAATTGGGGCTCCCCGGCGATGGCTTCCACGAGGCCAACGAGGAGGAGGAGCATGACCAGGTTGCCGAGCTGCCAGAGCACGTGGACGACGACTCGTCCTCGGCCTCATCAGTATCCTCGACGGGAACCATCATCCCCTCGCCAAACCAAAAGCTATTTGCTCGTCCCCAAGGGTATATACCGTGGGGCCTAGAATTGGTTCCCCTTCGAGGGGGCTGCTACGGAGAACATGAAGGCTGATTCATTACCAGTGTCACACGGGGTAGGAGTCTCGAGCAGATCCCATGGACGACCTACTTTGAGCGGGAGCTATACCTGAGCCCGGAAGAGAAGCCCGGGGTTACCTATCACGCATATCTCACCTCACCGGGGGCGAAGGGGCCGCTTTTTGTCATGCACCACGGCGCTGGCTCGTCGGGGCTGTCCTTTGCAGTAGTTGGTTCGGAGGTCCGCAAAGGGCTACCGGCCGCCGGAGTTCTCTCTGTTGACTGCCGAGGCCACGGTTCTACCGTCTGTCCCGAGGGTTCCGATCTCGATTTACGGCTCGATACGCTGTCCGCGGACCTCAACTCGATCATTGAGCTCACCAAGGCAGAGATGCACTGGCAGGAGCTGCCTCCCATCGTCCTCGTCGGCCATTCGCTCGGCGGAGCCGTGGTGACCGACCTGGCCAAGACGGGGAAGCTGGGAACATCACTCCTTGCCTACGCGGTCCTCGACGTGGTCGAGGGGTCGGCCATGGATGCGCTGCAGAGCATGCAGACGTACCTCTCCACCCGGCCCGGCGGGTTCGCATCGCTGCAGGACGGCATCGATTGGCACATCCGCACGCGGACAATCCGCAATGCGGTCTCGGCCCGCTCCTCGGTGCCGGCCCTGCTCGTCTTGGACGAGGCTGCCGACGCTGCCCGGCCGTGGAGATGGAGGACCAATCTGGCCGCCACACAGCCGTTCTGGGAGGACTGGTTCGTGGGCCTGAGCAAGAAGTTCCTCGAGGGGCGGGGCGGAAAGCTGCTGCTCCTGGCTGGTACCGACCGACTCGACACGGAGTTGACCATCGGGCAAATGCAAGGTGAGTGAGATTCCCCTGCCCTTTCCACGTTTTTACTCTTTCTTCGACGTTCGGTAGTCGTGTGGTACTGATGGGATGTCGTAGGCAAATACGCGCTCCAGGTGTTCCCGGAGGCAGGGCACTTCATCCACGAAGATCTCCCCGAGAGGACGGCGATCTCGCTGGTGGACTTTTACCGCCGGAACGACCGAAGCACACTGGTGCTGCCACCCAAGGTATCCGATCTCCTTGCCCAGGGGAAGAAGGTATAAGTCAGCATACCTAAATAGTAGCGCAGCGCGGCAGCAATCCAGCAATCAAATATATAGATGCGCTGAGATCCGCGGGCCCGGTAAAACCAGCTAGCTGTTCGGTGAGGAGAATTTCCATCGCGCGACTGGCTTATTACCACGGAAGTCGGCCGGTGGTGTGTTGCCGCGGTGTGTCGCTCTCCCCCTAACAAGGTTATGTTCCCTGACGACCTCGCCGCACTGGTAAGGTAGCATCGCGTATGATGTATGTACTGTATGCCTGCCTCAGGGGTCCCTTGGACGAAAGTGCCGGGGCGCAAACTGTACCAGTGTACGTCTGTACAAGTACTCGTATCTCCGTACTCTAATTCGTGATGTCGTCCCGCGGGCGCTTGCTATCCCATCATGGATTAGTGTGCCGACTCTTAGGCTCCAAGAGTGATGATTAGTAGAATTGAACGGATATGCGGTGACGCGTTGGTAATTGATTGGCGAACACGGTGAAAATGTCTGGCGACAATCGCGCTGTCTCCTACCTCAATGGCAGCGTCAATAAGCCAAACAGGCATCACCGGACCCCGCAGATCGCTCAAGTCGGGCCATTTACTGTATTGATGCTCTGTGGAACCGTGGACGAGGAATCAGGATTGGACAGGAGATGGGGGTACTCCCCTGTGGCTGGGTAGTCTGGGGAAGGCGCCACCATTAGCTCCAGGTACGAGTATTATTATTGCGATAAATACCTAAGTACTTACCTAAGTAGGTAGCCAGGTACAGAGTAGTATCCTAAGAGTGGAAGCTTCCAATTCCCCGTCTCCGTCGCCTGACTTTCCAGCTCCCATCCACTCAACTTCTCCCACGATTCAGTCCCTCGACGACGACGACGTGTAACTGATAACAAGATGAAGACCTCCATTTTCTCCATCGCCTTCGCCGCCGGCCTTGCTGCCGCTCAGCTCTCGCTCGAGGAGGTCCCCGACTGCGCTGTACGACATTCCCACCCCTACCCTTTCCCTGCTGCCCTCACCCCTCGAGCAGCGGAATCCCCTCCTCACCCTCCGTGTGAAGCGCCCGGCCAGCTAACCGACATCAAATCCCAGGGCCCCTGCATCACCGAGTACGTCACCGGCAACAAGATCGCCGGCTGCGGCCAGTACGACATCGAGTGCGTGTGCAGCAACGAGGAGTTCATCGACGGCATCGCCTGCTGCGTCGACGAGGCCTGCGACGCCAAGGGCAAGGAGGCCACCCTCAAGTTCGCCGCCCAGATCTGCTCCACCCAGAACGTCGAGGTCCCGGACAAGGTGGAGTGCAAGTCCAAGACGACCTCGGCCACCTCAACGAGCTCGCCCTCCGAGACCGACGAGGCCGATGCCGCCGCCGAGACTGAGGACGAGGATGATGCCGCCCCTGCTTCCCTCAGTGGCATGACTGGTGTCATTGGTGCCGCCGTGGCCATGCTGTTTGCTCTCTAAGGGCGTTGAAGGGCGAGGGTGTTATGCGGGGTGACCTGATCCTCCAGTGTGGGTGTCGACGGGGAGGAAGAGCGCTGGCAGCTAATGACTGGGTTGGGGGGGGGGGATTGAGGCATGATACACGTACCTGCCAGTACAATACAAGGCTTGTTGTGATGGAAGATGCCACACGCAGGTGGAGTTTTATTCAAGTTACACAAACGGGGCTGGGAAACGACGAGGTAGACTTGTGCCATTCGAAAGCTCCAAGGTCATGTATATCCCCGTTCCTGAGGCCATCGAGGCTAGGTTGAGGATGAGTGCTTCAGCTCTACGCTTAGAGATGCAAGACAGGGACAGATGACAATGGAAGCGGATGCCGACAGGTGCTATGGTTCTGAGAACCTTGTTTATTCTTTGGTCGCCTTGTGTGGCTGCTCATTACTTCATTTTGGTTGACGGGACACCTATCCCTTGGGAAGACGGCTATGTGTATACCCTTAACCGTTGACGATCACGCCGCCATTGCAGTGGATGACCTGCCCACTCACAAACGAACTGTCCATCGAGGCTAGGAACACCACACACGTCGCGATCTCCGATGGCTGCGCCGGCCTCCCCATGGGGCTCGTGAAATTCTTCTGCGCCTCGTCGTTCATTGTCGCGGGGATTAGGGGCGTCCAAACGGGTCCAGGCGCAATGGCATTCACACGTACGCCTCTGTGTACGTACTGGTTATTCAAGCCACGTGTGAAGGACACGATGGCGCCCTTGGTGGACGTGTAGTCGAGGAGGTCGGGGCGGCCAATGTAGGCGTTGATGGAGGCGTTGTTGATGATGGTCGACCCACGCTTCATGTGAGGTAGGGTGTACTTAGAGATATAGAAGAAGGGGTGGATGTTGGTGTTGAACGTGTGTAGCCACTGCTCTTCGGGAAGATCGACAATATCCTCTACCATCATTTGGTCTGTCATCCTGAATGTCAGCACTTGGGTCCTCTAGAACTAGGCGGAAGTCCATACAGGCTGCGTTGTTGAACAGGATGTCAATGGCACCCATCTCCTTGAGCGCAAAGTCCACAACCTCCTTGCAGTTATCCTTGCTGGTTAGATCGCGGGCAATGAGGTGGCATTTTGCGCCCAACTCCTCAACTCTCTTCTTGGTCTCCTGGGCGTCCTTCTCCTCCTCGGGTAGGTACGCAATTGTCGAGTCGGCACCTTCACGGGCAAAGAGGATCGCCGTGGCCGCCCCAATGCCACTATCGCCTCCTGTAATCAAGGCCTTCTTGCCCTCGAGTTTCCCAGCCGCCTTGTAGGTTACGCTGGAGCCACCAGCCTCAGGGAGTTCCTCAAAGGTCGGCTTGGGATTCGGCATGTCATGGTCCTTCCCGGGAAAATCCTGCTTGGTGACAGGGATGTCCTTCTCTTGGATTTTGTTAATGACCGTGAAGCACGCTAGGATTAATGTGTGGCATACCGTCTTTGAATTGCGATGCCATGGTGGGACAATACAGAAGGTTTGAGCTGTGTTGTAAAAGGCGTTGGTTGGGTATAGATGTTCAACTTTGACGAAACGCTCAGAGAATTGAAAATGACAATATCAGAAGGCGCCGTGTACGAGCAAACGGGAGAGTATTTAATATCCATTATCAGTTGATGGATCTCAGCGTGGTAAGAAAGACATCATTGCGGATCTTCCAGGTTGCCATTGGGAGCAGCGATCGATGACGACACCCGCACGTCGGTGTACTCCCAAGTGCCCCATCATCAATAACAGCCCTGTGTTGCGCTACGGATAAGGTAGTACCTGGTACGTACAGTTCCAGTTTCCGACACCTGGTACTACTACTACTACCTAAGGTTAGTATTACCCTAAAGGTTGGTTAATGACTGCGCGCGTCACTAAAAGGGAAGGGGACAAGGGTTCTCCAATACTTACGTTAGACCTCCCAAGAAGCCTAATTTCTCCATTCACTCGGGGAGATCGAGATGCTTTCACCGGTCGACTTTAAGAAGGGAAGCAGTATGAGCAGGCGAATCAATACAGTAGGTAATGTTGACTTTTCCAGAGACTTTGCAAACGATTTGTGTAATCGAATCAACGAATGCGTCGGACGTTTTCGCCAGGAGCGCAAGGATCAAGCCCCAAAGCAAGCACAAAAAGCTTTGGGACTCAACACTTGACACTTGTTCTCTCGGATGTTTTATACATAGGCGATATAGCCGCCAACTGCCATAGATCCGCCCACGGTGTCACACTTTCGAAACCCGTTCGATTGCGCCCTCAACGTCGACTTCTAGGCCGGCTCCTCGATGCCCACCTCTCCCTTCCCCCCCCGAAAGACGATATGTAACATACCCATTATGTCGCTCGGAAGCGAGAAATCATACGATCCCGGAACGCCAGTCTTATTCCCGTGTAGCTTCGTCGGTCGGAGCTTCTAATGCTAGAAAGGTTGTTTCACAGAGCAATCGCGCCCCTTCGGTTCTCGCGGACGTGGAGGAGGCCCTGGCAGCCGCAGAACACCAGGAACACCTGAGACAACATGTTAGAATCTAGCTCTTTTCGCGTTGTATGCGTCTGTTGATGGGATAGATGGGTGCCGCGCGTACAGCGTATATGATGACAGCCGTGAAGACGGTGCCGGCGACAGCCTTGCCATCATCAGGATCCGAGGTGGACCCCCCGAACTCTTCGTGGCCGCTCCGGTACAGGCCGCCTATGACGCTGAGAATGATGATGCCGAATATCGAGAGGACGGTGCTGTTTGCACGCCACACAAGTCAGTAAGGTAGGTCCCAGAGCGGCGTCCAGAGGAGGGAAGGGACGGGGGCTGGGGAGGGCGAACCATGTCCATGCGTTTGCGGCGCCAATGATAGGCTTCATGATGGGCAGCGTGTGGCTTCTGAACGGGTATTCTAAGAGCAAGGCGATGGGTGATTTCTAGCGATTCGAGGTGGCCGGCGCCGGATGGGATGGAACGGTTGTCACTCGTCTGCGTGGCTGGAGCTGCTGGGATGACGACTGCACGGCTGAGCAAGGGACGAGGATAAGGTAGTCACGCGTAGCAGGCACCAGCCACAGTTTCTGTAGCCACAGTTTCAGCATGCCACCTTCGCCACTCTTGGAAAGTCATCCCTCCACCTGATGTCACATCCTCCAGTCATTGCGATTCGCAACACACATGAGCCATTGCCCACACAGCGACTTACTGCACAGTGTCTCTGACCAGATAGCCAGACAGAAGGCTTCAAATCGCATGTATCTGTGGCTCGACTCGGCGGCGCCGCACGTGGCACCAAAGCAAAAAAAGGCATTGAAACGGCAACGCGCATTCAAACGAGCACTCGTCAACACCTGGCTGTGTTCCACCTGTACGCCTCCATCCAGCCATATTTTGTTGCGACGGGTAATAACCTAGTGCTGACGAGAAACCCCAGATGTCGGGCTTTCTTTCATAATGTCGTTAAGGCCTGAGCGAGCCTGTCTTGCACCCGTTCACATATCCGTATATATGTTGCGAACCTGCGAAGCCAATGTCAACCCTGGCGGGAAGTCATCAGCTGCTAAGAATAGGTGCAATACTCGTAGCGGGTCGCGGGATGTCCAGATTACAGACTGACATTACGAGTACGAGTACGGCTGCACACTGCTCAATCATTGAACCCCTACAGGACGACGCAACGGCCTGCCACCACTCGACCGGAGAAGCCAGCCGCAGGCATAACGGGCGATTAACTGTGAATAAGAATCGTCAGCAGCAATTTATTAATACCTGACCAGGGCGGCGACGCCGTGCGCATTATTACTGTAATGGGGTGTTGTTTCTGATTGATGACGAAACATTCGCCGTGGGCAAACGACTCCATCGTATGCGGTTGTTCGGCTGGTCAAACGGGCACAAACACACGCACGCACGATGATCCGTCGCGGACTTCAAACAGACGGTCAACGTCGGTTGCCTGGACGCCCGCGCAATCGACAATCGAGGAGCGTCTGCTGTGATGGCGGGGCAAAGTTGCTCAGACGGCAAGCGCCCACAGGCTGGCGGATGGCGGCTGTCACACCTCGTCAATTGACGGCGGCGAACCACGGCAGCGCCGCCCCAGGGCCCCCACTGTGTGGTGTGACGGGGGTGCCAGATGGACTGGATGTTTCTTCGGTGTTGAAACAATCATGTTTCCCCGTTTCCCTATGTCTCATGCGCCTGCCAATCGCTTCCCGCCAATGTTGGGCAGGATGACCGACTCCCTTGTAGGTTCTACGGCGCTGATGCACCGAACACCCTTCCCACAGAGCTTATTCTGATCCTTAAAGGTGGACTGCAGGGGTAATTTACCACTGGGCCTGCCTCTTTGTGCAGGGCCTTGGCAGCGACATGGGCATTGGGATGGCCGCTCGTATGGCCCCTTCCGTGCGGTGCGGTACGCGCACCAGCAGGAAAGGGATGCGCAACGGCCAACAGGTGGACAAAAGTCGGTACCGTGCGTGAGTAAAAGTAGGCTTCGGCGGCCCATGTTGGCCATGGGGTTCAGCGAGATGGGACAAAGGGACTGCTAATAATACCAACCGATAGGTGACAGGTGAGTGCTTCTGCTGGGCAAAACCACCAACAACAACATCCCACCCAACCATTTTGCGGACACTGGCGCTGACAAGGGGACCGCCAACCAGTGATTATTGGGAGGGCGTTCAAACAGGCTAGCCCCTGGCAGCGCGGCAGAGTGCAGATCCTGGTCCGGCATCCCTCTTTGCGCTCCTCCCCAAGGGGCAAAGCTCAATGGGCGAATGGGACAGCAGCATGATGCAACAATCCAGCGGCATTGCGCATCGCCATTTGCCCGTCCAGATCCTTCGCACACCCCCAGGATGAAGACCCTCTGCCTGAAACCGCTTAAATAGGTTCGGTCGTCCATATTACCTGCCCGACCTTCCGCTTGGGTTAATATAGCAAGGCTGTCCTTCTGACTCTCTGCACCTCGCTACTCCTCCTCCCCTCGCTCCTCGACATCAACGCTCAGAAGCAAAAGGACAGGTTTCACCAGCACAACCTCAACCATGCACGGAAAGGCGACGCTCGCGCTGCTCTCTGCGGCCGCCATCGGGCAGGTCGCTGCCGAGGGCGCTCCCGAAACCTCGGGCAACCCTCCCAACGTGGTCTACAAGGCTACCGTCGACAAGGCCTGGTTCCCCGGTGCCGTCCTTCCCGGCCCGCTAAAGGCGTCCATCTCCGCCAAGGCGCCCAGCGACGGAGAGGGCGTCAAGTTCAATGTCCACTTTGAGAACCTCCCTGAGGAGGGTGGTCCCTTCAGTATGTCTTTGCCTTTGCCGACGGCGCATTGGTCACTGCTAGCGTGGTGCCTGTATTCGTGCTGACAGCTGACCTTGGCGACAGCTTACCACCTGCACCGCAAGGCCGTTCCCGCGGACGGCAACTGCACCGAGGCCTCAACCCATCTGGACCCCTACGGAGCGGGCGCCGAGATCAAGTGCGACAGGTCTGCCCCCGAGACGTGCGAGGTCGGTGACCTGAGCGGCAAGTACGGCGCCATCGAGTCGTCGCCCTACCACGCCTCGTACCACGACCTCTACGCCGCGACCAAGGAGGGCGACGAGGCCTTCTTCGGCGACCTGTCTTTCGTCCTCCACTACGCCAACAGCACCCGCCTGGCCTGCGCCAACTTTGTCAAGGAGGAGGTGGCTCCCCACCCGACCGACTGCCACCCGGGCAACACCCCCGTTCCTACCGGCACCCCGACACCGACCGGCCCGCCGGGCTCGGACCCCACTGGCCCGCCTGACTCCGACCCTACCGCGCCCGTACCGCCGCCCGAGGCCGGCGCTGCTCAGATGAGCGTCCTGTCGATCCCTGCGATGCTGCTCGGAGCCGCTGCCGTCGCCTTTGGTCTGTAATGATATATTAATCTGCTGCGGCGACTGGGAGCTGGATAGGAGGGTGGGCCGGCTCGTGTGTTAATTTTTTCATTCTTGGAGTGGCGGGCAGAGTGGGAGGAGAGTTGGGGGTTCTGCCTGCCGACACATATTTATTTAGGCTGTAATGTTACATGCCCAATTTCAAGCTTAGATATGATATAATAGTTCTTATTATCAGGTGCGTTTTGGTGATTCTCAGCGCGGGTGCCCAGTACTATGTAGGAGGTATGGTAAATGGGTACCTTGGCGAGTGACGCCCACTTTTAAGCCGCGGCACGATTATTATATGATGTATAGATCTTTAAGTACTAACGTTAGTACTTCGTAGCGATTGAGATAATGGCATCCTATAGGGAGCGTATCCGTACATCCAATACATGGTATCTTACTACTGGTACTACTAATAGTAAGTACTTTTAGTACTATTAGTAGCAGCAGCATTTTCTTCCAATATCAGGTAATCCCAGGTAACTACCAGGTACTTGAGCACTTACCAAAGTGAAGGGCTCTTCTCCCCTTCCCATCTCGCGAGTGAATTTAATTCCGGTGAGCAGGCGTTCAAGGCAGGTGCGACTGATAATGGCCGCAATACGTGCCCGAAACTGACCAGAGGCCACAAACTCGCCGTGGTCGAGAGAGACTGACGTTATTCTTCTGTATTTTACGGTGGGGTACGTCCATATCAAGGTAGGATATAATATCTGCGATATGATCATTCTCTCTCTCCGGCAGCATCACTTATGATGCCTCGTTTGGTCTTCGCATTAAGCATTCGGTGCCATGCTTATATGTTCTGTTCTGTTTTGTAAGGTATATTCTACCGCGACGAAGAGATTCACACCTAGTACTTTCTGGTCTCTTCCGTTGAAATTCAGGATTTCTGGCAGCTCATCCTTGACCACTCGGTCGCATCCATCGGGGGCTGCTGCTCCCATCTCCATCTCCATCTCCATCCGCATCGAGCCAAGCCGGATCTCGCCCGCAGCCTGCGATCACCCCACATTACCGCCTACCTACCCACTCAATATTTTCGAATCGACTACGTACGTACCGTACATTTAGCTCCCACTCCGCATAGAGCGGGCAGCGACCGTTCTGACGCCGCCTCTTACGACTCACAGCGGCGCCAACCCGATCATGGCCAAGAAGAAGAGCAAGCAGACGCCGCCACCGAGCGAGGACCCCATCGTCGCCGGAGCTGGTGGGAGCTCCACCGGTCCTGCGGCAGGGAACCCTCCTCCGACACCGTCTGGGCCCAAGAAGCAATCCTCTTCGGCAAAGGCGAGCCCAATTGAGCCTCCGTCGGCTTCTCTAATCATATGTCGCAACAAGTGAGTACCCTACATGTGCTCCAGCCAGGCAAATCGCCAGCATGCCCTCCCTGCCCTCAGAAGAATCGGCGCTGACTGGTACACCACACAACCTAGGCATTGGCGATACATCTCGGCCTTCCACGGTCCATGGCTCCAGATGCCCATGGAGATCCTCGAAACGATCGCCAACATCAACTACAACGCCGCCCGCCCGCGACCCGTCGACGCCGCCTCGCTCTTCGACCTCGTCAAGATCCGCCGCCTCGTCGACGAAGCCACGAACCTCGCCGTGAGGGCCGCCAGCGACATCGCCTCGCCTATCCTGACCAATGTGCACGGCGGCTTCGGAGATACAGCCTCTATGGGGCTCGGGGGTTCGGGGCATGGCGCTAAACTAAGTCGCGAGCGTAAGTTCCGGATGAGAGAGCAGGCAAGCCAGAAGCTCGCCCGCGCATATCGTCTGGACGAGATTGTGTGTAGCGTGGCGACCATGCAGGGCGCGTCACCGCTCGAGAACGTTGCGCAGTCGGTGCTGCAGCGCAATCCGAAGGACCTCGATGCGAAATACGTCCACCTCTTCCACGAGAAGATACCCTCCCGCCAGCTTGCCGAGTCTACGAGTGTGCAGCCCCTGACGGACATCATCGTTGAGCGGCCTACGGAGCCAGAGGTGCTGCGTACGCGCGCTACGGTCAAGGTGTTCAAGGAGGATCTCGAGGGCGCCGCACAAGATCTCACCCATGCGCTTTCCCTGTGCCGATTTCATCCTCCGTCGCATGCAGCCAGCCAAGAGGAGGTGCAGCTACAGGAGCCGCTGCGCGCAAGACGTCGGCCCCAGGACGTGATCCTGGCCGAGAAGGATCGGCCGAGCAGCCTCGAAGGACAACTCGTCTTCCAGCGCGGATCTGTCTATCTCACCATGGCCTGTCAGCTTGTCGGGCAGAGCCTCCCCCTCCATCAGCGTCATGAGTCGCCCACAGGTGATGGGACAGTCACGCAAAACGCGGAGGATGAGGACGCGAATGGAGCCAAGCAGGAAACCGCCAGGAAACAACTGGAGTCGCGAAAGTCTGTCAAGATTCTCGCCAAGCGTGCGTTGAGGGACTACATGGCCTTCATATCGCAATTCGAATACTCACCCTATCTCCCAATTGGTCACGTCAAGGAGTTCAACGACAGGATCAACATGGTGGCAGTCCAAGGGATCCGCAACCCGCGTCCTTCCGATGCCATGGCCGCCGCTGAACCTCACAAGGTCTACTCACTAGCTGATTTGTTCGCTCCCCTACCTCCGTCAGATCTCCCGCCCTACCCGTCGCAGAACGTCGTGAGGAACGGCTCCCAGCCGTTCGTGCCCGAGACATCCTGCGAGTGGACAACCTACCATCCCTTACTCTCGGATGCACTACACTCACTCCTCCTCTGCCACTGCCTGGTGCAGACCTCGCCTAAGGAGCTGCAACGTCATGCATACATGGTAGCACGGCTAGTCCGCCTTTCCGACGGATACCCCGTCTTCCAGGCCAGCAGGTCCCCCTCGCGCTCCGACTGGGTCGAGGTCCTCCGACGAGCCGACAACTGGCTCAATCTCAGCGCCAGCTGGGAGACGCTCTGCGCCCCCGCCCCCATACCCATATACGATGCACCCGCCGATCAGACGTCCACGCCCAACCCCGGGCTGGCGGCATCCGCTGCGAAGGCGCTCATCAATGGGGAGTCGCCCGAGTCCGTGGCCGAGGATATGAGAAAGGAGCGTATACGAGAGCAGGCCATCATGGAGGCACTAGACGATGAGCGCGTGGTCGACGAGGAGACATTCAGGGCCTCCATCCTCGCTCGCGAGAAGCGCGCCGAGGAGGACTACTACAGCCACGGCGCCGCTGTTGCTGGTAGTAGATCGTCCGCCGCCAACGGCTCACATCCCAACAGCGGCAGTCCAAGCAGCAAGGCCCCACAGCGTCTTCCCCCGGCCGAGTCACCGATGAAGCGCTGGGGCGGCGCCGGCGACGGCGACAGCAGGGAGTATCCCATACTCACGGAGCGCGCGTCGGCCATCGCCATCTGGGTCCGCGACGGCCCCGTCGTCACCGGCACCGCTAAGCGGAAGAAGCGGACAAAGAAAAGCGGCACCAGCAGCGCGAGCAAGACGACTGCTGCTGCTGCTGCCGCCGCTGCCGCTGCCGCCAGCATTGAGGCAGGCATGAGCAAATTGGATGTAGAAGAAGAGGAAGAGCCTGCAGAAACTTAGCTCAGTCTCCGCGAGACTTGTGAGAAGGTAAAATATTGCAGCGGCGCCACGCCCCATGATAAGCAAAGTGGCTTTTTCTCGCGTACTACCGAGCAACGGGAAACAAATATGCCGGTTCGACGTTGGGTGATAAAACATGGGTTATCTGAGCCCTGGAAGTCCCTAGAACTGAACCCTTTTTCCAAGTTGTGTAAGCCAGCTAAGCACGCCGCCCAAGCCTGAAGGTCCTATGTGGCCTTCCTCGCCCCAAGTAAAACTATACCATTAACCATGTCATGCCGTATTTTCCATGCCGCAAGTAGTGTCCAAATGTATGTATAAAAGAGGTTCGTAACGGCTAATCCCAGGTGTCTGGAGCGAAGTGTCAAACGTCTAGTACCACGGTCCACCGGACATAGTCCCCGCCTTGAGGAATGCGTCAATGTCGCTCACGCCCTGCGTCTCGAGTACGTTCATGAGCTCCATCTGCTGCGACTGCGTCAGGCTGCCCTGGCGGCCCGCAGGACGGCTGAAATGCGGGTTGCCCGGTGGGCCCCCGTCGAGGTCCTGCAGGCCAAGGTCCGAGCCGGAAAAGTCGCCAAAGGTGTTGAGGGCCGATAGGTCATTGTAGAAGGTGCTGCCCATGGAACCAAAGTTGTAGGGGGATATGAAAGCAGCGGGAGGGGAGAACCAGTCGCCCGAAGTCGTGGCTGCAGGAGGTTGCTGGGGGAGAGGGCGCTGCTGGGCCATACCGCCACGCGGCTGCTGCTGTTGCTGCCGCTGTTGCTGCCGCCGCGGCGCCGGAGGCGCGGACTGGGGCATGGTGTAAGGAGGGATGCGCTGGGCGGCTTGCGGGTGTGCCGGGTTGATCTTGGCGGAGTGCGGTATCGAGGGCGGCATGCCCATAGTCGATGGGGGCTGAGACGACGCCGGTGGCATGGAGGGAGGAGACAGAGTCACGTTGGAGGCAGCGCTCGACATGCTGGCCATCGAATCCGGGGGTGTTGGGTGTTGGGCAGTGAGCTGATGTGGCGGAGATGCAAACTGCTGCTGGTCAGGGATGGCGTCGGGTGCTGCCGCAACTTCTTCGGTCGGACCTGCATCGTCCATCTGGGAGAAGTCGGGTGGGAAGTAGGAGAACCTCCGCCCGTGATTATCTGTCGTGGCAGAGTTCTGGAATATGGAATTGGAGCGAAACTGCGGTTGGGGCGGCGGGAAGTTGGGATCGAGCGCGTAACTGTTCATCGACTCGGGCGACGAGTCGAAGACGTTGCCGAACTGGGGAGGGTTGAGGAAGGTGGGTTGCTGGCCATTAACGGCTTGGGAGTAGGCAGTATCGGGGGAGGCACTCGTCTCCGAGGGCGCAGGGGGCGTCGCCAGGATGGAATTCGGCTGATATGTCCTGCTCTCGTAGCTCTGCAAGCATGCCCTGGAGAAGATGGAGTAGAGCTCAGACGATGTGCCGCTCCCCGGCCACCGCTCTTCGCATCCGTCCAGGGCGTCTAGGGCCTGGTTGACGAGCTTCTCTGTCTCTTCTCTCGGATGGGCCGCCCGTACCTCGGCGTATGAGATGGTCCAGAGGAGCGTGTTCAGTGCCATGTTGAGGACGAGGAGGAAGACCCACGTGATCCCAACGGAACCGTCGTCCATCTGCTTCCTCGAGGTCTCAATGATGAATCCCGCGCTCTTGAAGCAGATTTCGGCTGCTGCCGGAGATGGGTTCGATACTTGAGGCGAAGGCCGGTACATGGATATCAGGATTTGGTTGTAACGAGTAAGAAACCTAGCAAATCGGGAACTGTCAGCAACCACGCATAAGGCCTTAATGGGGGAACCGGCTCGCTTACCAGGGCTTGCACCATGGCGGATTCTCCGGACACGCATCTAGCCAATCCTTCAGCCTATTCTCCATCTGCTGGTACCATGGAGAGGAGTCGTCTTTGGGCTCTGGACGCTTGCGCTCGTAGAGCGTCCTTCGTACCTCGGCTTGGAGTATCCTCATCCTGAAGGCATGTATCGCTGCGACCTTGCGAGGGCTAGTTGGCCCGACCTGGATGCCGTTTTCCGTGATGTACTCATCCTCGACTGTGGACATGAAGTTCACGTCCAGCTGCTCGTCGCAGGTGGCAAAGCTGTTGGGTCGACCCAAGCTGTGAGCAAGCCCAAACTCCATGGAGGCCACGCTCCACACGAGGCGTCGTCTCATGTCGATGGTCAGGGGGTCCAGGTTGTAGCCTGTGGTGATTGTCTTTTCATCCACCAGGCCCTCTTGCTGGCAGATCTTGGTGGCAAGCCCAATCACGTAGTATACGGGGACTCGCGTCGGCGTGACCAACGAGTACTGGCCGATGAGAACCAAACATTGGAGCGTCTTCAGGTCCTTGGGTCGCAAAACGGTTTCGAAATCCTTCATGGCGGCCTGGTAAAATGCGTCGGCCAGGCCTGCGTACTGGATAGACATACGCTGCAGGCCGATGGCGAAGACCATGTGAACGACGAACCGCTTGTACACGTCGGTATCTCCATTGTACACATCCTCCAAGTCCTTTTCGAATGCCGTCTCATGCAGAGTGGGCCAGAATATCTGGCCTGAGAGATGAAATCAGTAAGTCGAACGGAGACTCTACAGGATGGAGGTGGTGTCTCATACACACCTTTTTGCTTGAAGATCTCGACCAGTTTGCTGGCGAGACCTCTGCTGGGCAGTTCCTCGGCGGGTCGTTCGCTGGTGGTAGGGTAGTTTTTCGAGGCGGTCATCTGTATGGACTGCATGCGGTTCTGCCGCCGTGCACGAAGGTCGGGGATGAGATCCGAGACGCGGTTGGATTGGGTGAAGCGCTTTGCCTCCTCCATGAGGAGTCGCGACATGGCAATGCCGCTACTGGGACCCAAGTACCGGGGCGTCTCGTCGCCCCCACCGAGTCGGACCATGCCTCCCGGTCTGACCATGTCCTCGCTGCTGTGGGGATATTCGCCCTCGTCGTCAACGAACTGGGCCAACTCGGCCTCGAGAGCCCTGACCTTATCCTGGAGCTTGATGACATAGTTGCGGTTGATCTTGCGCCCCCTGGCCGTATCGAGGTATTCGCAGACGGAACCGGATCGCTCGCACGGGAGACAGCGGGGCAGGGTCGGATCGCATCGCGTCTTTCTCTGCACATGCGGTAGAATTGTCAGCTTGCCATTGATCGTTCTACGCGTGGGCACGTGCAGGACAAACGCGCGGGCCGCACGCGGGGTAGCTGCGACGGGCAGAGGACAAGGCGAAGGGAAGGAGGCAAAGTCATTACCTGGCGACAGCGGCAGCAGGCGGTCAGCGTGTGGGCGATGCGGCCTCCGTGACCATCGCCGTGGTCATCGGAGAGGTCATCGTGAGGCGGCGGCGGCGGGCGCGTGGGGAAGTTGATGGTCTGGTGCTGGTTCTGGCGAGGAGCGACGGATCCCAGGCCCTGACGGAAGACGTGAGCAGGGTTCATGGAACCGACTTCGTCGAGGCACAGAGTCCTCGGGGGCGCAAGCACGCTGGAAATTCGAGGAAGCGGTGGTGTTTGGTCAGTTCCGTCCCGTCACTTCCTTCGGGCTTGGTGAGTGTCGAGGAAGGTGTCTGTGGTACTGAGGGGAAGGCCTGTCGATGATATCAATATCGCGGGGAGTCTGTCTCCAATGACCACCGAGGTGCTAAAGAGATCCGCGGAAAAGAAAGTGAGCAAGGGGATGGTAGGAACACAATGCGCAAGGAAGCATGTGAGTGTACGCCCGGGCGGATATGGGTGGCAGTAAGTGTACGAGTAGTAGTAGTAGCACTATGATAGAGTATCAGTAGTAGTACTCGTAGTACTGACGCTGGCGTCGAATGCTCAAACGAGTGGGTGCTTCAGGTGGCAGGCGGGAGCACGAGGCAATCGAGGGGTACAGAGGTACGTACCGTACGGACTAATTACTAGTAGTACGAGTATAGGAGTATGACAGTAATATGCGTGGGGTGAATCCTCTTCCAAAGGGGTTTAATTTCTACCTCGCACTTACTGTATTGAGTAAGGTAAGTAGTACTGACGTACCTTATTTGGAATTACCATGACGGGAAACCTCCGTTTCATACCTTACATGTTCACCATCCAATCCACCGCACAAGCTGTGGAAAGGGTACAACCAACGTCGCCAACAACGAGCCCAGGTCTGGGTACCCTTGGCCTTGCACTTCGCCGCCGACAAGACAGATCCCGTGTCGCCAAGTTTTACAGCTTCTTCGAAGATGATGGCGCTGTCTACCTGGTGATGGAGTATGTTGAGAGGGTTGACTATGAGCGACCTGGCCCATGAACAGCGCAAAGTCGTCGAGACGGAGTTGGAGCGTCATCTGGAGACTTTAAAGAGCTTGAAGTCTGATGCCTGGGTTGGTCCCACTGGGATTGTAAGTCTTTTGTGGTTCCAACACTCACTGCCTTGATGGTTTCCTCTACGAGTAGAGCTGACATATGGAACTGTGTTAGATATAATACCGCCCTACCGAGCCGTGGTTAAATCAGTCCGGCCAGAGTGGAAGATGAAATCTAGAGAGTCCAAAGGACCTCCTTTTCTGCTACAACGGCTTGTCGACCCATAAATGTCATTGTCGACCCGACGACATTAAGGTCAAGGCCATCATCATCGATTGGGAATACGCGGGCTCCTTCCCCGAAGCCTGTGAAGGCATGTTTTTTTTTTCCCGCCGTCCAGGACCTTCGGCTGCACTAGAAGGAGAGGTTAATGATGAAAAACAACTCCTGGATATATCATGTGCGAGAATGAGGCGAGGTGATTATCATCAGTGACTACAATTATGCCGCCCGTGCTGTCCTCCAAAGTCTCCACCAGCCAAGGTGGCGGCGGGGCGGCGGCTACGAGAAACGAGTCTGGTGCGACGGCAAGACAGCAACGACGATCGTGCGCGTCCGTGGGTCACTCTCGACTCCTGTAAATGCCTGAACGTGGCTCACTGTATATATTTGATCGTGGCCCATGACCATGACCATGATACTCGTAGGTCATTGTTGCAGTACCTACTAGTGCTTATAGAACGCCTGATGCCGGGTCTGGGCTGGCCAGCTTCCCGATGCAACGCCAACGCCAGCCAGCCAGCCTTGGGGGTCTAGGGGTCTAGCGGCGTGCATGTGATGCCATCCAATGCGTTCCATGGCGTAGAAAAAAGATCTCTTTGGGAAGTGGTGCGTGCGCCGCCCCAGGGAGGACGCCAGATTGCGCGGCTCTCGGTCGAGTAGGGAGTTAGGGGCGTCGATGAAAACAACGCTTCTTCGCGTTGCTGCTAGCCAGTCCAGATGGGTCTCGTTGCCTCGTGTGACTCTGTATGTTGCAAGGACAGACATTGCTCGCTGTTCATAGGTACTATGATACTAGTAAGTAGAACCTTGGTAGTTGCAACCGTCTGTGTGCGGTTGTGACGCTACCAAAGAACCTGGCAGGTACGAACTTGGTCGTAAGCAGTAAACATGCGGGCGTTTGGCCGTGCCCATGTAAAACGGCAAAAAACCTAGAGATATTCAATGCCATGCCGGTTGGGTGGTCTGTGTCCTATAATACTGCAAGGAGCAGTAATAGCAATCCAATGCGTGCTCAACGTCCGTCGTTCGTTGGTGGGGTTCCCACATCGTCCCCGTCTTGGCTTTGCGGCAGCGGCCTTAAACCACCGCACACAAGGTACCCGTCGGTTTTCAAGGTGTGATAGAAGCGAATCAAATTCCCAGGGGCAAAGGATTACCACTACAGGCAGGTGCGGACCTTTCTTGGTGTGTAAGGTAAAGTACCTGATGTAAGAGGTGGGAAGTAAGGTACTAACCTAAAGCAGCGCGTCCTTCCTGCAGGCTTGGTGCAGGTTCAAGGGAAGGAGGACCCGTTCGCTGCATCGGACCTGCCCGCCCATTGCGCTTGTGTGCCTACCGTACCTACTACGTACTACAGGTAGTAATAACTACTACCTGAGGTACGGTAGTACGTACCACCGTAATACCTCCTACCACCTCCTTACCTGCCATGCTGCCCCGCCTCGCGCCGCTCGCTAGAGCCCCACTTCGACGTCGACACTCACACACCTCGACATCTCGAGTCAGGTCACGACCCATCCTGTAACCTCTACCGTGCCGCCACATGCACTGTCTGTTCGTTCATATCCTCTCATTGATTCGGAAACCGCCCGCAGCGTGTCTCCGGCCCTCTTTTGTTCTCCACCCCCTGGGAGACCGCTCACTACCAGGGTGCCATTGTTGGTTCCGCCAGCATCCCTTGCTAGCCCCGCCTCCACCTCCGCGTCTCTTCGGCCGCGATCCAGCTTCCTCGATTCCCATTGGCACCGAACCGCTGCCTTGGCGACTGAAGTCTAGATTTCCGCCATAGTATCGCGCTTGTTCCACCCTCGTCCTTCTTCTATCGCATTGGGAACGGACGTCTCCGGCTGTCGCATTCACTCTTGGTCCGACCACGCCTCGACACCTAGTACGTCACCGCCACCTCCAAGTATAGCGACGTCAGGAACCGCGCCAGCCAAGAGGTGTCATCTCGTTACGCCTTGTCTGTCGCATCTTTCTGCCGGCACAGAGACAGATCCCAGGAGACAGGATCCAGCCCGCCCCCCCCACGCCCAGGCGAACAGGCAGGTCGACAGACATCAGGCTCAAGCACTGCCTATGGGATAAGTGAGACTCGGTCATTGTTCCACGCACAAGCCATATTGGAGCCTCTCTCGGTCTCTTTGCTTGCCTCAGTCTCTACATCGGCAACCCTCGTCCAGCAGTTGAGGTGCCATCGAACTCGCCTCCTTCAACCAGCTGACCGGTGCCACCATCTCTCTCACCAGTCACCAAAGCCGAAACTTTGACGCGCAACGCCTCTTCACTAGGCTGGCTATAGCCTCCTGAGAATTATGCCACGCGCCAGTTTCTCCCTTAACCCTTTACTAAAGGTTTCGCGACCCGTGTCGGCTTGCTCGAGATGTAAGCTCCTTCGCATGCACCGACACTCACACACAGGGCACCTGAGGCTAATCCGCGTCTTGTAGGTCGCTCTGCAAAGGTCAAGGTGAGATGACGAACAGCGCTCAAGACTCACATGGGCCGCCGAAAAAGACGCTGATCGTGATTTCCTCTGTAGTGCGATGGGAAGCTGCCAGCTTGCACAGCTTGTGAGAAAGCAGGCCGGGAAAATGAGTGTTCAGCCGCCAACGACCAGTTTGCGAGGGGCAAGGAGAGAAGGTGAGTATCGCCCACCACCCACACAGCCAGCATACTAACACTGCCCCAGCTATGTCGCTGCTCTTGAGCTTCGCATAGAAAAGTTGGAACGGAGACTGCAGTATGCCAAGAACCGCAAAGCCTCCTTAGGCGTACACGAGCCCGATCTCTCTGCCCTGGCCCAGCATGTCGACCGCCGGGATTCCATGGCCAATATCCGCGCAGCCATTCATCGCAAGGCGGCTCGAAGTCGCGAAAACTCCGATGTCAACTCCCTAATGTCAGACTTTGGGTTCCTGTATGAAACGCCCCAAGCCCTCTCCAGCGGAACTTCCACTAACACGGACACTACAGGTCGGTTGATGCCAACACGAGAGACTTTGAGCCCTCAGCCGGCAACATGACATTCGCGAGGCTTGTCCTGACGGCCGTGACCAATGACCCCTTGCCGGAGATCACACAAGTCGAACTACCTCCTCGACAAACTACCCAGGCTCTCATACAATATTACATGGCGAATGTTTATTCGCTGTATCCCTTCTTCTCCGAGACGGCTCTACTGACCATCATGAATGACCTCTATCACCGAGATGACCGTGTCATCAAAGATTCGGACCTTTGGCTTTTCCACATGGTCATCGCCATAGCGTCCGCCGCACAGAGCCGCGTTATCCACGACGAGCATTACCAGAATGGCGTCAGCTTTGCGAGAAAAGCTCTGGAGTCCGCTGATAGGGCGCTCGCACCGGGATACGTGACGCAAATACAGTCCCTGCTGTTGCTAACCCAGTACTCAATGCTGGACCCGGCGCACTTTGACAGCTGGCACCTGATCGGTTTCACTACAAGAGCTGTCGTGGATCTCGGACTCCATCAGGATCCGCCGCTGGCTTCCATGCCAGACAAGTCGGCGCTCGATATGCGCCGCAAAATATTCCATTGCGTATACAGCCTTGACCGGTACGGATCCCCCTTGGATGTTCCGCTGAGAGATAGGCAAGCTAATCCCCTCATTAGTGCCATAAGTATGGTACACGCCAGAACCTTCTCATTTACCGACAATTCCATCAATGTGGCGTTCCCCAGCTGTTCCGCCAAGGACAACACTCCAAAGCCTATGACAGCACCCCAGTCCTCGGATCCAGCGCTTCTGCTCTTCCAGCTTCGAAGAGCACAGTCTTTCTGGTATCAAGAGCTGTATCAATCACACTCTGCCGCACCGCTTCATGATCCAACATCATTCGTGTGGCGGATGTGTTTCGATATGCGGGAATGGGGCGAGTCGCTCCCCCAGACGCTACCACCAGCAGTGCGACAGTTGTTTGACCAGGAGCTGAGGTACAGCTACGTGTACTGCATTGCTCCATCGGGGAGGGCGCCCGAGATCACTGACTACAGCCGCACCCTCATCTTCGAGTATGCTGTGGCATACCTCGACACCATGCACGAGATTGCCCACAACAGCCTGAACAATGCGTTCTACACCTACCACGACGCCCTCAAGGTGTATTTCATGGCGAATCAGCTCCTGGCGGTGCTGTCGGACTCGGAAGACATGCTCCTAATGGGGCATCCAGTCCCGCCCCCAATGTCCCGCTCAGGCGCCCCGCCTCCGCCTCCGGTTCCCCGGCGGCCCATGGCACCCGGCATGCCGATGCCCAACAACCTTCGTAGGAGCGTCCACTGTCTGGAGCGTGTCGACCAGACACTGGGCAAATTCGGCGAGCGGTGGGAGGAGTCTGCGATGCTGAAGCTCAGCTTCGAAAGTATCTCGGGAGATACAATGGAGAGGCTCAGGAGACGCATGGACATGCAGGATGCGGCCATGGACCACCACCAGCAACAGCACAGTCACTTCCAGAACGGGGTCCCGATGTCCCTAAACGGGCAGGGTCAGCCCAGGGAGATGAGATTCATAGGTGTGAATCCGGCAGGGATGATGCGCGGTCCGCCACCGCAGTAGGGTTGGTGGTGGCAGTCTCCAGCTCAGAGGGCCGTTCGACGCATGTATCGCCATAGTCACGAGAGATAGATACTTCATACCAAAGGCCAACGCGATATATGGTTGGGCACGTCAAGTGTTTCCGCGACCATGCAAACGGTAGATAAGCAGCAGGCGATTTTGCTACTGCTGTTCTTTTTTCTAAGCCCTTCACTACAGTAAGTGTACAAAATTCCTGCCCCTCCCCCTTTACCTGACCCGGCTCGATGCAGATCCCAGCCACAACTCGTCCGAAAGACAACGACAATAAAAAAGGGGAAAAAAAATGTCCATTCTCCATTCCAAAACGCCTAGCAACCAAAGTACACTCCCCTGCTCTCCATCCGAGATGGGCCAAAAGAGAGAAGAAGAAAACCATGGGGGGCTGCAAGTAATTAGAAAAACATCAAAGTTGTGCGTGTCTGAGCGGAGCTCGATGGTAACAAGCGGCTGCGAATACGTCTTCGGCTTCCTCTGCCGGCTCGCTGTTTCTTTACATGGTTCTGATGTCTAGCAGATGAAGATTCTTAGTCTGGCGGGGAAGTTTTCGATCACGCTCGTATAAGAGGCCGCAGTTGGCGCAGAGAGACTGGATTTGGAATCCCGTTAGTAAAGATGAATGAGGATAGTCAGGTGGGGGGGGGGGNGGGGGGGGGGGGGGGGGTTACAAGGGACGTCGAAACTCACTCTTGGACCGGCGGGACCGTCGCGAACGGCCCAGACACTTGATCCCCACACGCGGCAGTGCGAGCACCGCCACGTCGCGCGCTCCTGCTCGGCCAGCGATCCTCCGCCGCCGTACCCGCCCGCGTCTGGTGTTCCCCGGCCGCCGGGGGTGCCGGAGCGGCCGACGGGGCTGAGACTGCGGAAGCGACGCTTCTTCTTGGAGCGCTCGCCGCGGCCCATGCGCTCCTCCTCGACCTCGACGAGACCGCCAACGCCGCCGCCGCCAAAGGGCGTTCCCCCCAGCAGACCCGTGGTGGAGCTGAAGCGGGCGGTCTCGCGGCGCAGGCGGCGCACCTGGCGCTCTCTGTCCCCCTCGCGCTTCTCCATTTCCTCCTTGCTCAGGATCTCGACCTTGGGCTCCCAGTCGTCCGCCAGGTGGTCCGGATCGTACCTCCAGCCAGCCTCTGTGCCGTGGGCGGCGTCGTTGGGCAGCTCCTGCTGCAGTCCGCCCCAGCCGGCGACGATGCCGCCGGCCTCGCAGGCCTCCTTCTTCAGGCGCAGGACGGCCTCGTAGATGGCGTGTGTCATGGCGGGGATCCACTCCCCCGTCAGGCCCAGGTCTGTGCATGTCGTCTTGGCGAAGGCCTCGGCCGTGCCTGGGGGGTGCAGGAGGGACCACTCGAACTTGTCGGTGTAGAGAGTTGATGACAGGTTGAGGTTGAGGTTGACGATGCACCGGTAGGTGTCGTCGGGGTTGTAGTCGTCGGAGTCGGGGAGGATGGGCGTCGCCTCGGCGGTGACTTTGGGCGCCGGGACGCCTGCGTCCTGCGTCTGCGAGGGTGTGGCCCGGCCTCCTGTCCGGGCTGCGGGGGTACCTGGGCGTGAGGTGGCTTTGGCGAGAGATGATGGTGACGCATCCCGAGACTTGAAGAGGGCAGACGACTGCTGTGGCTTTGGCGTCCCTCCTCCATTGACGGCGCCGCTGGCGCCGCTGGCGGCTGCAGTCTGGGGCTGGGCAGGGGCTTGCGCCTCGGCGTGGAAGAGCGGATGCAGGGCAACGCCAGAGTACTCCTCCAGCTGGGTCCTGATCTGCTTGCTGATCTCAGCCGCGACATGGTGCTTGTTGGGCAGATCGAGGTCCTGGGCCAGGGTCTGGGCGAACTGGTCGGTGGTGATGAGGGTCTCGTGCAGGTTCCAGCAGAAGATGTCGCGCAGCTTGTAGGGCACGGTGGGTTCCTGCGGGCGGTACTGCGGGAGGGTGATGTCGGCCGAGTTGGTGTTGGGGGGAGGCAGCGGGGCGGGCGGGACGAAGGAGGGTATGTCGAGGTCGATGCGTATGGGGATCAGGGTGAGCGGGAGGCTGGCCTGGGCGGCATTCTGCTGGTCGCTCCGGGAGAAGCGGCTCTTGCCCACCATCCAGTCGCGCCATATGCCCTGGACGTCGACGGGCTTCTTGGTGTCCTTGCCGGCGCGGTCGCCGAGCTCGAACTTGGCGGCCGAGTCCTCCTTGCGGAGGCTCCGCAGGCCGGTGGGCCGACGCCTTGGGTCGTCGCTGTCGTACTCTAGCTCGTCGTAGCCGTCCTCGGCATAGTTGATGATGGTGGTGCCTCGCTTGGTTGTCCGGGATAGGGGAGCGGCGGGCGTGCTGCTGGGGAGGACGGGGGTGAGGAGGGAGTTGTTGTAGGTGCGCAGTCGGGGCGCGTAGCTCGAGAGGAAAGCTTGGGGTTTTGATCGCTCCATCTTTGCGCGGCTCGAGGCTTTGTTCGTTTTCGTCGTCGTCGTCGGCGGCGGAGATCACCTCATGCTGGCCGTCGGGCGCAAGGGAGCAAAAGAAGAGGCTGTATGTATGTAGCCCGTCGACGCGCGTGGGGGAGGCAGGCAGGGAAACCTGGGGGTGCTGCTGATGCTCCAAGAAGGTCCCAATGGCGCTGTTCTTGTGTTCGTTGGGGAAGGCCCAGAAGTGCAGGACTCGAAATATTGACAGTCGAGGGGGGAATAGCGGAGGATGGAGGTGGTTGCGGTCGAGTCGAGGGTGGATGGATTTTGGAGGGTTGGAGGGTGTGGATGAAATCGCGACAAGGGTGGTTCATCACCTCGCAGGCTCACAATGACCGTTTTGCCAGTCGCGTCGAGGCTTCGCGGCACTGTCCAAAATTTCGGCCTACCGCCAAGGCCAGGCAGGCCCAGCCTCTTGTGCTGCGAAGGACGGCTTACGTAACACACAAGTCCGAATAGACAGAATTCCTCAGCAGACGACCCCATCACTCTTTGCTGAGCAATGTTCCTGCAGGTATTCTGTCGCCCAACAGTAGACAAAATTACTGAGCATCTTTCACCATGACAATTTGACAACGAAGAGTCCTACAAGTTTTCTGTCGCCCCCCTTATGACGTTCGGCCCCGGTTTTTTTTTTTTTTTTTTTGTCGCAGCTGTCGAACCGTCGCGATCCGCGCCGCATCAATTTTTGAAGCCGCTCATATCCATCCTTCCCGCCACCTCCCAACGTCTCTCTACTCGTAACCATCACTTCTTGCCTTTCTCACCGAGTGGCCCCCTCTCCCACCAGTCGACATCGCCGCTTTACCGATTCAGCCCAGCATGGCGTCCAGGACGACTTCTCTCGCGGCGCCCATCCTCCGTTGTTGTCTGCGACCGCGAACTACTACTACTACTGCTCTCCTCCGATCTTCCCTCCAACAAGCATCACCATCACAATCACCTCTGCTGCGGTCAGCTCCTCTCGCCCTCACAACCACCCCCGCCCGCGCAGCCCACTCCATCCCCCGACCACCACGCGTGAGACCACGCGAGCCGCGCTCAAACGACAAAACACCCCCCGCCGATGCACCCAAGTCCGAGAGCGAGCGCCCCGAGCTGCCCGAGAAGCACGTGCACGCCTACTACCAGCTCTCCTTCACCTGCGTCCCCTGCGGTCACCGCTCCCACCACAACGTCTCCAAGCAGGGCTACCACACGGGATCCACGCTCATCACCTGCCCGGAGTGCCGCAACCGCCACATCATCAGCGATCATCTTGGCATCTTCATCGATCTCGACCCGAAGAAGGGTCGCGGCATCACCGTCGAGGATATCGTCCGTGAGAAGGGCCAGCTTGTTAAGAAGGGTACCCTTGGGGAGGACGGCAACATCGAGTTCTGGCCTGATGATGCGCCCGAAGCCACGACCAAGGGCCAGTGAGTGACCCGGCTCACTCGGCTCGTTAGAAGACCATTTATTATAAGAAGCGAGGTGGAGAAGCAAGCCCCTTCGTCTTTTGTACACTACTACCCCATTGGGCACGACGCATCTACTCGGAGTTTAGACCTGCTTAGGCATACATACCCCCTACACACCTCACCGCATGGAGGAACCCCTATAGAACAATCAGTATCAAAAAGCCGGCGAGAGAGAATGTACAACAACTCCTGTCTATTCACCAGGATATCAGTTCTTATGTACCCACATAGCGCCTAACGCCTGTAGGATGCCATATCTAAGGCAATCCAAAATCTCTCAAGTCCCCTAAATAACGCCGTCCGATGCATTTAATCCCCCCCTTTTTGACTTCTCTGGTGACAACCCCCTCACCGTCTACCATTGCTTATAAGCCTGCCTCATCGCCCTCTGCTCCGATGATCGAACCTTCTTCCTCTCCCTATTCTTCTCAAACTTCTTACGCTTGTCCCTGCCATACTTCTCCGGCTGCGCGATCGCCTCGATCTTCCGCTTGCTCGACCGCATCTGCCTGCGCGCCCTGACCTCCTCGCGGATCGCCATCAGCTGCTTGGTGTATTCGGCGGTGCCGAACTTCTTCTGCAGCGCATCCATGAGAATCTGCGCGCGCGTCTTGATGTGCTCGTGCTTCGTCTGGAAGACCTCGTCGATAGACTGCGGCGGGCGGATGGACGGGTCCGTGATGTTATGTAGCGGGGTGAGGATCGTCTTGAGGGACGGCTGCAGGCGTTCGGCTGGGGAGCGGCGGCAGATTGTCTCTAGGACTTCCATCGCCACGGGCTTGGGTGCAATGGCGACCGCCGTTGGCCGGATCTCCTTGCGGAGGATACGGGACAGCCTCCAGAAGAGATACTGTAGATCCTTCTGCCTCGGCTGTTCGTGTTCGTCCTCGCTCTCCTCGTCTTCCTCGCCTTCCTGGGCGCCTTCCACCTCATCCCCATCGGCAGTGGCGGCCGGTGTCGGCAGTCTTGGTCCCAAGAAGATGAGAATCTGTCCAGCCTCGGTGGCGAGCGCCTCATCTACTTCCCGTCCATTCAGAATGTTCAGTGCGAGACGAACAAGGTCGTCGATCTTGGTGCTATCCAGATGGAGGCCGTGAGAGCCCTCGATTGGTTCGCCGGAGGGGGCTCTGCCGATGTTCTGGGCAAAGTTGGAGAGATACGAGCTGATGAGCTTGATCGCCGCGAGCTTGACGGGCGCGTGGGGGTGGCCCATGCAGCGCCCGACGTGAGCCCAGAACTCCTCGCTTCCGGACGAGAGCATCTTCTCGGGGAAGACACCAACGAGCACGGCGGTCAGACCGAGTGCTGCCCCGACGAGCTCCCCGTCGACATCGTGAAGGTCATCGGCACTCAGCATGCCCACAATCTTGGCAAACACGAGCTTGAAGTCCTTCTGGTTCTTTGGCGCGCCGTCGCTGGACTCGAAGTAGTAGGCCCAGACCTTCAGGGCGAGTTGGAGGACGGCAGGATTCTCATCCTTGTCCAGCCATGTCCGGAGGAGCGTGAGGAACTTCTGCGTCCGCTCCTTGTCCGCCCTACGGAAGATCTCCTTGAGAAGCTCCGAGGCAGCGAGGCAGCACTTTTCACTCTCGTCATTGGCCATGACGAAGAAGAGCGGCAAGAAGCAGGTCGCAGCAATCTCCTGGACAAATTCATCCGAGGACTTCATGAGCAGCAGGTGGACAACCTCCATAACTGACAACCGACCGCCTTCACGCTGGTATTTGAGGTTGGCGACGATAAAAGTGAGTTGCTTCGTCCAGCGCGCCTTCTTCTGGGGGTATTCTCGGATGAATTGGAAGAAGGCCCCTCGTGCCAGGTCCCGCGTGTCCTTGTCATCGTTGGTGATCATGACTGTGCCCACGTAATCCATGGTATCATAGACAAGCGCAGTTTCGATCCGTCGCTCCAGGATAGACCGCAAGAAGTTGAAGGTGACGTGCCGGTATTGAGGCTCCGTGAGGTCGTCTTTCAGCTTGCCAAGGAGCATATCAACCGCGGAGTCCTTGATCGGGACATCCTTCCGGTCCCGAAGGACGACTGACAACATCTTCAGGGCCGCCTGGGACAGCTCCGTGGTTGTGGAAACAGAGTGGGCCACGCTCTTCATAGCCTCCCTGACCGCCACCTTGTAGATGTCGGTCCCTTCCGAGCCCTCGAAGGGAACCTTAACGATGACGGCGAGCAGCCTGAACGTCGAGATCTTGACGTCGTCCTCGGCCTCGAGAATAGCATCGCCGAAGATGGGGAGGAAGCCAAGGATGTTCTCCGGCGTCCGCAGACTATCATGCTTCTTGAACATCGACCTTAGGACATCAATGGCGAACCGCAGGAGCCTGAATGTATTCCGGCTCGTCTTCCCCCGGTCACCGCTCTTCTTGGCGCCCTTCTGCACAAGATATTTCCGCACCCTGGGGTCCAACTTCTGCTCCACCTGCGGCTCCCGGCTCTTGTACACATTCTGGATGACCTCGTAGCAGAAGACCAGGGTATCGCGGCTCTCGGCAGCAGGGTTTTGCAGGAGTCCAGCTGATATACGGCCCATGAGGTTGTCGATCTTCCGGATCATCTTGAGGTCGACCTTCTGCATCAGCAGCGCCTGCAGTGGCTTGACCAGGTCAATCAGGTGCGTGATGGAGGCGTTCTTGGCAATGAGCTCCATCGAATCTTGGCTCTTGCTGCTCTTGACTTCCTTCATCTGAGAGATGTACCCCTCAGCGTCCTTCTCCTGCCCGATGACACCGAAAATATCATCCATGATGACGGTCACAATGCTCGGCAGGCAGTAGTCCAGGTCACCGGGTGTGAGGCCGGGTATGATGGAAACGAGGATGGAGTGCATGGTAAAGGAGAGAACGTGCAGCTGATATCCTTTCGTGAGTGCGCCCCTCAGCTCTCTGAGGATGAAGCCGAAGAATGACGGTCCCAGGATGTTGGCAATCTGCACGAGGGTGTCGCGCGCCAGGTCTCGCGACTCGGTAGCCTTGCTGCGGAGGATATGGCAGATGTCCGTGAGGACACCAGCCAGCCTCTGGTCCATCTGCTCCGAGGGGAGAATCTTTAGGAGCTTCACAATAGTGACACCAACCGGTACTCGGTAGCTGACCTCGGACTCATCCTTCTCGTGCAGATGCTTCACGAGCATGGGGAGGAAGTAGTCCACGACCTCGGTACTTAGCTGAGCCTGCTTGGGCATCGTCAAGGACAGCCGACCGGGAACCGATGAAGACGCTTCTTGCTGATCGATCTCCATGGCCTCGGCGGATGGCATATGTTCAGCCGCAGAGACGATTGCGTCCGTGAACTTTCCCAGCAGCCGAATCGTGTGCTTCTGATGCTCGGGTTTTGAGGCAACGTAGCCGATATATCGCTGCAGCGTGGTACGGTAATGCTTCCAGTGTAGCGACATGGCCAAGCTGCCGATGACACTGCTAGCCTGGGCGCTGAGACCGCGGTCATCCACGCCCTCAGCCTTGCCAAAGATAAAGTTCTCAAGCAGCGGGATGAAGAACTGGGCGAGGTTCTGGCTCGCCATCTCCTGCGTCTGGTTGGCCTTCTCTAGTGCCTGGAGGGCCTCCATCTGCCGCGAGACTGCCGGGCTGAGGATGTTGAAGAAGAAGGCAGGTTCCGTTGTCTCTTCCTGGACCTCGGTCAAGAGCCCACCCATATCCTTCACAGGCTTCCATTGAGGCACCGTAGACAGGATGAACCCGAGCACGCGAAGGATTTCTCGCCGCACTGTATCGGAAGGTTCTCTTGCTCCGGCGTATATGGCTGGCATTAAGATGGTCGACATGTACTCCTCGAACTTGGCTTTGGAGGGTCCAGAGGAGGCGTCCGCCGTATCTTGGACGAAACGCCGCAAGACGTCCGCAGAATTTGTCGATAGTACCCCAAACTCCTCGTCGTCTTTGATGAAAAAGAGACAGTTGTGAAGAAGCGGCAGCCATTCTTGTGGTGTCAGCGGCACCTCTCTCTTCTGCGAGATTGAGTTGAAGGCAGCCAGCCTCCGGTCGTAATGAGGCTCATCAATGCGTCCCTCCTTGTAGGAATTCAACTCGACGCAGAGCTCTGCCACGGCTGTCTTCCCGGGGTCCCTGACTGAAATAGCTGCCACGGCCCGGCAGAGTGCCTGACGGTTTTCTCTGTCCTTGAAGTAGCTGAAGAGTGAGGCCAGCGTCTCGTACACATCGTTGCACAGGTCCGGATGGTCGGCAGGGCTGATCAAGGCGACAAAATTCTCAACTACGAGTAGTAGTCGTCCCTTGGTTCTGGGGCTGACCCGGCGCGGCGGCTGCTGCAGGAGGAACGAGCAGATTCGAAGGACAGGGCCGACACTCTCTGACTCTCGGAGGACTTGAGCTAGCGAGAGCAGGGCCTCGACGCAGGAATCAAGGAGGTCCGTGGTGGTGGACGGGGCTTGCAGGACGGCGGTGATAGTCTCCAGCATAGGCCTGGCGTTGGGCTCGATAATTTCCGCCTTGATAAGTTCGTTGAACTCCGACTCTTGAGCTGGCGAGAGTGCGAGGTTGACCAAGTTTCGGATGATCTCCAGAATAAAGACCCTGACTTCATCCTTTGCCTTGGCAGCAGCGAGACACTCGATGACTTTAGGCAGGACATCTTGGGGAAGTGCGTCGCCGTAGGGGGCTAGGAACATGGCTGCCTTGGGGAGGGCTGACCATGTAGACAGGAGCTGCAGAATGCCCGATACTCCCTGGATCATCTCGCTCGCGAGATTCTCCAGTCTCGGGGCGACCACCTCTTCCACAATGATGCCATGGTATGGGTCCCACTGGAAGTCATGGGCATTTTGGAAAAGCATGGTCAAGCACTTGATGCCCGTCGACCGGATGGTTTTGAGGAGCGAGTGTGCGCTCGCGTTCTCCTCGTCCTCGTCCGCTGCGTTATCCGCCTCTGAGGATGTCCCCTTGAGATGCCGACAGGAGTAGACAAGGCAGTACAAGACGGCATTCAAGATAGTCTCCATATACGGAGACACATTTGTCCCGAGTTCAGATATGAGTGCTGAGACCATATTCAGAAACCCGACTTGCTTTCGGGGGTCGATGACGGGTCGATCGAACAGTTTCTCGCGTGATGTACTCGTGTTGACAACCTTGACATCTCGGAGCTTCCCTGTGGCAATATCCAGGAAGCTCCCCATATCCTGGATGGACAAATTCCTCAGGACGGCCAAGCGCGTAGATTGGAGCCCACGCTTGCCGCTCGCCGCACCCTTCTTGGAGATGGTCCGACCGTAGAGGAGGCGAAGGAGGACGGGCATGAGTTCGGCCCGATGCTCAGACTTGATGACACCGTCCCCCTGCAGGAAGACTGTGAGTTCGTTTTTAAATCGAGCATCATCCAGAAGATACTCCAAATTCTCTTGATACGTCTTGACTCCGACCTGTTTCCAGGCTAGAATGGCTTTCAGCGTAAGCTTCTGCACCTCGACATCGCCATTCTCCATCAGTTGCAGGAGCCCCTCGTAGACTTTTTCATGGAGATACAGGACTTTGGGGTTAGTGAACTGAGAAAAGACGCCGAGCAGCGCCTTCCTATCCGCCAGTGACCAGTACGTCTGGTCCAGCTCGTGGTTGTCGTCCTGCACAGCAGCCTCGTCCTCCAGAGCCCAGGGGAGGAAATGAGGCACCAGTCGACGTGAGCGCCGCTCAGCAATAAACGGGGCCGCGTTGAACACTTTCAAAGCTCGGGATCGGGCATTGCCAGGTAGTGCGTCTGGTGTACACTGCCCCTCGTCAAACCTCTGGAGCATCAAATCATCTGGGGTAGTTGCCATTTTGTGGACGTCCTCAGCCCGTCGATGAAGGCTCTGGAGCAATGTGCAGTCAAAGTCTGTGACAACCGGTCTGTTCCTGTTCAGGCCGTCGGATGACGGAGGCGTCCACCTGGGAGACGGCATATCGAGCCACTTGAAGGAAATGGCACTAACAATCTCCTCCCCGGCCTTGGTCTCCGCCATCTGCACCAGCGCCTCGGTGGCATCGTCCCACACGGGCGACAGCTTGACCGTGAGCATGCCAAAGGCAAAATTGGGAACGCCCTTTTGCAGCCAGGAGGAGTCGTCCAAGGAAGCGTACTTCTGCCCTAGCTTCCGCAAGAGCATCGCAATGGTGCGTGTGTGTTCCAAGCTGAGCGGAAGCTGCTCCACCTCGATCATCGTATCAACCAGCTCATGAGATCCTTGTAGATTGTTCATCTGCTTCAGCAACTTCAATGATGCCAGACGGATCTCATGAGACGGGGCACCCAAGTTCTCCACCAGCGAGGTGATCACGGGATCGTCATAGGAGCTCGAGGAATCGGTACTAGGGGTGTCGTGCTTTGCGGTCCCCTCAAGACCTTGGAGGTACTCCTCGTAGGCCAGGAAGGCCTCCAAGAACCCAACGGACCGGGCAAACCGAGGCACGGCCGCACGGAGGAGAGGTCCGAGGGTGCTGTCAACAGACTTCCCAGGTTTGCTCATCCGCAGGTAGGCATCGAACCCCTGGCTAACTATAAAATGCACCTCGTCCGAAGCCAGAGTAGACGACGGCCGAAGCGCAAGCTTGAGCTTCCGCAGCAGCAGTTCGGCAATCCGGGCATTGGTAGAGGGGTGAACGGACGCCAGCTCCAGTAATCGAAGAAGCGCCGCGTACTTGGGCAGGCAGCGGTCTCTCCAGACTTGGGGGTCTTTGTTGTAGGGGCCACGCTCCGGGAACGGCGAGATCTCGAGGTTTTCGAACTTGGACACGATTTGATCTTGCCAACCTTGGGGTAGTCGGCAGCTGTCTCTGTCTCCGGCGGGCGGGAAGCCATATTTCTCGATCATCGGGGGGAGAAGAATACAGAGCATATCCTGATTTTCTCCTTGTGACCAGTGGCCAGCGATAAATCTACATAAAATGTAAGCACTTGAAAAAGAAAGAAAGAAAGCAGGTTTGGGCTCCTCACTTCTGGAATTCGCCCCTTAACAGGTTTGAGAATCGGGTAGGATCAAGCTCGCATGCATAAGAGTTGAAAGGAATGAACCACTTCATCAACGGCCCCTTCGTGAGGGACCGTGAGAAGCGACTCAGAGCCGGTATCAGCGCATCAATCGGAGCATGATGCCAAGTTATGGCGATTTGGACCATGATGTCCCTCCAAACTGCCTCGGGATCGCATTGTGCGGAATCCTCGTTCGTCTTGGCGATGAGCTCGAGCATATCCACGAGAGATCGGATAACACCAGGCCAGTCGCCAACCCGGCCTCCCCTTCTGACACCCGCCAAGACACCAAGAGCTCTGATATAGGGCCGGAGATTCAACCATTTGCCATCACTTCCAATTCGCTCGAAATTCGTCTTAATCTTGCCCAGGATGGACGCAAGCAGCTCGGCAAAGGTTTCATGGGTGGAATGGTGGATAACACTGGTGAGCACACCACAGACAACGTCGGTCCAGATGTCATTCTGCGTTGCGCCTGGGCCCTCGTCACTACCCTGTTCCAGGGTGGCATCCATAAGGAGTATAAAGATTGTCGGTCCCGAAGAGTGGATGCTGTTCTCGTTCCCCTTGATGGCCTCGGCAAACATGGTCATGATGCCGTCCATGTAAAGAGTGAACTGGCGGTCGTCGACCATGCTGCACAGGTCAGCTTTAGCATGGCTTATAAAGGCCGGCAAGGCCGTCTCCCGGTGAGACGGTGCCCCCGCCTTCTTCACCAGGAAGCTCAGCGCCTCGGCGGCAAATCGGGCGACGTGGGGAGGGTGCCGGGACTTCCCAAGAAGCGGTGCCACAGCGTCGAACGTCGGTCGTAGATTCGGGACGAGCAGCTTCGACAGGTACTTGAAGAGAAAGGCCAGGGCGCCAAACGTCCACTCTATGACCTCGACATCCTGTGGCCTTCCCGCAATCTCCACGATGAGCTCCAAGCTCTTGGCGTAATATTTCTCAAAGCGCACGCCCAGATCATGCGCAAAGGCAGTCAAGAGATCCAGCAGCGGCTCGAGCGACTCCTTCTCCTGCATGGATATGTACCGCACGAGTATTTCAAAGATGCGCTTCTCAAAGTGGAGGATCTGCGGCAGACTCTCCGACAAGCCGAGAACCTCCCTCTTGAAGGAGACGAACCCCTTGGCGATATTGAGCTCGCCCCATTTCTGCAGGCCGTTGCGGAAGTACGAGGTGGTGGCGGAGATGTCATCGGAGTCGAGGTCGTGGCGGCGAACTTTTCGGAGGGGCTGCAGCGAGTTGAACTTGGCAATCTTGGCCGTGAAGGACTCGAACCGGTGGTTCTTCTGGTGCGGGGTCGAGTTCTTGCGCGCCTTGACGATGCGCCCGGATGATTTGGACGGCATCTCGGCGGTGTGTGTGCACTTGGCTGTGCGGAGGGAGAGGGGGGGGATTGTGGTTGTTGATGGAAGTCGGATTCTTGATGGTGAAAGCGGCTCCCTTTGATTTTTTTTTTGGCGGCGGTTCTCCAAAGGCGCCGATAAGACCCGATAAGACCTGATAAGACATTGCTCCCGTCTTTTAAGTGGGTTTTCCGCCAATGAAACGCCGCGCGCATCTCTTATCAATTACACCTGAGCTCGTTCTGCCGCAGCTCCTTGTAAACACACCGAGTTCAACCCACCACCACCACCTCTACCTACTATCTTACCTACCTACGTTATCCAACCTCCGAGGCCAGCAACAGCATCGTCGGGCCTAGAAGCTCCACCCCAGCCACCATGGCTGCACCCAAGATGTAAGTACCAAACAGGCCCATCCATCTCACCTTTAGCCCCCTGAATCTAACGCACAGTCTTGTGTAGAATAGTCCTTGGGAGCCTCAACGGCAACCTCGAGCCCGCCCTCAAGAAGCTCGCGACCCTCCACTCTAAGAACAACTTCTCCCTCGCCATCCTAACCGGAGACGTCTTTTCGCCCACGACCGACGCCGACGAAAATGATGCAGCCATCTCTTCCTTACTCAATGGCACCCTCGAAGTCCCCCTACCGACCTACTTCACCGTAGGGAACCACCCTCTACCACCGCGCATCGCCGCCAAGGTCGAAGCCGACGAGGACATCTGTCCAAACCTGCACTTCCTGGGCAAGCGCAGCATTAACAAGACATCCGATGGCATCCGTATCGTCGCGCTGGGGGGCCAGCTTGACACACACCTCGTCGGAGGCCAGTCCAAGGAGCAGCACCTGCCCTACCACACCGCTGACGACGCAAAGAGCCTGCGCGGCGCCAACACGGCCGACATACTCCTCACGTCCATGTGGCCTGCGAACGTCTGGAACGGCTCCAAGGTGGCCCTCGATCCGGCGCAGAAGGCCGAGGTGCAGAGCAGCGAATCTATCGCCGAGCTCTGCGCTGCGTTGAAGCCGCGCTATCATCTGTCCGCGTCCCCCGGCGCATTCTTCTACGAGCGGGAGCCCTTTGTGCATCCGACCGAGAACGAATCAGATGGCGTGTCAGTCTCGCGATTCATCTCCATGGCCCCCTATGGGAATGACGCCAAGGCAAAGGCCATGTACGCATTCACCCTGAACAAGTCAGACGACACCATCCCCCCCGGCATCACGCCTTCCCCGTTCATCGCCAACAGGAAGCGGCCCCGGGAAGACACAGGCTTCAGCCGCTACGACAGAGGCCATCAAGACGGCCACCACGGCAAACGACACGGCAAGCGTCGACGCGCCGCATCACCACCCCCTGGACCAGATCGATGTTACTTCTGCTTGTCCAACCCCAACCTCTCCACACACATGTGCTGCACAATCGGCGACGACGCATACATCACCATCGCCAAGGGTCCCCTACCCACACCCACCACCTTCGCCGACAAGGGCCTAAACTTCCCGTGCCACCTCATCATCATCCCGCTCCCCCACGCACCGACCCTCGCCAGCATCGGCAGCGTGGCAGATCCATCCAGCGACGCCGTCAAAGCGCACAACGAAATGACCCGCTTCCGCGAATCTATCCAGGCAATGGTCTCAACCAAATCCTCCCACAAGCTCGGCGTCGTAACCTGGGAAATCAGCCGCGCCCGCAACGTACACTTGATATGGCAACTCGTGCCCCTCCCCGCCGACCTGATCCAGCGGGGTGTCGCCGAGGCCGCCTTCAAAGTCGAAGCCGAGAACCAGGAGTTGCCCGCCTTCACAGCGCGGGAGCTCTCCCTCGAGGACCAGCCGTCGCTCGGCGACTTCTTCCGCGTCTGGCTGTGGGCTGACAACGGCGAGGACAAGATTAAGGGCAAGTCGCTCGTCATGCCGCTCGACCCGGAGCAGCGGTTCGACCTCCAGTTTGGTCGGCGTGTGCTGGCAAAGCTCATGGCCTTGGAGGACAGGGTCATTTGGCAGGACTGTGCGCAGGCGGTCGAGGAGGAGACGAGGGATGTCGAGGCGTTCCGGGAGGCGTTCAAGGAATGGGATTTTACGGCGTAGGCGCGGTGTTGGCAGGGAAATACCCAGACCCCTTGATCTTTTGAGGTCTACAATTAACATGTGGTGGAGAAAAGGGCAGGTGGTCAAATCATATTCGGCGTTTAGGAATTGGGCTCGAGTTTGGTTCGGAGACTTGCACGGAGCATCAGGAAAAGTTACCATTGTCATTAATTAGACTTACTATTCAGATAGCCTTACGGCCCCGGGAAAAGTAGCTAGCTAGCAGGCTTCATGCACTAGGCTCCAAGATAACTCCAAAAGGTGGCTTAATGAGGACCACTGCACAGGAGTCATGTTCCATCATGTCTGTGTATTGTTGTAGTATGAACTAGAGAAAACTCCTTCGTCCTTATCCTCATCCTCATCTTGAGCGCGTAATGTACAACCAGCAACCTGTTTGTGTCTACCAGTCTTTCGGGTCGTTGCAAATGTCTTTCTACCAGCCACTCCTTCCGTAATACCAAAAATAAGAGCAGCGAAAAAAGAGTGCGACCAAAAACCGTCGCACACACGCAAGATGAAGGTGCTCGTCAAAGACAACCGAGTTCCAAGGGTATCATTTTCCCCTCTCAAAAGTATGAACAGAGTAAAAGAAAAACAGTAGTAGAAAGGAAAAAGGGGGTGGGAGCATTTCGTCGTCTGTGGGTACATGTGCATCGATTGTGTAGTAGGGAGTGTTTGTTGAGTCGTGCGTGGTATGTTGCGGCAGAGTCGAGTATATATGACTGCCGTGTGGGAAGCGAGGCAAAGCTCGCAGCTGTAATTAAGCTGTTCGTGGTGGTCGTATGTGCGTGATGTATAGACATTGGCTATCAACCTCAGCTGATGCCACAATATTAATAGCTGAGGACGATGTGCCATTGAACGTTGTCGCCAGTGCAGGCCGTCAGGACTTTTGGATATGGACCGTTCCGTAGACCCGAATACTCCTTCCAATGGTAGCGGCAAATATATAAAGGTCGGCAGACCGACCAGAGGAGCCCAAGATCCCGGTCATTGCTGTACTTTTGGTCTTTTGTCTCGCAAGTCGGCAATTAAAAAGCAATATGTCGTCCCAATATGTACCAGTGATGCAATTTGACTTGTCGAAAGGGCCGAGACTTTTGTTGTAAGCAGCTTTGAGCGAGCGATGGTGGAAAAGGGAGCAGCAGTGGAGCCACCGTCCTGGCGGTAGGTCCCATTGGCGACATTAGTACGAGGCCATCCGTCGAGTCTGAGATCGGTCTCCAAAACCAGGGGAAGCAAAAGGAGCATGTCTTGAGCTCGGTCGGCTGGGTCCTGTGGGCGAATCCATTTCGCAAGGGTCGCGTTGGCCAAAGGCAAAGGTCTGAGCACGCCCGAGGCCTTTGCGCGACTTCAACCGGCCCATCTCCCGCTCGCACGTACGTTGATGTTTCTCGTCCGACATCTCGACGTATTCCGGCGGGAAGCAACGCGCCCGATGATCAGCAAAGAAGGCACTGTAGCCACCATCCAGAATATACACCTCGGGATAGGTGAGCCTGGGGTAGTGTTCGGCGTTGACAGTGCGGTCCTCGGAGCGCACGTGTCGAGCCATCATCGGGGCGCGGTGCGCCGAATACTCGCAATGGAAGATGAGAAGCGTACGGCCTTCCATGGGGGTCTGGAAAAGCTGGGCCGCAAGGAGGTCCTTGTCGTTGTGATTGACAGCACCGTCGATATGGCCACCCTCGTACTCGTACTCGAAACGACAGTCAATGATCATCTTCTGATCGAAGTGCTCAGAGTACTTTCCATCCAGCAAATCCACGAGGGTCTCTTTGGCGATGCGAGGGATCGTATCCGTCGGGTCATCGGAAAGGAAGTGGGGAAGTACAGGCTCATGTGCTTCTTCAATGTCCATGACGGACTGCAAACCGGAAGGGCCGGGCTCCTCCCGTTGGTGGTTCGGCTTCATCACATCGGCTGGATGCTCAAACATGCTCAGTGATCTCCGGAACTGCTTCCTATTCCGCAGGTAGGGATTCGATTGCCGACGGGAGTGGCATGGAGCAGGGGACCCATGGCGAGAACCATTCGCTCCAGCAAACTGAGGCCTGGAACGCACCATACTCAGAGGAGCACACGGGCTGTTAGCCGAATGGGGCCGCCGGACCGGAGGCGGTGATGCCGACTCGAAGCACTCGTCAATTGACAGCTTGGAGCTCGGCATACCTAAGCCGGAACCGAGACCAAAGCGAAAGGATGGGAGCTGGTTCCCGCCTTGAATCCGGCCAGGGATGGCACCAGTACTGTTCCCCTTGGTTCGCGACAAGGACGGGCGGCGAAGGGCGGCAATCTTGCGACTGTCATTTAGGGTCAGCGTTGTCAGGTACGACTGGAATGTGGTTAAACTGACTCAGCCACCAACGGCTTCGGTGGTTCCAAGGATGTCTGGCGCGGAATTGGAGGTGGCGAGTCGAGCATCATGCTCTCATCGTCCCTTGTTGGAGTAGAAAGAGGCGTTGGAGATGTAATCTCAATCTGTGTCGTGAAGGGGGCCTTGTGAGGAAGGGGCGACATCTCCATCGTCTCCACTGTCGGGGCAGGAGAAGACGAGGGGAGGGGCGGCGTGGTGCAAAAACCTGCAATAAAGACTTAGCCAAGTCGAGCCGGAAGGAGGAGGCTCTGGTACTCACCACGAGTGTCCATCCCACTCATCATGTTGGAGGTGAAGAGCGCACGCCTTGGAGTTGGAAAATGAGGGCTGGAAGACATCAGTCAGTATATCCCCAGACACTTTGAAACTGGAGAGCAAACAAACCTAGCTTCATTGTCAAGACGAAAGTTCTGGGACAAGTCCGCTGCCAGGCTGGCAGCAGGCGACGAACCCTGAAACTCCTTGACATTGAAGTAGTCCGTCTTCTGTAGGCGTTCCCGAAGGGCTCGGCTGCCGATACCGCCAGCAGCGCCCGAGAAGTGTGCATGAGGATGAGACCGGAACAGATCTTGGCTATTACCCCAAGCTGCCATGGGCAGCGAAGGCTGCATGGCGGCCAATGGTGAAGATGCCTCCATCTTGTATGTGTCCGGTCAATTGATCGTCTTGGCCGGCGTCGAGTCGAGTGGGGTCTAATCGAGTCGAGGTCAATCCGGGTTGAGGATGCCGCTACTGGTATATGCCGTGACCAAAAGAGTGGAAGGTAGGATATTCGAAGTCACAGTAAGTTAATGCTGTAGCTCCGGAGAGAGTAAGTACTCCTTTGATCCTAGAATGACCCCGGGTCCGCGTACAAGCCTGCTCGCCAACCACCTCCCTGCTGTGACGTGAAAGCAGGACTGTTGGCAAGGGAGCTCGCAGCGTGGTCGACGGCGGCGTGTGTCGTTATAAACGTTCGAAGGACATCTGAGGCGAGAAGCGTGCCACCGGAGGTTTGTCGTCTCGTCGTTCGTTGCGTGCAGAAGGAAGAGTGTGAAGTGGTTGCCCAGCAGCGGTGCCGTGTCACACCTTGGGAGAGGGGTCAACTGCCTCCTCCTGTTGCAGCAAGATTGGGGATCGAACGCCGGTGGTCGTGATGCTCGTGGATGTTGTCGTCTACAGTGCCCTTAGTACGTTTGTAGTCCGTGGTCGAGGCTCTGATGCTGGCCATGTCAGTCATACGGGATGCACGCACCTGTCCAACACGCCGTTGGTCCCGGGGAAGTCGACGGGAGTTGCAATCAATTCTACCTCTCGTAGGTATCCGCCCGCCGAACACTTTCCCAGCCAAGAATGACTGTGCCTGGCCTGACCTACCTTGTCTTCGACGCCGAAGTTGTGGATGGGGGAAGAGGGAAGGGCCGGGGGAGTGAAGTTGGGACGAGAGAGGGGAGTAACAGCTTTTGAATGGCCTCGCACCATGGCAACCCCCACGGCAACCAGAGCTCCAGCTAGGTTACTGGTGCAGTGCAACGCAAAGACAGCCCAGGGCAGTCAGCACGGGCAAGCGCCCAAAAAAAAAGAGAGCTGGGTGGGTTCCAGGCGCCAGGATCTCAGCTGAATCCGCGCCCGGGGGTCGGGATTGCACTAAGCGGAGAACTGTGAAGCACCACCGAATCTGCCGTGCACCGTGCTCGCTTCGGGGCTTGGTGTAACCTCTAGTGGAAGGAACGGTTGTTAGGGGCGACTGCCTCAAGGTTCCGGGATCAGCAAGCCTTAGTGTGAGTGGGCGGCAGCGGGGACCGCATTCGGCGAATACCAGCAGGCGCAGCCCCACTGTTCCCTGCTGCAACAGCCTGACGACGGCGCTTGACAGCGTGCTCAGTGGCTGGACCACAGGCGCTTAGCACTCTCGAGGTGGAGCCATTGTCCCGCTCTCTACCAGCAGTTACATCATCTGCTTGGTCGACGAGCGGTGAGGGACCAGGAACGGCAGAGGTACATGCCATATAGGAAGCTGGTGCTTCCGATGAAAAGAGCAGGGGACCCAAACCGGGAACAATTCCATGGCTCCAATCAAGGCCATGTTGCTAGGGAGCACCAGGATTCCGTTGCTGGGTAGGTAATTTGAGCCACGAAGCAGTAAATAGCAGCACCCGCAGCACCAACATAACGATGTTCGATGCTCGATTGACAAACTCCCCAGTTGTCATGTTTGCCCTCAGCCTCCCTCCATGCAGACACCATGGCGCTCCGAGCAGCGTCAATTGCTTCCATTCAAGGTGCAACTCGACCCTCCCTCGCAGCAGCATCGTCTGTCTCATCGACCAATTTGGGGTCCCGGCTTCGAGAGAGAGAGCGACGCTCAGAACGGCAAGGGTCAAGGGTGTGTCGCAGCAGCTGGCCCTGTGACCCAGCTCATCGCCCAGTTGCATCAGCTATTACGAGTACAGCACGAGTACCCGTACTACTAGTAGTACATTCTAGTGAAATGGTACCCAGATGAGTCCGTTCGGTGCCTCTCCCTTTGTTGAAGCAGCGAGATGAACGAAATTTCCCTCCCTTCAGAGGAGAAACGCTCCGTTGCTCGACCGATGTTAGAAAACGGTATAGTATGCGTACATGAGACAGCCGTCATGTCTTCACGGCCTGTCATTCAACAAGCGGCTAGGGTCCAATTCTCAGACATCGTTGAGCCATGTCATGAAGAATTGAGAGACAGCGGCGAATATTAAGCGTGCATAAGCGGGTTATGCGAGATATGGTTTGCTTTATACAAGTACTACCAACTTCCATTGCCTTTCATTCTGATAGTCGTGTGCCTCGACTGCAAAATCGCCCACGTCGGTTTGCGGGACTGGATCTCGGCAGTTTTGATGTCTGCTCCCTCTTTTGCCTTCCAGGTTTGCTGTTCAAATATGCTCGCCAGAGCCATGCAAGGTAACGAGCCAACAACGCCTTCCGACATGCAAGCCATGCCCGTCTCGACCTCCTCGGAAGTCCCTTACACTTCAGCACAACGAGACCGTGGAATGATTTCAACTACACGGACGTACCAAGGCTTCTAATTACAAGCACTTTCCGAATGAAGTTCCGAAATGAAGGGAAGGCAAAGGCCTAATAATACTTCTTGCACTAGCTGCACGAGCACAACGGTGTTCTGCGTCACTCTGGAGGGAGAAGTTGGTCAATGAAGGCCCCGCTCTTCCAGAACAGCGGCCCCCCTCCCCACAGTCTTTGGAGAGGTTGCCGGCCGAAGCAGCAGCAGCAACAATCGTGGGAACGCACGCCAACGACATGGAGTCAATACCAGTTCGCGATTCGGCCGGTCCGAGAGACTGGGAGCTCGGTCCGCCAGTGTATTGGCCTGTCTGTTAAACCTGAATCAATCTGACCAGCCGCGTGGGCCGTGGTGTCGATAGTTGAGACTTCGATTCTTGGCTCGGCGGCCTGACGCGCAGAAGCGCTCCACCTACAGACATTTCGATCGTCTTTGTCTAAGATCCAGCAATCGGCCCATCCAGCCCTTCGATCCAGCACGATATGCTAATTGCGCTCCTTCCGGAGCTTCTCCTGCAAACGAAGTTCGAGTATCGATGTTGGGTGGGAAGGACCGCCATTGGATCAAGATTGACGCGAAATCATGGCGCGTCCACATCGTCGATGTGCCCCGAGACCCTCCGATCCTCCAGCCGCTGGAGGCTCCATCAACAGACGTCATGCATCACCTCAACGCTGGGCATAGTAATCACCATGGGCATCTTCGACGGGGCCAAAACGATCGTCAGGTCCCACACCACCACACAATTTGGCGTCGCAAGGTTGAGCAACACTTCATCATGATGCCATCTTGCTCAGTTTAGACTATTTCCCCCCTGCCACCGAACTTCGATCCCCTCGATGACCGGCAGGCGCCAGTTCCTACACTCGTACGTCCGTACACTACCAAGGATGTATACTCTTGTTTACTTTTAGGCGCACAAACTGCAGGAACTAACTGACCAGGCGTTCAATATTAACTCGGCGGCTGCGCTGCAGACCTCCTTGCGTAACTCCAACAAAGGCCCCCCCCCCCCCCCCCCCCCCCCCCCNCCCCCCCCCCAATCACTGTCCAGAACGGACAATATGCAGCAGCGCCGAGCCTCATGCTCCGGTTTCTCGAGCCATCACTCGCTAACTTCAGCAAGCAGGCGCAGTCAGGACCCCCACCCGACGTCGGAACGCTCAGGCCTCTCTCATCATCCATCACACGGGTGACTAGCCACCGGACCCCTCCCATCGCAGCGTGATGCGACATGCAGGAGCTGACCGTGCAGTTGAAGATGTGCAGGGGCAGGCCGATTGTCGAGTCTCATCGTGCGGGGTTTTCGGTGTCCGAGTCGATTGCCTCAGGTAATCAATGCTGACCGCAGAACGCCTTTGTTTTAAGGCTCAGGTGACGAGGCCTAGAGCGTCAGGCCCCCACCGCCGGCCGTTCCAAGTAAACAGCGCGTTGCCGAAAGTAAACAGATGCGGCGCGTTGCAAGTGCGGGGCAACGTTCTCTCCAGCGCGACCTCACGTGATCGTCGGCCTCACGAGCTTCGGCTCCGTAGTGGGTCCATTTCCCGGGCCTGTGTCCCGTTAGGTTCATACGAGAGTACTCGTAGCTCCGAGCTCATTGGTGATGCTGATTCGGCTTCCATCACCCTCTTGTCCACATGGCCCTAAACTGCAAACTGATGAGGACCGCATTTGATGTGGAATTTCGAGACAATATATTATCATCTGGATGGCGGCGCTCAATTCTCCTTTCTAACGCCTTGTGTCGATGTCACACCTCTATGGCGAGTCGCCGTTTCGTTGCAACATCGACACAGGGATCGCACGGATTATCGTTTCAGTTACCGGTCCATATCGGGTCGACAAGTCCAGACCACTTCTCCAAACCAGTCCAAGGATGCCACTGTCCCCGATTCAATGAGACGCGATCGGTAGAGAACCAAGATGTGCGGCATGTCCTCGTTATTACCAGAACAGAACCTGGAACTTACTGTCCCCACGATTCGCTGTCGGAAGCGTTGCCGGAGGTGTGGCGGGGTGTAGGGTAGCTGCTCTTCAAGCCTAGTGGTGTGAATACCAGCTTGGCTCCCAAGATTTCAACCTATTCGTGTATCGCAAACTCTCGTCAGAAATGGAAGTGCAGGAATATACGTACGACCGCTATAGAGGAAGCTGATAGTCTTGCAATAATCCGTATACATCAATTGAGCTGGGGCCACTCTCGTTCATTCTCTGAGTGTTTCGTCCAATTTTAGAAGGCGGTGAGAGAAAATGCTGCGCTTCGTTGGGTTCGGTATATGGCAGAACTCCCAGTTGGGAATTTTTTTTTTCCTCTAGGCTCACCATCGACACCTTGCAGCCACTGCAAGCCTGTAACCTCACTTTCTTTCACAATGGGCAGTAAAAGGAAGCGCGGGGCCAAAGACGCCCCTTCCAACAAGAAGGCCAAGAACGGCCACCAGACCGCCTCCACCTCCGTCGCGCCACAACCGAAACCGAGCCTCGAGAAAGCGCCCTTCGTCGAACTACCCACCGGCGACGAGCGGCGTCGAGAAGCTGGCCTTTACGAGCTACTCGGTAGCGAAGACGAAAGCGAAAGAATCGCGGCAGCTACATGTATTATTTCGTGTCTCCTAGACGACGGGGGAGTCGACGAGCCGGTGCTCCAGCGACACCTCGACCGGCGTCTGTTCCGTGGCCTAGCGAGCGGTCGCAATGCCGCGCGCCTCGGGTATAGCCTAGTCATCACCGAGATACTGAGTCAGCTGTTTGGCGAGAAGAACCTGGCGGAGACGAGATATCCGGGCTTGACGTTCGAGAAAGTTCTGGGATTTCTCTTGGACAAGACGCAGGCTGCTGGCAACATCCCCGGCCAGGAGGAGAGGGACCACTATTTCGGGCAGCTCTTTGGACTGACGTCCTTTGTGCGGTCCCAGACCCTGTTTGAACCTGTCTCGAGATGGAACGCCATCCTGGAACTCCTCCTAAAACTGGGCAACACCAAGGTCTGGCTCAGGTCGCAGTGCGGATGGGTGATTGTCCAAGCTCTGGAGCAGATGGACCAGAAAAAGGCAGAGGCCACCCTGCAAAACGTTTCTGACGCTGGCCTGGCAAAAACCCCGGAGGGAGCGGCCCTGTGGCTCGTCGCCCTGGACCGCTTCCCCGACCTGAAAGTCAAGCCCTGGCGGCATCCTCTGTCCAGCAAGTCGCTGGGCGATCTGACAGCCGTGTTGAAGGAGAGTTTCCAGAACCACGGCGCCGATCAGGCTGATGAGCGAAGAGCCAACAAGCAGGCCAACTGGACTGCGCAGCTGCATTTCGTGTGGGATATCATCCTCGCCCACTACGCGAAGGGGGATGTCAGTGCCAGTGATTTTGATCAGTTCTGGTCTCGAGTCGTCGACGGTGAGTGGACTTTGCTTTTCTCCCAGACGGTCGCTATCTCGTTACTGATATATGGCAGACGGACTATTTTCTAGGAATGCCACTGATGGGCAAAAGTTTAAAGGGTTCATGGTGTTCCAGAAGATGCTGGCTGGTCTAGCGGACCAGCAAGACAAGCTAGAATGCCTGTTCAGCAAGAACTTTATCACATGCATGATGAACCAGGCCGCAAAAGAAGACAGATTCCTCCATCGCGCGGCTACGAAAGCTCTGAAGGCCCTGGAGAGCACTGTGGCATCTCAGCCGTCATCTCTCCCTGTCGTTCTGAAGTGCCTCCTGGGCAAGAACGGGGCCTACAACTTTGACCAGAGGACCAACACCAAGACGGTGGACCGGTTACTCCAGAACATCAACTCCGAGAACGAGAAGGAATGCCTCGACATTATTCAGCGACCGATCGCCAAGCTGAAGCAGCAGGAGAAAGCTGATGCTCAGTCCTCACTGAGAACATATGTAGACTACTTATCCAAGGCGCTCAACGCCACAGGTCCATCAGACCCGTCGAAGGGCGAGGAAGCCAAGGGGGGTTCGTTTGGCCTGGCACTACAAGAGCTCGCACGTCTGGCATACTCGCAGCCGAAGAATGTGCCCAGTGAGCTTCTGACGGAGTCGATCCGCAATCTGTGCCGCTCCCGACTCGAGTCGTCGTTCGCGAAGCTCATCCGTCGGAGTGCCGATTTCAGTGTCTTCTGCAAGGCAGTCTCGGCCATTGACTCCACCGCCGTCACGATGGATGGCGATATCAAGGCTGCCGTCGAAGACGCCCTGGTGCGGATGAATAAGTTGCTCAAGAGGAAGTCGAAAACCGACGCAGAGAAGTCGCTGGCGCAAGGTCTTGCCATCCTCCACGCCGTGTCGATCTTCCAACTCTACAACGAGGAGCCCGACGCGATGGAGGTCCTGCAGGACCTGGCACAATTCTCCGACCGACTCAAAAAGGGGAAACTCAAAGAGGAGGGCTCCGGAAGCTCTGAGCTTCTCGTCGAGATCCTTCTTTCGATGGTGGTGCAGCCCTCGTCGCTGATGCGAGAGGTCTCGCAGCAGGTGTTTGATGCCTTCACGTCTCAGATCTCGGCGGAGGGCCTGGAGCTTTTGACGGGCCCGCTGGCCTCTGGCGAGAGCACCAAGGGGCAGCAGGAGCTTTTCAATACCGAGGATGATGCTATGGATGTGGACGAGGATGGTTCATCCGACGATGAGGATGCTGAAGACGTCGAGGATGCCTCTGATGTGGAAATCGATTCTGATGTCGAGTTCGTAACGCTTAATGGCGCTGAGGCGGACGACGGCGGTAGCGACCAGGACGAGGATAGCGAAGAGGAGGAGGAGGAGGAGGAGGAGGAGGATGACGAGGAGCAGCAAAAACTCGCGGACCTTGACGATCAACTAGGCAAGATCCTCAACAGTCACCGCCTCGACAAAGACGCCGACGCCGAGTCCTCCGACAACGACCAGGACATGTCGGACTCGGAGATGTTCGCCCTCGACGACAAGCTCGGCGAAGCTATCAAGCACGCCGTCAAGTCCCGCAACGACACCAAGAAGCAGAAGAAGGACGCCAAGCAGTCCGTCGTCAACTTCAAGCACCGCATCCTCGACCTCCTGGACATCTACGTCAAGAACGAGCCCCTCAACCCCTTGTCCATCTCCCTCCTGGTGCCCCTGCTGCGCCTCATGCGCACCACCAGCACGAAGCCGCTAGCCAGCCGGGCGTGCGGCGTCATACTCAACCACCAGAAGACCCTCAAGAAGGCCCGCAGCAACAAGGAGGAAGTGAAGCTGTCCACGGTCGAGGATCTGCTGCCTTCCCTGATGGAGATCCACGACGAGGCCAGCAAGGATTACTCGCATGCCTACGCCAAGGCGGCGAGCGCCGCCAGCCTCATCGTCGTCTCGTTCATGTTTGCCGTGGACAGGTCGGCGATAAAGCAGGTCGCGGCAGTGTATGCCAAGACGTGGTCGGAGTGGGTGCTCAACGAGGCCAAGATGCAGTCCTCCTTCTTCCTGGACTGGTACAACTGGTCACAAAATCAGGCGTCACAGCCAGTGTCTTGATACCCCCTCACCAGACCTCAGTACTAGCATATAGAACAAGGCAATATCAAACAAAAAAAAAACAAAAAACCATGAATGCAGATGCTCATAGAATTGCACCACAATCCGAAGGCACTCCTGTCCCGACCATAATTCATTACTCTATGACGCGTTGTGATGGTACAAGTGCGCCTACGGACGCCACAGAACCCCAGCCCCCTCTCCACAGCTTACTCCTCCATCTTGTCGTCTTTCTTTTCATCCTCGGAGTCGGTGTCGGTCGACTCATCCTCGGCCCGTGCCAGCTTCTCTGCCGCCTCCCTCAGCTCCTTAGGCACCTCAACGTGCCGGCCCTTGGTTGGCCCATCGACGCCGCTGATCCACGTCATCTCCAGCTCGAACTCCTTGTCTTTGTTGTCCTTGTGGGCGTTGTAGATAATCCTAGCCGCCTCCTTGACAGCGTCTAGCAGGGTGAGATTGCCTGCCGGCAGATCGAGCTTCTCGAGCTCAGCCTTGGCAGCCTGACGACCCTTGCCCGTGGCGGCGCCGTAGTAGCCCCAGTACTGCCCGCTTGGCTCAATCATGTAGAGGGATGGACCGCCGTGCTTTCCGGGGATCTTGCCGCCGGGGCCTTTCTTGGGGCCGCTGCCCACGACGGCGTCGATCTCCTCATCGCCAGACGGGTCGACGCCGGCGACGATGGCGCTGATGCCGAAGGGGCGGACGGAGCCGTACATGGTGTAGGCCTGCAGGTAGCTACCCATGCGGGAGGCGAGCTCGGCGGTGGGGATCGGGGTCCTGAGGGTCTGGCGCCAGGAAGCAGCCTCGTCGCGAGCGCGGTCGACAAAGTGGCGGCCATCAGGGACCATGCCCGAGTACACCTGTGAGCAGCGTTAGCACCAGCTGACGAGAACCTTGACATAGGAAAGAGAGGCGAGTTAGTAGTAGGTGCGGGGTTGTGACATACAACTCCAGCGTGGGCGTCGATGGTGGCGATGCGCTTGTTGGCACCTGGTTTCAGCAGCTTGGAGCCTATGACCTTCTCAACGGCGAGGACGACGCCATCCTTGGCGCGGATGCCGATGGAGGTGCCGCCATTCTCCACAGCCTTGACCGCATATTCGACCTGAAAGTTTCGACCGTCGGGGGAGAAGATGGAGTTGAGCAGGTCGTAACCCGTTCCTATGGACGTCTAATGGCGGAAAGGGAAGCATCAGCTCTGGTCCTGCGGGGGTATGCTTGAGGGCTAGGACAATCAGGAACGGGTTCGAAGGCCGGAAGTGCTTACCATGATGCCTCGAGGAGCTCTGGGTTGGTTCTGGTCGGGGCGTTTGGTGCGTGTGGCTTGAGGTAGGTAGAGGGAGGGTTGAGCGGCGGCGGTGGGGGGAGCTCAGATGGGCACTTGAGGCGGGATGGATGTAGCTTGCACCAGCAGGCAGCCTGGGCGCTGCGCGTTGCAGTCCAGTTGTCGTCGGTTGTGTGTACCTTGGTCGCAAGCCACAGGCAGAGCTGAGCTGCCTGAGGCGCAAAGGCCAATGGGCTGGGCTGTGCCACAGGTGGCTGTTGCGGGTTTCGCTACAGGTATCGGAGGAAATCCCCACACCAAGCTGGCTGAGCGGAGATCCTTACCCTGGACCAGCACTCAATGTGATACCTGGGTCTGCCGTGACCCGTCGGTTTCTATTTAACGAAGCAGTACCTAGGTAGTACTATAAGTACTACCGAAGCACGCCTCTAATGCCTGCACTTGAAGATAACGTGGAGGGTACAGTACCTACGTGGAATATGGATGGCTACTACTAGTATCATAGTAGCGTCATCCAAGGGAGAAGTAAAGCACCATGAAGGGGACCCGACCCCTCTGTACCCCTCCATCTCCCATATCAAAAAGTGTCGAGTGTCGGGTCGCAATTCCATAAACATGCTGCAGCCTGCAAGGTGCACACCCACCCACAACTCAGTCCATGCATGCACGTCCTTGTGCGATACAGTACTAATTACATCGCGCCTGCTTCTACGACGTCAGGTACTGCTTCGCCTGCTTTTACCACGAGGGCTCAGCCCAGTCGGTGACTTTGATATTCACAACTGCCACAACATTCAAGCTCCTTCTCGGGCCAGTCGAATAAATGCAAACACCCACGACCGCGCGTCATCGATTCCGACACGCCCGCATGAACCACACGCATTTCACTTGATCCCCATCGATTCCGGGCCCCCGCACCCACCGCTTCTGAGGCGATCAAAACTGCTGCCCAAAAGTGTGAGCACAACCCTCCCCCCCCGGTCTTGTGACCCAACGCAACCCAACTATTAGTACCTACCTTACCTACTACTAGTCCACAACCCCAACTTCACGCAGCCTCAACAAAGCTCGTGAATATCTTCTCATCCTGCTCTCTTCTGTTGTCTCGCGCATTTTCTCCTAGCATAGCGGAAAAAAATAGACCAAGTTGCTTTCCCCATTCTCACGGACAGAGAGATCTCGACATCTCCCCTCTCGCTCCCCCCCCCCCCCCCCCCCCCCCCCCCCCCCCCCCCCCCNCCCCCCCCCCCCAAACCCACCCTTTGCTGCCTGACCCCGTCCGCCCACTCCAGGAGACAAAGGAGGAAGAGAGTCAAGGGCACGCACATATTGGAATCCTCACCTTCCGTCCAGTACGCTTTGGTGTCCTGGAAGTCGCTTCTTTCGCCCATCCGACCACTTCAAGCGTGCTCGTTACAGTACGGCTTGATTTCCCGTATACCCTCAGTAGGTGCCTTATATCGAAGTACCATCCATCCCCCCCTTGGAAAGTACGTATATCAAGCTGACCCAGCCGCCTTTAGATCATGGTTTCAGTGCAACCAAACATGCAAGCTCACGATGAGCTTGCCGCTCTCTTCTCCCGGAACCTGACTTTCAATCCCGAGGCGCCCCGGGACATCCCCCGCCACCTGGATCCCATCGCCCCCAACCCCAACCAGCAGATCGTCTACTCCATCTCCCAGCACTATCACCACTCCACCCACATCCCGAAGCCCTCGGACCCTACGCTCCAGGAGGAGCCTCAGCGCCCTTCTTCCGAACCGCCCCAGTCCGACTCCATGCTGGCCGAGAATGTCCTGCGCATCCACGGAATCAACCCAGCTACCCTCACCCCTTCCCAGCTGCAGCTGTTCCGCATCGCCGAGAGTTCACAACAGAGGCGTCTGCTGGAGCTCTGGAGCATCTGCCCCCCAGACAACGGCACGGAAATCCCGTCTCTCGCATGGAGTAGTACCACCGTGGAGCAGGAGGAGAATCTTGCCCGCATGCGATATGAGAAACAGCAGCAGCAGCAGCAGCAGCAGCAGCAGCAACAGCAACAGCAGCAGCAACAACAGACAATGAGCCTCGACGGCACTCCGGTACAGATGGGAAACGGGCAGTGGCACCAGCACACCGCCACCGAGAGTGAGCCGTACATGGCTTCGGGCTACGAAGAGCTCATGCGCCGCGAGCGGGAGAGGCAGACTTACACCCCCGCCACGGACCCTGTGTACCTTGGCCCCGACTATTCCCGCCAGCAGCAGCAGATCGACATGGCGACGCAGTATGGAGCTTTTGAGCAGCTCCGCGAGGCAGGACAGATGGATACCATGGATGTCATGTAATGGGGTTAGCTCTAGCATCGCACCATACCAGAACACGCCGCATGTCTGGTCATTGCTTAGTCTAGATATGTTGACAGGCACGTGCAGGAGGAGGATGGCGACTTTCCTTTTTGTCGGCTTGAGATTGAACAGAGCTTGGATTGCCGTGTGGTGTTGCGGTTATGAGCCCATGGTCAAGAGATGTCACTAGCTCTTGCATATTATGGAGGATATCAAGGCATGGGCGGCGTTGAGGACAATCATTCCACTCCTAGATCTATCTAATCCCCCGTCCCCTTGCGAAGAACATCCAGCATGGGCTAACTTACATGCTCACAGAGATATCTATACTAAATGTAGTGTCCGAAGGTATGTTCGTCCCCGTCACCCCAGATCGTCTTGCCCAGGGGCATTACGCTACGATGATATCCATGTATGTTGTGTCGGAGACTGGGAATGGTGACACTACTATCACCACTGTCAATTGCGCATCGAGTAAAATAAACAAAGCATTGCCCTCAGTCGCTGCACGTTCCCACCGACAAAAGGGGTATCGAGTGTTATTGGTCGCTTGATTCTAAATCCTGCTATATCTTTTATGTGTAAGGGGTTCATCTAAATCTGGGTCTTTTCTAGCTCCTTGGCCAGAGCATCCACACTCTTGTCCTTGAGCTGGACCGTGGGCTCCTCCTGAGCCTCCTCAGCCTCCTTGATGAGCTTCTCGGCCTTCTCCTCTGGCGTAGGCTCTTCCTCTTCCTCGGACTCCTCCTCTTCCTCGCTATCAATCTCCTCAAGGTCGCTGAGGCTGTCGACACCCCAGTCATCCTCATGCACAATATCACCGGCCAGCTTCTCCTTGCGGTCATCGAGAAGGGCCTGAAGGGCGAGGATCGACTCGTCGTCCTCGGAGAACTTGTTGCCGTTGAGCTCGATCCTCTTCAAAGCGGGCAGACTATCCTTGGCGGCGTTGGCAAAGGCCTTGACGCCTTCCGCGGTGATCTCGTTGTACTGGAGACGCAGGGTCTCGAGCTTGGAGTTCTTGCCACTTGCCAGTGCCTCGGCGACGAGGATACCTCCCTTGGCCTTCAGAAGCGAGTCGCCGACGCCGAGCTCCTTGATTGAGGCCCACCCGGGTACCACCTTCGCAAGAGCCCTCGCGCCCCTGACGGTGAAGGTGTTGTCCTGCAAGTCGAGCACCTCGAGCTCGGCGAGGCTGTTGAGGCCCTCACTGAGGAGGTGGGAGATACCCTCCTGGCGGATACCATTCTGGACCATCTTGATGACCTTGACCTTGTTGTGGAGGCTGTACGCCTTGGCCCAGGCCGTCATGCTCCCATTCTCCAGGCGGTTGCGGCCGCAGATGACCGTCTCGAGGTGGGGGACATCCTTGCCCTCCTTACGCGCCGCCTCCTTCTTTGCGTGGAGCTCCGAGAGGGCGTCCGCGATGAGGATACCTGCGTGGGGGCCGAGGCCGTTGTTGTTCAGGTACAGGTGCTGCAGGGGGACGTGGGACGACAGGAAGGCCACGAGCGGCGCCTGTGTGTTGAGGCCAAAGGCGTTGTCGTTGAGGTTTATCGTGTTCAGATTCGGAAGGTTGAGGATAGAAGTGAGGAGCGAAGAGAGGGCCTCGGGGATCTCGTTGAGGAGTCGTCCGGTGAAGATATCCGCGAGGTTTGCGACCTGGAACGGATGTCTGTCAGCTGCTGCACCAAGATAACAAAGTCAACGGGATGTCGGCTCCTCCCTACTTACCCTCAACGACTTCTTGGTAACAAGAACCTCTCCGAGAAGCTTGCAAGCCCCGATGCCCAACGTGTTGCCCAGAATCCTGACCTCCTCCACATCGTCCTGGGCACGGAGGGCCTTGATATGGGGCTCGAGGTCGGCCTCGGTATCGAGCTTCAGGCCCTTGCTCTCAAGCGAGAAGATCTTTTTGGAATCGGTCATGATGGAAGCCAAGGAAAGCAGGACCAGGATCCAGGATTATTCGCAGTGTCGGGTCTGTTCAAGGGGCTCTGAAAAAGGACGGGTAGCAGCAGGACGAAGCTGGTCGGTCGGTCCTGTGAACAATGTTATGGTGGGGGCGGGGCATGGAGCCATGGACAACGCAGACAGCAACCAAGTTGAAGGGATTTGCTTGTCAGGGATCACTGATCAGGTACCTACAGGTACCTTAAGGCTTAGGTAAGCGGAGCCGGCTGGAAAAATGTCGGCAGCTTTTCTGATGGCGGTGGGTCCGTGCTCGGTTCCGTTCATGCCAACCAAACCCGGCTGCCTGAGTAGTGAGGTGCGACTTCAGCGGGATGGTTACCGGTAAGGACATGTTTAGGACAGTCACGTGACGTCAGCCAATCACGTTCGGTCCATTGCCATCAGAGAAAATCCAGCGGTTCCGAAATGAAGCGAGTGCCTCGCCTTGAGCCTTTTCGACTTCCGACCCCGATACGCCAACCTCCCATCTGCCGTTCCATCCGACCGCCGGCTCTCTCTGGGGATAGCAGCCAGCTTGTCAACCATGTGGGCAAGATCCTCTCTGCGCTCGACGCGCGCCCTCAATGGGCTACGCAACGGCGCCTCGAACGTCACCAAGGTAGGCATACCATCACGCAATTGGGTGCCCCCCCCCCGTGGACCGTGCCATTGCCGAGGGAAGCTGGGAAGCAACCAGTCGACCCCGACACGAACACACGACACGTCAATGGCATCAATTCAGGGCTTGTAGTGAACTGTGGGAACGAATGCTAACAGTGCATTGCCTAGCGCACGGTCTCGTCGAGCTCGAACGCGGCTAACGAAGCTGTCCCTACCCGCCTCAACATCGCCGCCGTCGCCTCGACCTCTCTCGCTGTCGGCTCCATCGCCTGGTACTACCACATGTATGGGCCTGTGGCCCATGCTTCGACGCCTGCTGAGGAAGGGTACGTGAGAAACTGTGGTTGCCGGCAGCGTTCTTTTGCCTGCTTGTGCTCTGGACAGAGGTCCAGCGGCTGAGGCATAAAATGCTACTTCCAACCAACCTTCCACGGGTCAAAGTAACGACGTGCTGACAATACCGGACAGGCTTCACCCTACCAAGTACCCCTGGGTGCATGAGCAGTGGTTCAAGACCTTTGACCACCAGGCGTAAGAATCTCCGGAGCTTGTGGATGTGGGGAGGGAGTTCGCTAACTCAGTGCCCAGCCTGCGCCGAGGTTTCCAGGTCTACCAGGAAGTCTGCGCGTCCTGCCACTCTCTCAGCCGAATCCCCTACCGCACCCTGGTCGGTGCTGTCCTGACCGTCGACGAGGCCAAGGCTCTGGCTGAGGAGAACGAGTACCCCGGTGAGCCCGATGAGCAGGGCGAGATCCAGATGCGCCCCGGAAAGCTTGCCGACTACATGCCCGCCCCTTACAAGAACGAGGAGGCTGCCCGATTCGCCAACAACGGCGCTCTGCCCCCGGATCTGAGCCTGATCGTCAAGGCCCGCCACGGTGGCTGCGACTACATCTTCAGCCTGTTGACCGGTTACCCCGAGGAGCCCCCGGCTGGCGCTACTGTTGCGCCTGGCATGAGCTTCAACCCTTACTTCCCCGGCACCGGTATCGGTATGGCTCGTGTCCTCTACGACGGCCTCGTCGAGTACGAGGACGGCACTCCCGCCTCGACCTCGCAGATGGCCAAGGACGTCGTCGAGTTCCTCAACTGGGCGGCCGAGCCCGAGATGGACGAGCGCAAGAAGATGGGAATGAAGGTCCTGGTCGTTACCTCGGTCCTCTGGGCCATGAGCGTCTGGGTCAAGCGCTACAAGTGGGCCTGGCTCAAGACGAGGAAGCTGGCCTACGACCCTCCCGCGGAGACCAAGGTCCGCCGCTAAACCACCCAACCCAGGCCACATGCGTGCGGCCTCAAAAGATGTACACTAGTCGCCCCTCCTGGATCAGCTCTTTTGTTAGTGGAGGCGGGTAGAACTGGAATAGTGGGAAGAGGGAGTTTCAGATGGAAGCGAGAGGCTAGTAGAGTGTAAATCAGATAAAAATCTATTTCCAATTTTACTTTGTTCAGGAAACAGGTGCGCCTTGGGACTCGACATTGTCCCACTGTCCCCCGATACGGGGGGGATGATATGGAGGCCACGATAGAGCCGAGTTGAATCAAGACGGGGAGCATCCGCACCTGGTGTTTCGAGATGCCGGCTGAACGCACCTCATCTCCTCTAATATGCACACTGCTTGTAAAGGACAACAGCTTACAACCGGGACGAGGTTAACTACTTGTATTGTAATTATATGGCCGCCCGTTGCGATATGCTTGAGTACCAGGTACCTACCTAAGCCGACGCGTGAATGTACAATGAGCCACGCCTGTGACTGGCCGTTAGCCACTACCAGCCATCTCCATGGTACAGTATATTTCCGGTCCGACCCACTAAAGCAGCCTATTCCAAGGGCCTCCAGCCACTGACAAATGAGCCTTCCCCATGGAACCAAGTTACCAACCACCTCCCTCTGTGGTACTGTAGTAACGAGCAGTCACGGGTTCCAGGCCGCACCTTTCACAGCAATCCACGCTCGACAGGCTCCCCGTCTCGTCTCCTTGCCACGACATTTTAAGTACCTCACGACGCAGAGCACCGGCAACCTCCGCAGCAAGGCATCGGCTGGCCCTCACTTCCCCCATCATCCCAAACAAACCTCGTCCTTGTAACTTCTCCTAGATTTTTCTAAAGGAAGTCGGTGCCCACCAGTCCCTTGGCCGCCTCCGCCCCAGATTGAACCTCGACATCCTCTCGAGCTTGGCTCTCCGAACCCGCCCTTACCTCGACGCACCGACTTTGCACCACTCCTATCTCCAACCAAACAAACACACGACCGCGCACGGGCCGAAGGATGCCTTTCGTCCATCCTGCAAGGAAACGGAGAAGATCCAGCGACGATGAGGAGGACGATGGCGTAGCCCCCGTCTTCAGTCACATCAACCCCAAGCAGCAAGGGCACCCGTACTTCCTCGACCAGCCGCACTCCGACCGGCCTCGAAAGACTCTCCCACTACCCGCGAAGCGTACGCGCATCAGCCGCGATGGGTTATATAATCAGCAGAACGACGATAAGCACAGACGGCGTTATCCCCGGGACCAGGCGGCATCGCCCGGCGTGAAGTCGCGGCCCAGCGGGATGCTGACGCCCTGCCACATCTGCTCCAGCCGCCCTACGAGAAAGAACCACCTCGACTCCTTCGCCTACTGTCAGGGCTGCGGCGAGTGGACGTGCTACATCTGCATCAGGGAGTGCCAGGGCTGGAGCGTCAACGAGGGTTCACTAGTCTCGGAGCAGGAGGCCCTATCGCGGTCTTTCCAGATGCGAGACGACGACGGTGATCCCATCCGCCAGAATTACGGCGACAGCAACGACAACTATGAATCCGACACATCCTCGCGAATAGATCACACAGAAGAGGAAGAGCACTCCCAACAAGACAAAGAGGAGTGGTCGTGGAAGGCCAGAGGGCATCAGAGCATAATATGCCGCCGGTGCTGCGTCGAGCAGAGGGAGTTGGGAGGTGAAGTGGCATGCTGGGCTTGCCACCTCGCCCTGGACGGCGCAGTTGGTTAATGGAATCACCTCGCTCGCACCTACGAATACGCTACATCACGACGACTTCACGGCCTCACACTTGTGCCCTTTGGCTTGACCTCTGAGCGTATTGGTATACCCTTTTTTCGCAACTATATCACCGACGTGGAACTTTTGAGGGAAACAGCAATTTGCATCGGTTTTGGAGTTTTATATTCACTGGATCATCGAAGCGCTGGGCATGGGCATGCAGAGACATGGCTGATTTTGCTACGAGCTTATTATACTGGGATTTTGAGGCAGCGTCAACACGCTCATTGCACGATACCTCAGGTAGGATATAGATAGTTAATAGGTAGACAATTCATTCTCACATTGCCGCCGTTTCACAACAAGAGTCCCACACAAGTCCACATCAGGTTCACCGCGCAGGGGATATATACTGGCTCCCGAGGTTGTGGCTTCAGCGCTGTGCCTATTCACCAAAGAGGATGATTAAAACACTTCTAGAACCTCCCTTCGTCGAGTTCCATTTAGTCTTACACCTTGATAAAATACAAACTGACCCGCCGCTAGTTGTATTGCATGTACGTCGCTGTCGAGTTGAACTTGAGGTTGCCCTTGATGACCTTGTCCACAGCGCTGAGGAAATCCTTCTCCGTGGCCACCTTTCTCCTGGCGCGGATGGCAAACATGCCGGCCTCGGTGCACACGCTGCGGAGCTCCGCGCCGGTGCTGTTGGGGCACAGGCGCGAGATGAGCTCCCAGCGAATGTCGCGGTCGACCGACATGCTCTTGGCGTGAATGCGGAGGATGTTTGCCCGGCCCTCGAGGTCGGGGAGGGAGAACTCGATCTTGCGGTCGATTCGCCCGGGGCGCATGAGCGCGGGGTCGAGGGTCGAGGGTCGGTTGGTGGCGAACATTACCTTGATGTTGCCCCGCGCGTCGAAGCCGTCCAGCTGGGTGATGAGTTCCAGCATAGTTCGCTGGACCTCGTTATCACCGCCGGCACCGTCGTCAAATCGGGCACCGCCGACGGCGTCGATCTCGTCGAAGAAGATGATGCAGGCCTTCTTTGTCCGTGCCATCTCGAACAGCTCTCGGACCATCCTCGCACCCTCGCCAACGTACTTCTGCACCAGCTCGCTGCCAATCACTCGGATGAAGGTCGCATCCGTACGGTTCGCGACAGCTCGTGCGCACAGAGTTTTGCCAGTTCCCGGAGGCCCGTAGAGCAGAGCACCCTTGGGAGGGTCGATGCCCAGGTTGACGAATCGCTCCGGCGACAACAGCGGCATCTCCACGACTTCCCTCAGCTTCTCCACCTGCTCCTTGCACCCACCAACGTCGCCGTAAGTGACATCGGGTTTCTCCTCGACTGTCATCATGGTAACGCTCGCGTCGATCTTGGGCGGAAGCGGCAGCATGATCTGGTACTTGTTGCGGTCCACGCCCACCCGCATGCCCTCCTCGATGTCCGTGGGGCTGACGCGCTCGCCGAGTTGCACGACAAACTTGGCGATTTGCTTGACGTTGATCACATACTTGCTCTTCGACTCGTCGCCCTTCTCGTCCGCGATGATCTTGGTGCACCGTGCTACCTGAAACGGCTGCTCCTCGGACATGCGTTGGCGGTCGGCGGCGACATCCCACAAGTGCGGAGGGGCCAGACCGGTATCTGACTCCTGCGTTTCGCGTTAGACCTGCAGTCGCTACACCTGCATCGGAAGAAGAACTATGTTACCTTGATTCCTATCTTCTCATCGACGCTCTGCTGCTTCTCTTTGATCTGCTTCTCGAGGGCCTTAAGCCAAGCGCCGTACGGTGCGGCACCGTATGTTTTGAGGACCTGGATATCCCTGGCGACGTGTGAGCGTGCATGCGGTGGTACCCGTGGGACAGTGGCACATACTCGTCCGACAGGGGTGTGATCTTCTTCTCTTCTACCTCATCGTCGGCGAAGTTCTTCTGGTACTTCTCCCAGTTCTGGCCGGTCGCGGAAGGCTGGTGGCCAGCAGTCAGCGCCTTGTCCGATGCGGAGCGGGACGTTGCTCAGCTTACCATGGTGAGATCCGCCGGCTATGACTGCCACAGGATACGCGTACTGGGAGTGTGCGATTCTGATATATTCGGTAGCGGGAGTTCGAGGATCGTATGGTTGTGGAAGGTGAAGGGGTTATTGTTGTTGTGGCGTGGTGTCTGGTGATGAATGAAGGTCGTGGAAGCATTCCGTAATCTGAGGTTGCCTTGAGCCTGGAGCTGCGCAGACCCACCAGCGCTGGCAGAGCTGGCCCGCTCAACCGCGCTAATCCATTTTGGTTTTGGGAGTTAATAGCCCATGCCCGGAGGAGGATCATCTGCTGGTCCGACGCCAAAAATTCTTGGGATGCTTGGATGGCGGAGAGCACCAGCACCTCCTAGGGCAGAAAGTGGGATATCTCGAGGCTTCCCAAGTTCCAGGAACCCCCCAAAATCGTGCCTTCTCACCACCACCCGACCAGCGACGATTTTGAGTGATATCCGGAATCCTTTCACATACCGAAACCATGGCTGCCGTAGAATCATCCGGTGGCAGCAATTCAAATGCCACCTTTAGGGTGAGTGCAGCTCCCGCAGAGCTATCGAGTGCCCCGCTAACGCACCCCCCCAGGACAAGGAGAAGCCTACGGCCGTGCGGTCGTCCAACATTGTCGCTGCCCGAGGTACGACCTACAGATACCTGATTACCTGAAGCACGCTACTGACAGACTGATAGCTGTCGCTGATGCCGTCCGGACATCCCTCGGCCCGCGGGGCATGGACAAGATGATTCGAAGCGGAAAGGGTGAGACAATCATCACCAACGACGGCCACACCATGCTCAAGAGCATGTCGGTTATGCACCCCACGGCGAAGATGCTCGTCAACCTGGCGGGCGCGCAGGACGTTGAAGCTGGTGACGGCACCACATCCGTCGTCGTCATTTGCGGCAGTCTCCTCGGCGCTGCTGAGAAGCTGCTGGGCAAGGGCATCCACCCATCCGTCATCTCCGATTCCTTCCAGAGGGCAGCGGCCGCTGCCGTCGAGGTTCTGCACGACATGTCTCTACCTATTGCGCTGACCGACACGAGCTCGCTGCTGCAAGCCGCCAACACATCGCTGTCGTCCAAGATTGTGTCGCAGTACTCCAACCTGCTCGGCCCTATGGCTGTCAACTCGGTCACCAAGACCATCGACCTCAAGACGGCCGAGAATGTCGACCTGAAAAACATTCGCATCATCAAGAAAGTGGGAGGGACGATCGAAGACAGCGAGCTGGTGGACGGCCTTGTTCTCACCCAGGCAGTGCTGAAGAACGCCGGTGGGCCTTTGCGCATGGAGAAGGCCAAGATCGGTCTGATTCAGTTCCAGCTCAGCCCGCCCAAGCCTGATGTCCGTACCCTGCCTCCCCCACAGCCCCCGATGGCCCGATGCTGACTATTTCTACAGATGGAGAACACCGTTCAGGTCAACGACTACCGACAGATGGATAAGATCGTCAAGGAGGAGCGCCTATATCTCCTCAACATGGCGAAGAAGATCAAGAAGGCGGGTTGCAATGTTCTCCTGATTCAGAAGTCGATTCTGCGCGACGCCGTCAACGACCTGTCGCTGCACTTCCTGGCGAAGCTGGGTATCATGGCCATCAAGGAGATCGAGCGCGACGAGGTCGAGTTCATTTGCAAGTCAACAGGCTGCAAGCCCATTGCAGACATCGACTCCTTCACGGCTGACAAGCTCGGCTCGGCCGACCTGGTGGAGGAGGTGCAATCCAACGGAAATCGGATGGTCAAGGTCTCGGGGGCCAAGGCGACTGGAAAGACGGTGTCGGTGGTGGTGCGCGGTGCCAACAGCCTCATCCTGGAGGAGGCGGAGCGCAGTCTGCACGATGCTCTGTGCGTGGTGCGCTGCCTGGTCAAGAAGAAGGCCCTCATCGCCGGTGGCGGCGCGGCCGAGATCGAGATTGCCGCGCAGCTGTCCAAGCAAGCGCGCAGCCTGACTGGCGCCGAGGCCATCTGCTGGAAAGCTTTCGCGGACGCGATGGAGGTGATCCCCACCACGCTCGCCGAGAATGCAGGCCTCAACAGCATCAAGGTGGTGACGGACCTGCGGCACAGGCACGAGATGGGGGAGAAGAACGCGGGCGTGAGCATCAAGTCTGGGGGCGTTAACTCCAACATCTCCAAGGAGAACGTGCTCCAGCCGCTGCTGGTGAGCACGAGCGCCATCGAGCTGGCCGCGGAGACGGTCAAGATGATTCTGAGGATAGACGACATTGCGTTGACGAGATAGAGCATGATACTCCGCCAGGAAGCTGTATGATAATACCAAAAGGGGCAACCTCGGAGATGCGATGAGAACCGTGGCCTGGTCCAAACTGCCCCGTGGCGTTTAACCTGTGAAGATCTGATTTCTCGACGCGAGACGTAAGTAAGTACAGGGAGGAAGTACCAATTTGGCTGCCTTGCCCAGCTGGAGGCAGGCCCAGTGCCATTTGTATGCCAGCATGCCCAGGAGGCAGGAGCAGTTTGGTCGCTCCTTCCTCACCAGCTTCCCAGCAGTTGGCCACGAATCTGTACAGATACCTTTAGGTATGAAATGAAACCCTCCGCCCCCATCGCCGTACAACTCCGACCTCTGCTATTATTTCCGATTACCTACTACTACCAGTAGTACTACTAGTAGTGGTATCCACGCACTCTCAAAACGTCCAATACACATACCCCACTTATCTCGAGTGAAACACTCCTCTGTCGCCATGCCTGTGAGACGAAAGGCCAAGGCTCAGTCGGAGTGTTCGGAGGACGAACTCGACTTTACCACGTCCATAATGGAAGCGCAGCGCATTACCCAGCGGGTAGGTAACTGCTCACTGGGCCCCGGCCGAGAAGCGAAGGTATGCTAACTAGCCGGGCAGTTGAAAAAGCAAAAGGAGGATCGCCTGAAGGCTGTAGTTGCGGATAGCCGCAAGGCCGTGGAGGACCTCCGATTCCGGGTGGAGAAGCACTACGAGCAACAGAGACAGCAAAGGTATCTATTCCATCCCTCTGCTCTTTGGTCTTTAGACGGCCAGCCACGTTTTCCTTTCCATGCGGAGACTGACAACAGTGCAGTACTGCGGCTCGGGCGAAGCACATCACGACCCTGGTAGAGAACATGGAGAAAAGAAGCAAGATTGAGGCAGAGATGATGGAGATCTTGGGCGGCATGTCCGCACGGATGAAGGAGGTGGAGGATATGATACTGGCGGGCTACGACGGAAGGTTGGAAGAAGTCATGTCGGTGCTTGATGGCCGGCAGCGATGCACCAAGTAACGCCGCCATGCCGCGGGACAAGACCATCCTCTTGCCACAGATCCAAGATCCCGGAGACCAGCAGTCCAAAATCACACGGGAAACCGAAAAGGCGCATCTGTTTGCGGTGTCGAGTATAGGAGGGAGGAATTGATTGCATTCGATCCGATCGATTTGCGCCCGAACAGTCTATCGTATAATGTACATGATCATCATAATGTACACGGGCAGCAAGCCGACCCGTATCATACACCCGTATCGCATCCCGCCGCAGTTAGATCGAGTAGCCGTACCCGGCCATGCAGCTCTTATACTGGTCGACGAGGGACTTGCAGTCGTCGGCCGGGTCGGCGGCCTTGGAGAAGAGCATGCACTCGTCGCGCTTGGCCTTTTCTTCCTTGCACACGCAGCACGGCTGGAGGGCGTAAGCATGTCAGCGCATTGAGGTCCTTCCAGAGTATCTCGGGGTCGAAAAGAGACGGGAGGGAGGGGAGGGGAGGATGGCGATGGCGCACCTTGGGCTTGGAGGCGTTGTCGGATGTGGGAGCCGGGGCGGCGGCTGCGGGAGCCTCTGGAGAGAGATTGGTCAGCGATGGGGAGCAGCAGGACAGGAGCCGGGATGGGAGGGGGTACGCACGGGGAGGTGCTGCCGCGGGCGTCATGTTGTTCGCGACGGACTGGGAGGAGCCCATGGTTCAAGGAAGGCGAGGAGATGTTACCGATAGGGTGAGAGTCATTGCTCGAAAGTTGGCCGCGGGAATGGGGAGGAAGGAAATACTTTTATCGATTGCGACAGGCGGATAGCACCGTACCTGCATTTCTAAGCTGGCCGGCGCCCAGTGGGCCAATCGGCAGCGAAGGTTACTATAAATCCCGTGGGACCGTTTACTTGTCACGTCATTGAGCAAGTTTCCGTAGGTAGTCCTGGGCGTGGGAATTACAGGCGGGATCTTTTCGTATACATACTAGGTACTAGGCAATTAGTACTCGTACCTGGTACACTCAAGGTGCTCACCTGTGGATTCCTTTGCAATTATTTGTAACCCAGGTTTGTGTTTGCAGGCGGGCAATCCTTGGTACTTAAGAACTGCCCGACTGTCTTCAGTATCAGGTGGCACTCTCACCTGGAGGACTACTACTACCTTGGTACTATGGCACTAGTATCCAGCAGTTGCAAGGCACACATGTCTTAACGTTCCATGACTTTTGCGCCAGGAACGGCGCTTCCCCACGAAAGATTGTCCCCCCACCCCCATCAAACGGAATTCCTCACAAGCCGCCCATCAATCTCAGCCAGAGCTGATATAATCCAGCAGCGCAAACAGCACCTCGGTGTCCACCCTGCAGCCGTCGCCCTTGTGCAGCGCGCCGTGGAACCCGGGCTCCAGCCACTGGCGGATGGTGTGCACGTCCAGAGCTCTGTAATTCTGCTGGGAAATGATGATGTAGGCGTCCCGGCATCTTGTCGTCGAGGTGCCCGGCTTCGGATGCGGCAGGTCGCAGCACTCTTCATCCCAGGAGTCGGGCGGAACGACGGCGTCGTCGGGAAGGGCCGGCGCTGTGGCCCAGCTGAGGCTTGCAGGATCGTGGGCGGCTGGGGAGCCGCCACAGGGCGCTTTTGACCAAGTCGTTCCAGGGTCTGGGGGCTGGCTGGCGTCTTGACTTGAAGGGGGATCTATCGTTGGGCTATCGTCACCGAGACCCGGATTCCCGAGGACAAGGCCTTGGTCACCGCTGGCAACAGCGTCCTCAGCTCCCGGAGCCGGCAAACTTCCACGTCTTACGCGGTCCAGCTCGGATGTGAGCTCGGCCACGCGGTCCAGGGCTTGGCTGAGTTGCCGTTGCGTCTTCTCCAGACGGGCCTCGAGGTCTGCTATCCGGTCCTTGACCCTCTGACGGTGGCGGCGCTGATTATTGCGTTGCCGGGTGACCTTGTGATCGGCAGGCTTGGTTGACCATTTGCTCATCATGTCGCGTTGTTCGACGTGCTGCCGTGGGGTTTAGGCAGATGGACGATACGGGTGGGAAGAAAATGAATACGGGTAGGTAGCTGATACTTGGTTGGTAATACCTTTAGGTAGTAATTGGTTACCCTACTACCGTGCTGAGGAACCAAGGAACCAACGGGCAGCAGGGTGGGGGAGGGGTGGTGACAGATCGAAAATTGCCTGTTTGGGCGACGAGCTGAGCTGCGTCTCTCAAAGAGGCAATATTTCGGTGACAAACCACCCGACGACATCCTCCAACCTCCATCCCATCTGCCGAGAACTCATGAACTTCCATCTATAAAGCCGCCACATGATCCCATCTTCTCGAACACAGGGCATCATGCCCATTGTCTCCCATCTGACAAAAAAAAAAAAAAGCCAACACTGCAAAGCAACTTGACAACAACTCCATCCACCACAACACCCATATACCGATCGCAGCCATGGCATCGAAGGACATCTACACCAAGGTCAGCGAGCACTACAGCGCCGCATCGCAGGCAACGAGCTCCAAGTACAGCAGCGCTGTCGCCAAGTCCTTTGGCTACACCGACGAGGAGCTGGCCGATGCCCCCGAGGGGTCCAACCTGGGTCTCAGCTGTGGTAACCCGTTGGCCATGGCCAGCATCGCCGAGGTCGGTGGTTCCCCTTCACGTCTCTGCCCAAACCATATAGGTCTGATATTGACTGGTTTTTTTTCCCTTTCCAGGGCGAGGTGGTGGTCGATCTCGGCAGCGGCGCTGGATTCGACGTCTTCCAGGCCGCCCGAAAGGTTGGGCCATCTGGCAAGGTCATCGGCGTCGACATGAACAAGGTGCGTAGCATATCCCTTTTTTCATGGGAGACAAGACACCCTATACATGAAGCACGAGAATCTAACAAAACGAAGGACATGCTCGCCAAGGCCAACAAGATCAAATCTGACACAGACGCAACCAACGTCACCTTTGTCGAAGCTCGAATCACCGACATGAGCCATGTCATCGACTCCGACAAGGCCGACTGCATCATCTCCAACTGCGTCGTCAACCTGGTCCCCGCCGACGAGAAGCCCCTCGTCTTCCGTGAGATGTTCCGCCTGCTCCGCCCCGGGGGCCGCGTTGCCATCTCCGACATCCTCGCCCGGAAGCCGTTGCCCGAGAAGCTCAAGGCTGACATGGCCATGTATGTGGGGTGTGTCGCGGGAGCTAGCCAGGTGGGCGAGTATGAGGAGTATCTCAAGGATGCGGGGTTCAAGGGTAAGATACCGGATGTCCAATCCGATCACTTTTCATACAACATGGGATGGTGTGGCTGACCTGGGGGCTTTTGTGTGTCCTGGTCTAGATATTCTCGTCACCGACACCAAGAGTGATCTGAACGTCTATCTGGATACCAACCCGGATGGCTCGAGCAAGGGCCAATGTTGCGGCGGCCCGAAACCAGAGAAGACGACTGGGTGCTGTGCCACGAGCAATGAATACATCAGCCCCACGGAGAGCGATCTGAATGAATGGGCTGGTATGTGTCTTCCCCCTTTATTCCCTTCCCCGTCAGGCACGGCTAACACAGTGGACAGGGTCCTTCAGGATCTACGCCGTCAAGAACTAAGATCAGGCTAGGTAGATGGACACGCAAATGGCCAGACGGGCCCAGGGCTGTTATTGCGTAATCCGCCCAGTCATTACTGGTGTCTTCAAGGCTAGAAAAGGAGCGGGAACAAAATGTCACTCGTCAAAAAACAAAAAAAAAACCAACTTACACCGGGCGCGTTTGCCTTCCATCTCTAACGTTGGATCGGTCAAGCTAGCGTCTCCTCCGAGCCCTCCCTCAACCACTCTATTCCAACGTCCTGTCCAATATATCACATGGGATGCATACGACCCCGAGGGTTATAGTTCAGTCCGCTCGGGTCTATCTCGGCCCCGTCCGTCAGCCACGACCATGGACCACCTGGATTCTTATGCGTGGCGTCTATTACCTTTTTCCTGACGCACACACAACACACCGCCCACCGTCAGGAATCCGAGCAGGACGGTGCCTTCGTCGTAGATGTCCCTTCGAGCGTCCACTGGTGAAAAGCCATGGGATGTGCGCCAGCTAGGTTTACGCCGTTGACCCATTCAGTGCTCGGCTCAAAAATGTCCCCCGACCTCTGGCTGTTCAACAGCCTCGATGAGCTCGTCTCAAGGACCGATGATCTGCCCGAGATGACACCCTACGGCTGGAATCCTATCGAGTCATTTGAAGACCCTGATCCCTTCAATTTCTCTGTTTTTCGTTCCCCTCTCTTTCCCCCTCCTCACCATGCTCAACGTTCGGGCCCCGATCCCTCCAACTCTACCAGAGCTTTCACCTTGCTGGTAGCGAGCGAGGAGGAAGAGAATGGGTGGGCTGTGGTTCAGAGCATTGATGTCGAGCAGTAGAAGGCGAGACGCCAGACGCGACACGCGAGTGTTGAGTAGGTTTTCGATTCGGGAGGCGCTTTGGTCCTCCGGAATAAGGTGTTTCGGCTCGGGTCAGGTTCTTGTAATGTCAGCAAGCGGTAGTTTGTTCGATACTTGATGCACCCCCCAACACTAATACTAGCAGTAGCACTCCGAAACCCATCAATGCCCGGAGGCTTGTGATGTACCCGGCGTGACCATCATCATGTTAGTGGCCCCTCAGGTCGGCGTGGATGGACGGCAGACAAGTGCCTAGAGGTAACATAGGTGATTCCAATTCAACTGCGCCTAAAGTCTATGTCAGGGGTATATGCTAGAATGTACTAGATGAATGAGAGGATCCCAAGACCCTGAGTCATGTCTCGCCAAGCAGCCATGGCCAAAAGAAGAGGGCATCCTCAAGCCAGTTGCGGCGCTTGTATAACGCTCCAACCGGGCGACAACACGAAAGAATATCCAAGATTAGCAGAACCGAGAGACGGGATAAAAAGAAGGAACTCCCAACATATGCGGCGTCAAAATCGTTTCCATCATCTCTCTAGAAAGGGTGTCGGGACAAAAGGAGAAGGGGGCAAGCAGTCATAATCACCGCCCCAGCTCCTTGGCAATCTCCTCGCGGACGTGGCGGCACCACTTGAGGATAGCCGCCTCAAAGTCTCTCCAGGCCTGCGGCCCACTGTTGTTCACAACACCCATGACGTCGACCGAGAGCATTACCTCGAATCGCAGCTCCGCCGCCTTGACCCAGTAGCGCAGGTTGTCGGCGCACCGGTACGGCTTCTGGGTGTCCGTGTGGAAGGTCGGGATGGCGCCGAACCGCCGGCGGGACTTCTTGAGCACTGCGTTGTGCAGCTTCACGAGCCGCAGCCCGTTCTGCATGGACAGGAGGAACGGCGTGGGGATCTCGGCGGCCTCGGAGGTGGGCGTCCATTCCGGGAGGGTCTCGGCCTCGCGATCCATGGACGCGAGGAACAGTCGCTCACGCTCCATCTCCCGACCCGTCCAGTCGCCGTCCAGCCAGGTCCAGCCGGCCTGCTCGGCCTTCTCGGCGGCCTCAATCTCCTCCTCGCTCTTGAGGATGCCGAACACGCTGTCGATCCAGCCGCTGATGGTCCGGATCTCCTCGTCCTTCATGCCGCCCTTGAAGTTGCGCGTGGCCATCTGCTTCAGCACCTCCATCACACCCAGCAGGTCGGCGCGGATCTGCTTCTCCGACTTGATGGAGTCGAGGCGGTCGGGGATCTCGTGGGCCGTGTAGTACATCTTGGCCGCCCGGATGGCCAGGGTCGCCACGTCGAGGACATGCATCCCCTGGAGTTCGTACCAGCTCTGGGTGTTCTCGTCGGGCATGTTTGGAAGTTGCGGTGCGTCCGGCGGCTCCACGTAGGTGCCTGCTTTCCGCTCCTCGACCTCCCTCAGGGCCTTGGCCGCGTCGGCCAGGGTCGTCTGCAGCTCTGCCTTGAGCTCGGATATCGTGGGCGGCTTCGGGACGAACTTCTCCTTGTGGTGATATGTGCTGACCGTCGGGGGGAGCATACCGGGTTCCGACTCGGCAAAGCTTTCGTCGTCGTACGCCTCATCCATATCGTCAATGGGGGACTCGGTCAGAGCCCCGCTACTATATGACTGCGCGCAGAAATCCGGGCTGCTGCCGGTCGAGGCGTAGGACGAGTCGACATCAGTGCCGACAATCTTGGGAGCGGAACCGTTGGTTGCGTCCAGCGCCGAGAGGTCGAGCGTCGCGGGCTGGCTGGACTTCTTGCGGGCGAGCTGGCCGCCCTTGCCGTCGAGCAGGCCCGTGCGGGCAAAGTAGTACTGCAGATGGGCGATGCTGCCGAGGCTCATGACGCTCTCGCGGGACTTGGCGCTGGCGGCGAAGTCGGTGGCCTGCGGGCGCATGTAGCCCCTCCGGCGGCCCTTGGTATCGTAGGACCGGGGACGGGGCGGGCGGGAGTGGCTGCGGGACCCGGGCGGCGGGTTGAGGTCGCTGCTCATGGAGGAGTCGCGCGAGGGGACATCTGTGGTGGCGGAGCCGGACGAGGCTGTGGACAGGCAGCGCGACAGCTCGGGGCAGGCGCCGATGGCGGGGGTGGCAAGGGCGTCTGGCGACGGTGAGCCGGATCGCGCGGGTGGTTGCTGTCCGCCGTCTGCGGTGGCCATGGTGGGCGTCGTCGTCGTCGCTCGGTGGTGGTGGAGAGGGCCAGCTTTGCTTTGGGACGGTGGCACGGGTGGGTAGGCAGGCGGCGGGCGGGGCGTGAGGGGTATCTGCGAGGCGTGCGGATGTTGTGGAACGTGGTCGGGTCGGTATTAGAGGATGCGTGTCGAGAGGGCACGGCACGGTCAGAGGGTTGGTGGTATAGTGAAAGCGGCGGGAGGTGTTGAGTCGATGGCGTGGCACAGAACAGAAACAGATGGGGGCAGGTGGAAGTAGATGGAGCAAGAATTCTAGTAAGCGGATAACAATCAAAGAAGGGCAATGGCTAGGTTCGAAACAAAGACGCTGGCGGCTCAAGGATGCTGCTGGTGCTTTCTGTCTGCTGTTGGAGATATGGTTGAAGTTGTGAAGCTGATGATGATTGTTGTCGTTGGCGGGGATGTTTCGGGGGGCGGCGACCCGCAGGCCCAAAGGATCAGGGGCTACAGCGGTCGGCGGTCGCTGGGCTGCAGTTCGTCCGGGTCAATCACCTGGGGTCCACCACTGAGCAGCAGGAATCGAGATAGCTATTGCGGGGGTGAAGGCAGCAGTTCAGGTTCGACTGTCGAGGGCCGTGAGATGTTGGCGGCGGTCAAGGTGAAAAATGAGGCGGTATTACCAAGGTAGTCCGTACAAATACGGTATTTAGTACTCGTAGTACTAAGTAAGTACTCGTAATCAGTAGGTACGGTAGTCACCTCATTTTCCCAAGCGCTTTCCTTTTAAATCAGAGCTTCGTCACGACATCGTTCACCAGGGCAACAATCGAATGACCAGTCTCAGCTTGTTGGAATGCTGGTGCAATAAAGCCCAGATGCGACGCAGAGGGGTTCTTGGAATTCGTCTTTCATCATACATCTTCGTATCCGTCAGGTATTATCATTATTGCACTTCCATCTCCCTGCAGTAGGTATTCGTGCACTTCCGGGTCCCGCCCGTCGTCTCTGGGGCTTCATGTGAACATCAGGACGGGCTTCCTTCGACTACGAGTAGGTACAGGAGGTCCGTAGTACCTACCGCCATGCCGCAAGGCCCGGCAAAAAGAAAACAAAGTCATATGTGCGGACTGATGTAGACGCCCCTTGTCTCTCTCGGTGATCTGATCCGCCAGACCCTGGCGGGTGAGCCGTTCCACCAGGCTCAAATTGGCAAGGGCGAGCCCCAGGAAGAACTGGGGGGGGGATCATGGATGCGCTGCGCGTGTCCACTGTCCAGACATTCTTCTGGCACATTCGCTGAAACATGAAAGAGCCTCTCGGTTGGTATTTTAATTATTTTTTATTTCGATGGCCGAGCTTGATTGCCGCCTCACTGGAAACAATGACACCGCATCCGTCCTCGTCTTCGAAACCGCATGATTGATTGATTAATGAGAAACAGGAACTGGGGGGGGGGGNGGGGGGGGGGGGGGGGGGGGGGGGAAGACTGGCCCGAGGCCAAGATTCGACTCGACCGGCAGGTGCTGTCCCAGTGGCGCAGTGCCCAGTGCCCAGTGCCCACTGCGTCCCACAGAGAGATACGATGGCAACGAACCCGTCAGCCAGGGTGACACACTGTGACGGGGGGAGTGGATATCGCCTAATTAACTTGGGCCGGTCGAGAAATGAGCTCGAGCAGGGCACGACCACACGTTGGGCCAGTGACGCCTCGAGGTCGAATCGAACCCGCCCGCAGCCGGTCCTCGGGGTTGTGGTTTGACACGAGGTGATGCTGTCCGACGCTGGTGCGAGGACAGCAGAAGCCGAACGAACTCGCCATGGTCATGTACGTAGGTATGGAGAGATATCGAGATATGTACGACCAGAAGCAACCGAGACGAACGTATGATGGGAAGAAGGGTGGCTGGCACGGTAAAATAAGAGATTACCAGCAATTACAGAACGGCATGCTACAGCACCGTCCGTACTAGGTTAGGTATTCTGGAGCGCGAGTATTAATTACCTACCTGTAGGTACGTCGGTACTACGAGTAGGTATTCGAACTATGATGGATCATAGATGCGGACAATGCCGGGCCCGTGTTTTTTTAAAGTTCCTTCTCTACCTGAGGTAAGTTCTCTTGAAGGTTGCGACTGCCGTACGCCAGCCAGCACATCGCCTCTGTCGTCCACTCTCTCCTTTCCCCCCCCCAGTCTGCGCCTCTCAATCTCTCATCTTAAGAGTGTCTCATGATCTCATCATCCTCTTTCTGGCTTTCCCTTCATTCATTACTGGTACTGTACGCTCATTTCACCATTCTCGTACCCATCCGTCCATTCACTGTGCTTTGTTTGCACCGTCCCTCACTCCCGGTCCTCCGGCGCTCTCTTATTATTATTACTAGCCTCCTCCGAGTATCCCGTTCTCGGATCCGCCAGTCGGTCACCCTGCAGACAGACGCTGGACGATGCCCGTGGACGCCTGATCATGAACGACCGCTAGCTCTGCTTGCCAGCGCCACGACTTTTGACGGACGGACCGGGACGCGTCGTTGCAGCTTGCCGCTTGCTGCTTGCAGCGTGCAGCTTGCAGCTTACAGCGCACAGCGCACAGTCGGGCCCTCCCGCCGCATGCATGGCGTGCAGCTTCCCATCAACGGATGATACAGACGGACGTGCCTTCATCGGTCGATCCATTCGGGCTCCATCAGCATTCCTCGCTCGCGCCTAGAATCCCAACTCGGAACTTCTGAAGTCGGTTCGACAGACAGGCAGCAGGCAGCCAATTCCTTGTTCGCCAGTCGTCGAAGCAGGAGCAAGCACTCTAGCAGCCAGCAGACGGCCACAGCCACGGCCACGGCCACGGCAACGCCAGACTGCCAGCGTGGACGACGGGACGAAACTCACTTGCCTATCAGGGCATCTGACAGCCGTCGTACGTCGCTTCACAGGAGACACCTTGTCCTGATCTGCTCCCCGATTCTGCCCAGACGAGGCCCAGAACCAGAGAGGCAGAGGCTTGTTGCGTGTTTCACCTTTCAGTGGTCCCTGTCCACTCCAGGGGCCTCCCAATCCGCGGGTTAAATGACAACCAGCCAGTACCATCATCACACCGGCCCCTTCGCTGCGGCGGCTGGTGGCACTGGCACTGGCACTGGCACTGGCACTGGTAGCACTGGGCCCATCATCACTGCTGGCCACCTCCACCACAACCACCACCACCAGCAGCTGGGCGCCCAATCCCAGGCTTCCACGGCGGCAGACCAGCACCACCACCGCCATCAGCATATCCAGCAGGATCACGCCGCCGCGCCCGCCGACGTCCTGACCTTCACCGACGTCTCCAGCGACATTTCACATCTGCAATTCGACCCCGACAGGCAACATCCGAATGCAGACGCCCTCGGCTCCTTGGGCTCATCCAGTCGCCCTGTTTCTCGCTCTTCCACCGGGTCATCGCAGCACCGTCAGCCACAGCCGTCAGCCTCAGCACCAGCCTCGGCCATCCGCAAAACTTCGCCTGGCCTTGCGGCGCGACTCAAGGCTTTGGGTTTCGGCGCTGCCTCCGCCAAGAAGCCCGCGTCCCCCCCGACACCGTCGGTACATGACCGCGTCGGCCGCCTCGACGAACACCAGCTACGCCAGCTCGACGAGAAGCACCAGGCCGCCTCCTCCCACCCTGTCATCGTAAGGCGCGGTCGCCCGTGGAAGGGCGCCGGCGCTATCTTGACCTCCCGAAAGCCCGACCGCCATCTCGACCCGAGCCGGCTCCAACCACCAGGCCCCGAGTCTATCACCACCACCACCATCACCACCACCACCGTCGCCGCCGATCCTCATCCTACTACTACCCCTCCGCCGCACTCTCCCATCTCTTCGCGGTCCGCCTCCGACCTCGATTCGAGCCCCCAGCTGCCCGAGATCAGAACTCCAGAGCCACTGGCTATGGACACCCAAAAATACCGTCTGCCGGACCACACCAATGGCAACGGCACCAAAGTCACCCTCGATACTCGTCGCGAGCATATTGAGCGCGACACACGTCCCCCCGCCCCTGACGACGACGACCAGGATGTCGCCACACCTCCGCCACCACCACCGAAGGAGACCCCTCCGGCGGACACGCCTCCCGCCACCTCTGGCTCCGGCGACTTTGTCCCTGGCTTAGGCTCCTACTTCACCCCAGGCCACAACCGCCCAGGCTCCATCTACACCCTATCTCGTGCCTCCTTCGCCAACCAGCTCGCCCAGTTGACCTCCCTCCAGCTGCCAGACGCCGAGTCACTTTCGAGCAGGGTGTCTGCCATCCCCACCGCACAGCTTGCCGCCAAGGCTCTCATCAATGCCGCCGATCAGATCAGGAGCTGGATTTCCAAGGCCTCCGAGGTCATCTCGGGCCTTGACAGCGACGATGACGTCGAGTGGTCTGCTGCGGGTGGGAGGGAAGGGTTGGCCGAGGTGGAGAATGCTATTGTCCGCTTCGAAGAACTCATCAACGTCTACGTTAGCGCAATCGAGGAGCTGCAGTCCCGGAAAGACATAGCCGACGTGTCCGCTGAAGATCTGACCCGCGCCGTAGCCCAGATGGAGTCCATCGTCCACGAGTGGGCCAAGATCCGTGCCACCCTCCAGAGTGTCCGTGCCCAGGTCGAAATCGCCATGGAGTGGGAGGAGCTTTGGAATAATGTCCTCGGCGATATCCAGGGAGAGATGGACGAGCTCGGCCGCCTCGTCTTCGAAATGGAGGAGAGGCGGCACAAGAGCATCGCTGCGGCGGCCAGCGGCGACAGCGTCGATATCGGCGACCTCGAGACAATCGTCGAAGACACGCCGCCTCAGGCCGCCCGCATCCAGGCTCAGAGCCGACTGAGCATCCCGACCTTTCCTATGAGCCCCAGCTCCCCCGGTACACCCGGCACACCTGGCGCGCCCAGTCTGTCCCAGGACGACTCGAGTTTGCTAGCCTTGTTCGCTCGAATGCAGCCCCTGAGGGCGTCCCTCGATTTTCTGCCTATGCGACTGTCCGTCTTCTCCACGCGGGCTGAGAAGTCCTTCCCCACAGCCTGCGACGAGCTGGAGATGCGCCGTGCTGGGTTAGATGCGAGCTATAAGAAGCTCGAAAAGGATGCCGAATCCCTACGCAAAGAACTAGGTGAGGATCGGTGGGTCATTGTTTTCAGAGGCGCCGGACGGCAGGCTCAGAAGATGCACGAGTCCGTCGAGCGGTCACTTTTCAAGCTCCAGGAGGCCATCGATGCCGGTATGCACCTGACCAACCCCCCCAGCCTAACAAAAAAGCTGGAGAGCTACGAGGCCAAGAAGACTCATTACGGGCCGGCGATCGAGCGCGTCCTGTCCATCATCGACAGGGGCGTCAAGGATCGTCTCACCGTCAACGGCGAGATCTTGCGCCTGCATACCGACCTCGAGACGAGGTGGGCTTCTCTCAAGGAGCAGATTAGGAATATGGACGCCACAGTCGAAGAGTTGCAGGTGGAAAGGAGGAGCCAGCAACTGAGGGATTCCGTCTCCAGCATGCTCTCCAACGATCGGTCGACCGTAGGCAGTGGCCATGAGACCCCCGGAAGCTCGCCGCCATCGTCTGTGATAATGTCCAGCCTTGGCGTCGAGCCCTACACGCCTGGGTCGCACAAGGCGAAGAATCGATCATCCAGCGTTCCTAGTGCGAACCGCAGGCACTCATCCCTTCCTGCCCCTGCCGGCTCTGCCTCCAAGAGGGCTGGCTCGTCTCGCCTATCCACGGTGCCCAGCTCATCCGTCACCACTCCTGTTCATGGAAGCAAAATCGAGCGCCCCGGATCTACTATGGCCCACCGGCCCAAGTGGAACGCGTCAACCAACACCTCGGGTATAGATACCGGTCACAATTTCAAGCCCCTGAGCCTCACCACGCCTAGCCCATACTCGAAGAGAAGCCCCATGACACAGAGGTCCATCTCTTCTGTCACGCCAGGCGCGGCGAGCGGTTCAAAACTCCCGACATTCCGGAGCCCGCTCGCCAGGGCGACGTCGGAATCACCACAGGTCGACGACACGCCTACTAGGACTGGGCATTCCCGACTGTCATTCCGCGAACGGCTTGCCTCGCCGCACGCCCAAACCCTACCGGTACAGAAGCCTCGCCTCTCCGCTCAAAACTCGACAGCCTCTAGCACGTCCAACCGCCGCTCTTCTTTCCAGCCCCCACGAGCCCCATCTGCCTTGGAGGACACCAGGGCTAGCCGGCCCGCCAGCTCGCTTGCCTCTACTTCGCGGAGGAGTAGCCTTCTTCCGCAGTCCAGGACGAGGAGAGAGAGCAGCACCGGCCGAGCCAGCCCCCAGGCCCTCTCAGCATCGCGCCTTGCCATGCGCAGGAGCGATGCCCAGGCGAAGGATGCCCGGCCGCCCTGGAGACCGTGATAAAAACCAATTACTCGACTCACTACAACCTACCACAAATCATCACCCACACGCGCCACGACATCACCTCACATACACCATCCGATTGACTTTATGCCTGGGCTTCAATGGCGGGGTTCCACTGCTGATTATTGACATCCAAAACTCTCGTCGCATCATTCATCCCGTTCAAAGCAATGAAATTTTTGCTCTTCATAGCATGGCGTCGGGGTGCCGTGCAATCTCTTTGCTCTTTGCTCCATCTCCTTCTCCCCAGGACTCAAACGACACCACATTCCCTTCCCTCCGAATAGTCTGCGCGTTCCAGGGGAACGCGCTTTGCCTCCTTCGCGGGATTACACCCGTTTCTCGCTCTGTGCAGCGACTTACCTCGACTGGCTCCGACATATGCCAACAATCTCCTTCCCTTTTGCGCCTTTCTTTACTTCGCGTTTATGTGTGACATCTCAACGACATAGGTCTTGGCAGTAGCAGGTATACCCAGACAGATGGCAGTGGTGCTCAGGGGCGGTGCGTCGTATGGACGGATAAAGGGCTCTTTTACACTGGAGGACCCGAGGTGGTTTTTAGCGTACTACTTATACCCATGAAACTATGTAGATAATTCAAGGCAATGGGACCCTCTTGCGGTCTCATCGATCTACCTGATCTTGTCAACCCCATCGATATTTTGGTGTGGTTCCTGGCTACGTCTTCCAGTGGGTAAATGGAGATGGAGTTACAGCACGGTTGGAGAGATGCTTGAACTGGCCCAGCCACATACAGGCCTTGGATGCATTCATTATGTCATTCATCAAAGTACATAACGCCCGTCCCATGCGAAGATACTATAATCTAGTTCTTTCTTTCCCCGGTACGCCATGGTTCATCAAGGAGAGAAGATCAAGAGAGAGAAGTGGCACGCCACAAATGCTCCTCTTGTGCTCAACACTTCATCAGCAGCAACACCAAGAAAAGCAACATGAAGATGCCCCCGCACAACAGCTACACGTATGGCTCCTTCTTGCTCTTCACACGGGCATCAGGCCGATCCCGCCACCGCTCTTCTTGACGAGCTTGCCATCCCTCTTTGGCCCGGCGGAGCTGGACGCCCGGGACGCCCCTGCCGAGGATGAACCACTAGCCTTCCTCGTGCCGCCGCCAGCACTCTTGCGCTTGAACCCGCTGGCTCCGCCCGCCTTCTTTGGATACCGCTTGCCGCTGGACCACCTCTTTCCGCCTCCTCCGCCTCCTCCTCCCCTGGAGGAAGACCTCGCGCGGCTGCCGCTGGAGCCGGACTGGCTGTCGAAGTATGCGAGTCCCTGGAGCCTGTCGTGGAAGGCCTGTACTTCTGGCCGGGCACCCGGGTTGTTGTTGAAAAAGTGTGACTGCACGTTCTCCTCTTCCCCGTCGTCGTCGTCCTCCATGTCTAAATCGGAGCTGACGAGATCTACTATCTCCTGGTCCAGCTGCTCCCGATGGGATGACGACGCGGCGACCTCGGGCCCCGCGGCACTAGGGCCCATCATCTCCTTGTACATGGTGTGAGACCTCCGCAGTATGACGAGCAGCTTAGGCCCATGCTCTCTGACCTTGTCCGGGTCGATGCCGGGAATGCGGCTCATCTGGTCGAGTGACGTGGTCCAGTTGATGGCCATCTCCCGGAATTCGCGTTCGGTGAAGAGGGGTCGCCGTAGCTCTTTCTTGTTCCGGATCTGCTCCTCTACCCTCTGAGCTTCTTGGACAAAGTTGTACACCATGTCTTGGTGGAGCTCGGGGAGGTCTTCTACTCGCGTATCTGTGGGGATAGGTGGTCCCGTTTTTCTCAAAGGTGTCTTTGACAAGGCTTTGGAAGGAGGTCTCGCTCGCCGATGCCGTGGGACTGGTTCGAATGCCTCCTCTTCCTCCTGGCCGTCTTCCTCCTCGTAGTCATCCACCACAAAGCCATCGTTGGCATAGCCGCCCGTGGTCAGAGAGTAATCCTCAGTGTCGCTCTCGTTAACTCTGGCGCGGACTCTTCGTCTCTCGATTGGAGAAGAGACGTATGTCGACTGCATAGCCGGGGTGTCCTTCTCTTTGCCCTTCTTGCTAGCCTTCTTGGCCTTGGATTTAGTTGATTTGGACTTGGGCTCATCGGCCACTTGGATCGTCAGCATCAGCTTCCGCCGACCAAGGAGGAATTCCCTCGCCAACGGACCAAGCATGAGATACTGAATGGCGACACCATGCCTGCTCGGCACGTTGTACTCGGTAAAGCCCTTCTCCGCCAAGAGCTTGTCTATGATCCTGACGACCTCGTGCTTCTTCATGCCCGCAGCTGAGCCGAACCATTCGTCAGAAAGCATCTGCTCATGATCCGGGTACTTCTTGCCAAGCAGGATGTCGGTGCACTGATTGGGCGTCAACTTCCTCTGGTTCTTGACAACCTCTATTGCAGCGATGGCCTGAATCGTGAAATCCTGTTCCTCGAACACCAGGGCCGCCTTGCAATTGTCGCAGGATTTCTGGCACTGGGCTGCCTGGAAGTCCTCGCCAAAATAGCGAAGAATCTCTGTCCGGCGACAGTCGGCCTTGTTGTCGCAGAATGCCGTGACACGGTTCAGCATGGCCATTTGTCTCTCCTTTTGCTCATTGTTCCCGTCACCATCCTGAATCAGCTTCTTCAAGACCCTTATGTCTCCTTTGCCGTAGTACAGGATGCAGTCCGAAGGCTTGCCGTCCCGGCCAGCTCGTCCAGTCTCTTGGTAATAGCCCTCGAGGCTCTTGGGAATTCCGTGATGAAAGACGAACCTCACATCCGGCTTGTCGATGCCCATTCCAAAGGCAATGGTGGCCACAACCACCTTGACCTGGCCTCGCTGCCAAGCAGTCTGAACCGCGACCTTCTCCGAGGGCTCGATTCCGGCGTGGTAGTGACTAGCGGCGATCCCATGGCCGGCCAGCTTCTTTGCCACCTCCTCGGCCTGCTTTCTTGAAATGGTATAGATGATACCGCTGAGGCCGCGGTACTTGGACCTGATGAGCGACGCAATGTTCTCGACGCAGTTGGCATTGGTGCCCTTTGGCCGCACTTCGTAATACAGGTTGGGGCGGTTGAAGCTCTGGGAGAAGACCTGGCAGCGAGTCAGTCCCAAGTTGTGCTTGATGTCGACGATGACATTCTGTGTCGCCGTCGCTGTGAGCGCCATGACTGGGACTTCTGGGAATTTCAAGCGGATTTGGCCGATAGTCTTGTAGTCTGGCCGAAAGTCGTGCCCCCATTGACTGACACAATGTGCTTCATCAATGACGAGCCGAGCAAACTTGCCCTTCCGATAGAGCGTTTCCATGGCGTTGTTGAACTGGACGCTTTTGCTGACCATCTCCGGCGTCACGTAAAGAAGCTCCACGAAGTTCTCGGGGTTACGTTCGTTGAAGGCACCCATGACCTGCCTCTTGTACTCCGCAGAGCACTCGCTGTTGAATGCCACGGCTTGGATGCCTAAGGCCTGCATGTGGTCGACTTGGTCTTGCATGAGACTGAGTAGAGGCGAGACGACAATCGTCATTCCCCTTGTCTTCCCTGTCCTCACGACCGCAGGGAGTTGGTAGCAGAGAGATTTGCCCCCGCCCGTTGGCATGAGCACAAAGGCATCTTCACCAGCTAGCGTCGCGTTGATGGCCTCCAGCTGGTTATGACGGAACCCCTTCATTCGGAAACGATCTTTGAGCTTTTTCTGCACCTCTTGTGACCACGGATGTATCATCAAATGCGGTGGAATCGATTGCCCAGGTACGGCAGGAGCGGGCTGTTGCTTCTTGGAGGTACATTTTGCCTTGGGCGCCGCGCCTGCGTTACCTGAAATTTCTGAAAATGTTCGTCGTGATGGCTGTGGCTCGGCCCTCTCAGGATTGGGCGCCTCGTAGCCTTGTGCGAGAGCTAACATGTCGGCGTCGTCACTAAAGTCGCTGAACTCATCACCTGCTCTATGGGTCCGCATCCTGTTACCCAGGGTCCGAGATGGCTCCTGAGGCGTCTTCTTGGACGACCGTGGTAACGGATACATATCGGCATCATCAATGTCCGAAAAGAAGTCGTCCGGCATGTCCATATCTGCGACTGAATCTGTCGTTGGAACACGAACTGCTGAGCGGGTCGGCGTTTTTGCAGGATGTGAGTGCCGTGGGAAGGGCGCATCCATACTATACTGGTTCTCCTGGGACAGTATCCCACTGTGGGCGTCGTTTCTCGATGAAGATATCGGCGCGTCCCAGGGTCTCCTCTGCACCGGAAACTGTGTTTGCTGGACGAATTCAGCAGCGTATTCCGCATTGGACATGCTGCGTCCTGAACTCAGGGGCATACTCGGTGTAGACCGAGCCATGTCCTGGGTATCGGGTACAACAACCCCTCCCCCCGTCGATGCCGGAGCTGGGGGCTGGGTGAAGCTTTGCTCGTCGATTCCGGCTTCTGAGAGAATCCGAAGCAGGTACTCCTCCATCTCTTGGACCTCGTCGGTCAGGACGTCAAGCCTAGTTTCGTCCTCGTCGGTATCAAGGCCGTCAGCGTAAGACTGCGCGACTTGCTTCGCCACATCCTCCCGTTGGTCGCAGAGTCTCCGGTATTTTTCCATTGGCTCGGAGAGATCCTTCAGGCATTTCTGTTGTTTCAGCAAATTCTCTTTCCCCAGTTTGATCTCGGCACGTCTTTCTTTTGGAGCTCGTTCATTTATAGCTTGCTTGAAGCTCTGATCATTTTGTAGAATCATCTGGTCCAGATATTCGCACTTTAATCTGAGAGCGTTCGGGTCCACAGCCCAGTTCGCCAGCATCTGAAGCCTCCGATCGGAGTAGGGAGGTATGGCATCGCTTTGGCCGGTGATAGATGCATGGAGGGGGATGTTTGATGTGGTGGCGAGTTGATCGCAGGGTGAGGGGGCCGCAATAGCGCGAACTGGTGGTAGCGCGACTGCTGGCGATCTGGAGCCCGTTTTTGACGCTTTTTCAGGTGCGCCAGAACGCCCCTGCTCCCGATCAGAGTCTATCCCTGCGTCAGGGGGTAGCGTAACTGAGGTATTGTGCGAAGGTGGTGTGATGAATTCGTCGTCCGAATCGGGAATGACCATGTCGTCCCCGAAGCCCTGAAACTCTTCTGTATCATTCCCGGCCTCCTGTTGTGGAAAGCTGTCCAGGGGGGTTTCTGTCCTTGTCGAGCGCTTCGGAGTCTCCCCAATGGGCGTTGCTGCCACTGGGCTTTTCACGACGACGGCCTCATCATGCAAAGTCGACTTCCGCCTCGAGGGCGAGGACGGATCTAGCAGATCTCCCTCCACCGGACTCTTGAGGCGTTTTGTAGTGCCTCGCCCAAGCCCTGAACTCTTAAGGCCCTCACGTTGACGTGCGGCGGACCGACTTCCGGGTGTCGCCGCCGGTGGTTTCGTCCCCAAGAGCTGGTAAACGTCGGGAAAATCGACTTCTCCGTCACTGGGTGCTTCTTCTTTGGTGATTTCGCTGCTTTTCCTCTTCTTCCCACTCCGCTGGACTGGCTCCGGCCGAAACGCATCATCCTCACACCAGAGCTTAACATCGGCGCCGAACTGAAAGGAATCGGAAGAGGGGTCATTGTCCACGGTCAAATCCATGCACTCCCATTCGGTGCTGTCGAGATCTGGAAATTCGGAAGACAAGCTCGGCAGTGGCGATGGACGAGATATATTAGATTTCGACGGCGTCACGAGATGTTTTCTCCGTTGAGGAGTGGTGGTGCCTACCAAGGTTAGCTAAGAGATCACAGTGTCGTCCCAGGTGTCGACGTACTCGCTGTGGGAGCAGCGGCATCTTTGACACGCTTCAAGGGCTTCTGTTCCTTTGTGGGCGTAGGGGTGGGGAGCTGTTCCAGCCTCGAAACAAGCGACGGTTTCTTGGACTTTGAGGTAGAGGTCAACCGCCCCATATTCCAGTTGCCCAGAGTCGCCTCGGTGGTTTCCTCCAACACGTGCCCCGCAGCACTCTGTCCATCAGGGTTTCTCGATACCGCGATCTGAGGCTTATGCTCTGGATCCGAGTCCGGCAACAGAGCCGAGAGGGCCTGGGATCCGTTTACGGAGCTTCGGGGCTGAGACTGAGAAGCCTCGAGGGAGGAATATTCGTTATTGCTGGGGACGACGGTCGTGGTTGGCTTCGAGAGGGACGTGTTATGCAGCAACCAAATCAGGTGGTCCGCAAGGTTGTTCCGCGTCATGAAGACGACGTATAGATGCCGGGCAGTCTCTCAGCGAGTGTGACGGCCAACATTTGAACATTTCAACTCAATCTTGGGCCGTGGGGAAACCAGGACGTCGCCGATGTTGTTCACGCTGTTGACCACCCAAATGGTGAAGTGCAGTGCAACGGTGCCCACCACCACACGTCCCCCGGTCGCGTTACGCGTGTGTTAGTCAGCGGGTGCGTCCCCACGTGATTCACATGCCCAATTCCGGTCAACCTTCAAGCACCCACATCACTTCCATTTGTTAACCCGTAACCACCGACCAGGACATCTTCAACACGTCGATGCACCAGTCGTGATCAGCAAGTTTTAGAATAATCAAGGACACATCGCAACCGTCAGTATTTCGACTGTTTCAACGTACACGTATGTGAACTCATGTAACAACCCAGCATGACGTCATAACCGAGCTGATCTGATAGCCGCAGGCGCGTCTTTTTATATTCACAGACGGCAAACGGCAAAGCCGACCGGAACCATCCGGTTGAAGCCAGGAATAGCTAACCCCAGGGTTTCCGTACCTTTGATTCATTGCGTACGGCTGCGACTTCGAGCACCGTCTGGCCTTGGTCGACTCTGGGCCGGCGGCGTTGGCCAACAGTTTGCGACGTGGCTGACCTACCCTATACACCTGGGCCAGCCTGTTCTCGCGACATTGACAGCGCGATGCATGTTCCATGGAAGCCCCGGCGTATTTGGTTGTGTGATCGTGTTCAGTCATTCTTATCGGATCGTGGGGTTGTCTAAATCGAGATGAGCGAGATCTTCCGTGATGTAAAGTTGATGTGTTCTGTGGTGTATGTCGTGCTGCAATGTCCCAGTTCTGCGTGCAGCCAGTACCCAAGTAGTCCAAGTCTAATCTTCATAGACCGATGTGCGCTGTTAACGACGGCTCTCGGAATCTACGACTCATGAGTACGTACGTGCAAAGTTTGCATACTAGAGATCCCTTGCTGTTTACCCCGACACCCATACATTCAGGTACCTCAAGGGTCCCCCCACCCCCTGTTGGAGACAAGTTGGAAGGGCCCTGCAGGCACCAGCCCCGCTCCTTCCCTGCAGGCGAAATCACGGGCTCTCGCGTGTCCTGGTTAAAGGGCCCCATGTCACCAGGCAGCGCAGCTCCCCAATTGGCACCCACAACATCTTCCCCTCATCTACTTATCGTATGTACTTACATACTCGTACTTTACATTTCCCCATAGTGTCTACGCGTGCTCCAGCTCTGCAAGCCACTGGCGCCTGTGGCTCCATGCTTCCCCCCCCACCGACGGTCGCACAGCTCGGCGGTGAGCACGCGCACGCACTATCATCTCGCCATGGCTCCAAATGTACTAACGTTAGTATGTCGCCGTGAGCGTGAATGCCCGCCGAGCCCGTGCCTGGAGCTGCTGCCCGGAGGCTAAAGGACTCGAGTAGTGGAATGAGGCGGGATGGGTGGATATCAAACGTTTAATATATGAGACTCTCGTCCTGCTTCATGACAATCGCTTGCACCATTACTCTAGCCCCCGCATCCTCTTTTCCCTTATTCTTCTCTTGGACCCGCGGTGCTGCTGCGTGCAAGGGCTATATTCATTGTATCGCTGTGTCTACTACTACTACTACTACTGCTGCTAGTACTAGTACCAGGTAGTACGGACTACATCAATTGTCTTTCAGTCCATGGCAGCCTCCCCCTTCGCCCTCGCCACAACAGTCAGCAACATCGTCACCGACACACCGCCTGGGACCATGGACGTCGACATGGCAATGCCGGACCTCCCTGAGCTTCCCGTGCCTCACGAGGAGCTGGCCAAATACATATCTGACCATCCCGACAAGCCCGTGGTCGACATCTTGGAACCCTATCGGCGATATGAGAACCAGCTCCGGACTGTCTACGCTCAGGATCGCCAGAACCCCATCCTTGACGACCCTTACCTCAACCTGCTGCCTCTTTTCAATGAACACACTCAGCACATCACGACTCGCGCCCGAAACTTGGCTGCCGAGTCGGAGCTGGAGAAGTCCAGGTACATCATGCCCCTCCCCGATGACAAGCGGCGTCCCCACGGCTCCCCGGCCACCGTCGGGAGCCTGGCCGAGTTCCAGAAGAACTTCAATGTCTTTTCTGAATCCTCCATGGTGGACGTGGACTGGAACAATGTCGTGGCCGCGGGCTCATCCGTCGTCAACTGCCTCTTGCCGGTCCCCAACGAGTTCAACACCACCAAGCGCAAGCTTCGCGAGTACTACCACGAGAAGTTCTGCCCCGCGTCCGACGTCGACCTGTTCCTGTATGGTCTGAACCACGACCAAGCCGTGGAAAAGATCAAGCAGATCGAGCGAGCCATTCGCGATGCCCTCCTGAGCGATGTCACGGTGGTGCGCACCAAGTATGCCATCACCATTGCCAGTCAGTATCCAGTCCGTCACGTTCAGGTAAGTGCAGTCATATTCGTTTCCGGTTCTGCCCCGGACTCCGCAGGCTGACATAGCGCCCCCAGATCGTCCTGCGAGTCTATAAAAACATCAGCGAGATCCTCACTGGCTTTGATATCGATGCTGCCGGCGGCGCCTACGATGGCAAGCAGGTTTACGTGACACCTCGTGCTCTCGCAAGCTTCATTACCCAGGTCAACCATATTGACCTCAGCCGCCGCAGCCCGTCATATGAGAGTCGGCTGTCCAAGTATTCTCATAGGAACTTTGAGATCTACTGGCCTGATCTTGACCGTCAGCGGATTGACCCGACCATTTTTGAGAGGAGCTTCCAGAGGACTCTGGGTCTTGCTCGTCTCCTTGTTCTCGAGCGCCTACCGACCAGCTCCGCCCGTGAGGCCTACCTCGACAAGAGACGCCGGGAGCGGGGAAGACCGACGGTGTATCGCTCCCACCATCATCTAGGCGGCAACATCAAGGACTATCATGAAGACGAAGTCGCCGACTGGCTTTCGGAGGAGGAAGTGAGCAATTACCATACGTTCACTGTCCCTTACGGTGAGAAATTCAACGCCAAACGCATAGAGAAGCTCTGCTACACCCGAGATTTGCTCCTCAACGCCGAGTGGAACCAGCCAAAGGAGCGTGCGGTGTATCTACACCGCCACCCAGCCTTCTTCGGCAGGGTCGACGATGTCATCCAGGACTGCTGCGGCTCGTGTCCTCAGCCCAAGACGGACGAGGAGAAGGAAGTCGCCGAGAAGGAGGCCGAAATTTACATTTCTGGCAAAGTCTCGTTTATCATCGATGACCCTGGCCGGCAGCAAATTGGTTCTTTCAACCCCCTGACGGAACAGGATTGGACCGATATGGCATACGTTGGCAACACTGCACGACTATGTCAGTCGATCGTCGATGGAGATGTTGACGACATTCTCAACTGGCTTTCCCAGCCCGAGTCCGATCCCAACACTCGAGATTACACGGGTAGAGCGCCCCTCCATCTCGCGGTGATGGTCTCGACTCCGGATGTGGTCAAGTGTCTCGTTGACCACGGAGCTCGTCTGACTGCTCGCCTCGCTGATGGCAGGACTGCGCTTCACTTAGCTGCCGCCCGAGGAAACACGGAGATGATCAAGACGCTCATGGAAAAGAGCATTGAGAACGAGGAGGCCGAAGAAGAGCGCCAGGACCGGCGTCGGCAGGCTGCGAAGTCGGACAAGGAGACCAGACCAACCCAAGAGTCGACTGACAGCGACAACTCCGAGGACTCTGACGAGGAAATGGTTTACTACGAGCCAAGCGACACTGACGCCCACTCTGCCACCACTGGATCCTTCATCAAGATCAAGAAGCGCAATGGGGAGGAGGGCGGGGACGACATCGTACCCGTAGAATCGGACGATGAGCCTGATTACTACCAGATTGACGTACTGGCTTGGGACGCCCCTTGCTCAGCGCTCCATCTCGCCATCGCTGGTGGCCACGAGGAAGCCGTCAAACTCCTTTGCGATGTGAGCCCCACTGTTCAGTCTTCGTATTGCTTATTGCTGACCTTCCCCCTTCCCCATCAGTATGGAGCGGACTCTATTCTCCCCGTCAAGTTCCTGAGCAGCGACTCGGATGAGACGGCTGCGATACTAACTCTCACACTTGCCCTGTCCCTACCTCTCGAGAGTGCAAAGTCAATGGCACGGCTTTTGCTGCAACTCGGTGCCGTCTCGTCCCAGGCTGAGCACAACGGGACCACAGCCTTCCACCGATATGTCATGGACGGTAGAGTGGACATGGTCGATACCCTTCTCGATCACGACAAGACGGGCGTGAAAGCAGCTATCAACCACCTCATCTTAGCTGGCTACAGCTGGGACCCTGCTACACTATCGCCTCTCCACACTGCTATCGAGCACGGAGATATTATCCTGGTCCTCAAACTCTTGGAAGCCGGTGCCTCGCCTGAAATTGACTTCGAGACGTGGCTCAAATCTATCAACTTGTCACCCATGCGGTCTGGACGAGTCGAAGACCTGGATAGCAACAAACGCCTGTTCCACACGATGGAGCAGCCTCTTATTATGGCAGTTCGTCGGGGGGAGGTAGGGATGGCTCTCGAGCTTCTCGAGATGGGAGCCGACCCCAATGCAATGACGCCCACAACCCACGACCTCCTCATCAATGTCTATCAACGGCAGTGGTACACGGGCGAATCTGTTCTGGACCTCGTGCAAAGCACCATCCATGGTTTCAAAAGACACAGGAGTACTGAGATTTGCCGTCTGGAGATGCCGCAGAGGACCCCCGGGCTCGACCTGTACCCCGAGAACTTTACACCGGGAACATTCAGCCATGCGGTTGTCACCTGGAAGGTGGGAGTTGCCAAGAGCGACTTCGAGCAGCAGGTGAAGGTCTATGAGAAGGAAATCAAGAATAACGACTATCCCGCCGCGGAAGATGAGAAGAATAGGTTCCTCAGCGAACTTATTGACGAACTCGAAGCTCTCAAACACGCGCTGCTCGCTAAGGGAGCAAAAACCTTCGCGGAACTCCATCCCACTGTCATATGCCGCGGCAACGTAATCTCCCACGAGTCGTCTACGACTCAGAGATACCCGCATCTCGATCCCTTTAAATACGTCTTCAAATTTCCGGGCGATCGGATTATGACAGACAAGAGGCGGGACGGTTATGTGGAGTTATTCGAAGCAGCATGGGCTGGGAATCTCGACCGCATCAAGGATTTGACACTGCAAGCATGGGGACCTGAGCAAGCCCAGCCGCCTCTGAACATGGCCATCGCAGACTCCGAGGGCAACACCCCCTTTGCCATTGCCTTTCTTCGTGGACATCATGAGGTGGCCAAGGCTATCCTGGAAATTGTCAAGGCGCAGTGGACCCCGAAGGAAGAGGATAAGGTCCTCTATAAGCTCCGCACCCAGGATGACGATGGCGAAGGAGACAGTGACGACGAGGCATATTCTCATGATTCGGATGATGGAGAGCCCCAGATGGTCTCGAAGAAGGTGGACCGCAAGTTTACCATCGACAATGTTGGCCAGGTCTCTATGCAAGTCGAATCTCACATCCAACCGTTGGACGTCATCACCGCCACCCAGCGGACCTTTGTGATGGAGGGCAATGGTCTCCGTGACACTGGTTGCAGAAGCCTTTTTGTGCACTGTTTTGACATGGACGACTTCGCAGGCCTCAAGTTTCTCCTGGATGCGGCCCAACACTCGGCGCGGGAGAACTCCGTGCAGCCGGACGAGGAGGAACCTAGCCAAAGCTTCACACTTCCACAGAGCGACTTCCAATGGGCGCTTGACCACGGCAAGACGCAGGCGCTTGGTCTTGTCATCAAGCGCACAGGTGCAGGCATCCCACTGGACCACCTCGTCAAGAAGAGTGGTGTCGAGATCAAGTCGAAGCCCAGGTACTACCAAGGCTTGACTGTCTACGGGAAGAAGAGGTAAATCACCAAAAAATGTAGCGCATCTTGGAACCTAGGACTGACGGTTTCTACAGAAAGGATTGGGCCACGGCCGGCCGCAACATGGTTGTCAAGTCTACCGGGCTCAAGACTCCACCTCTCCTGCACGCCGCCATTGCAGGGAGTATTGAGAGTGTTGAGTTTTTCCTCAGCGATGCACCCAATCGTTTGTATGCAGAGTTTGGAAAGTCCAAGGCGGCTCGGGAGGATCCCAAGCTCAAGCACCTACGAGACAGCCCCGGGGGCTTCGACAGAGCCATAGCAAAGTGGCTTGGAGCTGACAGTGAGTTTTGGTCCCCATCTTTTTCTTTTCTCACTCTCCTGTGCCATTTTTTTTTTGCGATACTTATAGAGGCAATAGACGAACTTGTAATCCACTGTGCTGTGTTGGCCACTCCTGGACAAAGGGCCAATGAACTCCTGGACTACTTGACCCAGACTTGCCCTTCGGCCTTGGAGAAGAAGGACCGCGCTGGTGACACCCCTCTTATGGTTGCCTGCCGGCTGGGTCGCCGTCAGTTCGTCCAGATCCTGATTGCGGCCAATGCGGACCAGTCCACGCGCAATCTGGGGGGACAGAACATTGTTCACGCTGCGGTATCCCTGTTTCCGGACGCCCATCGTCTGCGAGCACTTTTGGATGAGCTCGACCCCGGCCTGCGGACTTCCCTCTTCTTGCAGCGCACGAACCTCTCTGAGAATGGAAACACCCCCCTCCAGGCGTGGGTTGCCGCGGCCACGAGTGCACCTTTCATCCGCGGGCATCGATACTATGGACGTGGGGAGAAGAGCATGGCCAAAGTCTTGCGTGTTCTCTTGGAGTACTCCGAGGGCCAAGGGCTGGATATGCTCAACGCCGCTGGAGACACGAGTTTGCACATGGCCATCATGGGTAAGCAACTTGCCGTTGCCAAGGTCTTAGTTGACTACAAGCCAAGCCTGCTCTATCGGGAGAACGCTGTCGGCCGCACACCAGCAGAGGTTGCGTATGAGACGCTGACGGCTCTAAAGCTGCGGAAGCCCGACCGTATCACCCCCAGCAGGCGAGGAAACATTGTTGATACCCACAGGTCGTGGTCTGCAGAGGATTATCTGAGGGCCAGTAAAAACACTGCCGACAAAAATGAGCCTGCGGAAAAGAGTCTTATACAGGAGCTCGGTCTCAGGGGAGATTACACGAACTCCGAACTTGACGAGATCCGCGTCTCCATGGGCGTCGCAGACTCGGAGGACGACAGCCGCCTCGCCGTAAACAGCATGATCGTGAACCAGGTTACGTGGGACCTCTGCAGCACGGCCATGCTCCAACACCCGGGCAAACGCCGACTCGTCAGCCTCAATGAGGCCAACGACGTGGCCAGGCGGCTCGGCGAGCAGGAGACGGCTTCACGGTACTTTAGCATCCATCGGCGCCGTGACGAGTACGAGGATGAGGAAGATGCGAGTGGTCAGGCGGACGAAGACTTTGTGGCGGGCATGCTGGCGAGCAGGTACCCAGAAGCGTGGTTGACGCTTAATCAAAAGGACGGCGAAGGGGCGGGATTTGACAAATGTGTCCGATGTGAGCGTTATCATGACTGAAGAGAAGGCGCAATGTTTTGATATGCTGAATGGGGTTTCTTGATCATTTTCATACGTGTGCTCACCGGGGGAGGGGGGTTTCTATTATCGTTGTCTAGTGGCGTCGCCGACTCGGGAGGCAAGACTTTGAGCAGAGCTAGACTGGCTGCGTAACTCACTGCCAATCTTATCATTCAGTTGACACATATAATATAGTATGCTGCCACCGCAAACTGGGTTTGCCGGCGCATGCATTCCCTAGGTAGTCTTAAATACAAGGGGCGGGCCCCGTTCGTGGGGAGGGGTAAATGATGGACTCCCTTGGTATGGGTGATGGAAGAGCCTCGAAACATCCTTCAATAAAGCATTTTGCCTCTTGACTCCAATAACAGCTGTGATTGCGACTCCGGATTCCACTCGTTCCAATTCGGTGGTGCTTGGCCTTTCCGACCGCGACATACACACACAACAACACTCACGACACGTAGACGACGGAAGGCTGGGGAACGCCATCACCCCAGATTCCCACGACGGCCATGGCGAAGCCGAGCGCAGCCAGACCCGTCCGGACGGCAAAGCCGCGAGCCACGCCCTCCGCCTCGGCGCGGACCTCCTCGCCGTTGAAGTCCTCCACGTCCTCGTCGCTGGCGGCCTCCTCGCTGGGGACGTCGCCGAGAACCTCGTAGCTAGCCTCCATGGTGCGGGAGTTGCTGATGCGGGGCGCGGCGGCGGCCCTCTTGGTCGCGCGGGGCACGGCGGCGGGAGGCTGGGGGAGGAGGCTCGGGGCGGCGGCGGAGAGGATGGCGAGGAGGGATGTGTAGACGAGGTATGGGTGGCGGGAGGAGCGCGGCGAGAGGGCGAAGGAGATGAGGAGGGGCGCGGAGGCGAGGGTGGAGAGTGTGAGGATGGGGAGGCGGAGGTAGGATGTGAGGGTGGTGAGGGCGTGGGAGCAGCTCGATGCGGAGGGGAGGTTGAGGAGCGTGGGGAGCGTGAGGGTCGAGACGGAGTAGGAGACACCCTGCGAGATCAATAGCTATTAGTCTTCTGGATGAACGGACCGGGTGGCGTTGGATGCTGCCTGTCGGCGATGGACCATGGTATTCGGGGGGGGGGAGCTAGGCTGAGGCGGAGGCGGAGGGAGTGGAAACGTACCGTCAGCAGACCGAGGGACACGGTCCCGACAAACTTGAGGACAGAGACGCCCGAGGAGCACATGGTTGCGAGATGGGACTTGCAGCGGATGGCGACCGGGCGGCGAGGTGTTGTTACGTGGGAGGGGTGTATATTCGTAGGAGAAGAAGCGGAGGGGAAGAGGGAGGGAGAGGTTGAAGCTGGCGGTGATGTCTCCAACGTCACTCTACCAACAGGGTGGTCTGTGATTGGTCGGCTGCACTCCATAGGCCCCGACTCCACTTACCGCCCCAGGACCCCACTCATTTTGACCATCAAGTAGCATTTCTTCGCGTTCCTCAGCAGGCCACAGCATTTTTTCTCTCTCTTCTCTCTCTCTCTCTCTCACCATTCCACTCGCCATCTTCATCACCACCACGCATCGCCGGACGACCGCATGCTCCGTCCGCACCAAACAGTGACTACTAACTCTATAGAATACGTGAGTGCTTCTATTCATGTTGCCTGCTCCTCCAAAACACCCCCTCCCCTACTACCCCGTCTCGCATGATGAAATTACATCAAACAACCCTCCAAATCTAAATAGGAAGAGCCGTCTTAGACTTCCCTCGAGCTGTTGGGCATTGGTCGTTCAAACCGACGCCCCAGCTTCTCGGCTGCCCCCGGCATCAGTCCCGAGGCACCGGCGCTCCTTTTCTCTCCCCTGTTCGACCGCATCGTCAAATGCGCTTCGCTTGATGGAGAGTGGGATGTCTGCCGACCTCGGGGCATGTCGGACGGTGGTGAGGGAAGTAGTGCTTATAACTGGGTTTCTGAAGCTTCGAGACTTTTTAACCTTGCTTGCTTTGCACATATTCTTGGGGTATACGGGACAGCCTTGCTAATGCTCGTTTCGACAGGTGTAACTCTTATTTTGTAGCAATCGGACTGGCCTGCTGCCTAGGGTGGCTCGTCCCCCAAAAGTTCAGATAGTTCTATCAGCAAATACATTTATTGCCCAGCTTCTTCTGCCTCCCAGCTCCTGATCCGGAACGCCTTGAAATCCAGTATCCGCACTAGCGCCACTTGTATGCCCGTCACTCGTCGCTATCGCTGTCCACGATCTGCCGTCTGCGCGGAACCTGCCTCGATACAGACGCCTCATCTGACACCTTGCTTGTGCCCAGTCCCGCCGTCTTCCCCATACCCCCGAGCAAGTCGTCCAGTTCCAGTGCGCTGTCGCTATCCTGCGTTCCAGGTAGGTCTGCCCGCACGTAGTACGGGTCTAACGCCTTCGGCTGCTGCTGCGGTGTCGCTTGGCTGGCTGTCGTGGGCGATGTCGAGGGAGGATTTGGCATGCTTGAAACGACATGGTTGTCCGATACGATAAAGTCCATCAAGTCTGAACCGTAATCTGAGCCGTCGGTGTCCATGAGGTCGCTTTCACGCTCGCAGTCGTCACCTAGCTCGTCGCTGTTGATGCCGCCCCCCTTTTTCTGCCTACGCGCTCGCTTTTTCCCGCCCTTCTTGGGGTTTCGTATGCGTCTGGTCAGGCCTTCTTCTTGCTCGCTCGCGTCATCATCGTCGTCGTTGTCGACTGCTATGGCATTCTCAGCGGCTTGTGGTGCGATGAAGGAGGCGCGTGCAGTCGTTCCACCTGACGCCTTCCGCCGCTTGTGCTGGGCGTTCCGCGGGACAGCGCTCGCTTTGCCGGGTGCCTGACGGCGCTGTCTCTTGCGTGGCAATTCTGGCTCATCGCCATCGTCGCTGCCGTCACCCTCGTCATCCGTATTGACAAAGGGCCTGACCGGTATCTCTCGATAATTGCTCGTATCCACAGACTCGCGTGGCCTCACGAGGTTGTTTGGCTCTGTCCCCATCTTCTTCAAAAGCGCGACGCATCGCCTGGTGTGATCTCCATGCTTCAACCTGACGACCGGCCGTAGCTGTCTCTGCAGCTTGGGATGGGAGGTCAAGCTGGGCATGGCTGTCTCCTCGACTACATCTTGGTGGAAAGGCAAGTCCCGGTATGACCTGTTGAGCTCCTTAAGCTCCTCGTCGCCTAGCATGACGGTCGATATGTCGGGAATGCTGGCAAGATCGTCCAGCTCCGAGTTCCTTTTCGGCGCTGGTTTGCCGGCTTTGGCTTGGGGCTTCATAAAGTCCGACAGTTTCCTGAAACCCGTCTCTACTCCATCTGGCATGTGGAACTTCTTGGGGGGCTTTTTCTTGCTAGGAGGAGCCCGCCGCTTCTTGGGTTCTGGCAGGGAGCCGTCCTGTGTATTCTCGACTGGAATATCAATATGTCTCTTATCCACCTCCGGTCGAATGTCACGGGGGACGATTCGTGTCGAGAGATCGAAGCGGAAATCGAATCGACTCCCTTCGCAGATCAATTTCTGCATCCTTTCGTAGTTGTCTTTGGATCTTGCGAACTGTTCTTCCTCCCGGCCTCTCATCAGTAGCAGGACAATTTTTCCTGCGCGCTTTCTGCCGGTTCTCCCCATTCGCTGGAGCATTCGTATCGGCGAGGCTGACGAGTCGTAGCAGACAATAAGATCTACCTGCCCAATGTCGAGGCCCTCCTCGCCAATGGAAGTGGCCACGAGGACGTTGAAGACGCCGTTCCGGAACTGGTCGATCGTCTGGATCTGCTGAGCTTGCTTCATGCCTTCCCCTCTTTTTCCGTCTGCTTGCCCGACAAAGATACTAGCTTTGACGAGGGGCCTGTGCTTGTTGAGTGTCCGCACGATATCCTCCGCTGAGTCTCGATACTCGCTGAAAACGATAACACGGGTCGCCTCGCCACTATCCATGAAGTGGTTGAGAACGTGTTCCACCAAGGCAGTCAGTTTTGGATGACCAACGAACCCGTCCGTCCTAAGCCAACGTTCGATGGTGCTCATCATCTCCTGAAAGCTCTTATCCTCGAGGAGCTGGCGCTTGTACTTGGATCCCTTCTCACCGCGGCCCTCTTGTTCGCTCCGCATGTCGACTAGGTTGTCATAGAATGGCTTGATGCCGTGGAAGTTTAGCAGTTTGACGGAGTGGGCAATGCTGGTGAGAACGCTGAAGACGGCCCGCATCATATTTTGGACCCCTTGGTTGGTGGACCTCCCGCGCGTCGCGAACCACTCCTTCTGGGCCTGCATCAGGCCATATGCCGTAATCGCCATCGGACCTTTTCCATAGTAGATATTTTGCGCGCTGAGTTTGTCTGTCAATGGCTTCAACGCCTTGGTGAAGAGTTCACAGACATGGTCCATCTCGAAGGAAGGATCTAGGACGACCTGGTCTATGTTCCGATCGTGGACATATTGGCGGATGTCGATAGACTCCTCGGTGCGAATCTCGCAGTGCGAAATTCCCAGATTGTCAATGACTTCCTGGACGGTGTCGACTTTGGACCCTGGTGTAGCCGTGAGGGCTAACACTCGGATGCTATTGGAAAACCGGCGGATGAGCTTGGTCACCTTCGCGTAGGCATATTCTCCAACGGCGCGGTGGGCCTCGTCTATGACCAGCAGGACAATACTCTTTGGGTCGGCATACCCGTGAGAGAGGTCATTTAGTAGTGTTTGAGGGGTCATGAAGAACACTCTTTTCTGGGTCCACTCATCCGCTCGAAGTGCAGGCTGGACATCGCCTGTCAGGAGAGTTGTCTCTGACCTGGGAATACCGACAATGTTGTAGCAGGCATCGATCTGCTGGGAAACCAGGGGCTTTGTGGGTGCCACAAAGACTATCTTGGCGCTTTTTGTCCAGCGGTAGAAGTTGAGCATTACAGTGGCGGCGATGAACGTCTTGCCTAGCCCCGTTGGGAGGGCGACCAGTGTGTTGTTGAACAAGCTGTTCTTCACGATGCTGAACTGGTAGTCGCGGATGGCGCCTAGGTTGGTTGGATACACCCACGTCTTCATGGCGTCCTTATCGATCTCATGGTGTGTAGGGTCCTCGCGAAGGTCAGCACGGTACATCCTCGACTGCGACTGCGGCACGTGTGATCCATTCACAGCCACTTCTCCGCCAAAAAGAGTGGTCTGACGAAAGCTCCCAGAGCTTGCACGATTGAATCCGGCCTGGGGGTTGGTTACAGGTGGCCTCCTGCGATTGAGTGCTGATGCATTTGGTGTGGGAGCAGGCTCGGGAGACGAGAAGGCGTCCGAAGGCAGGTCCTCCAGGTCGAGGTCTGCCGCAGCCGATGCCGTCGACAATCCATTCCGAGTGGAGGTTCCGGGTCCTCCATGTTGGATATTGGATGACAGCGCTAATTGGTTTCCCGGGCGGCCCGACGTTGGTTTTGTGTCGAGCACGGTGATGAAGTCGTCATCGGCGATGCCATCGTCGAACTCGTCACTGTCCATCATGGATCGGTGAAGGTGGCCAATGTCGCGTAGTGAATTTACATCTTTTCGTTTCTCAATGTAAAATCTGAAATAAGGTCGCGTTTTATACGTGGACCTGAGCGATGAGTTTGGTACTGTCAACCCCTTGGAGAGTTGGCGGTTGGGTCGGCGCGCTTGGTGGTTGAACGAGGTGTGTCAGTGGCGCGCCGCGCGCCATGCCGCGTCTGAATCGCCCCACCTTGACCTCGAGGCGCGAATTGGATACCAGGTCACGTGCTTTATGTATATTACTTGATCAGGCTAGGCGACTTCTGAGATTTAGCTCCCCGTGAACCGTGGAGATTCCTCGTCACACATTATCTTCCAGAGCTCGAAAATCATAAAGCGATGCATGAAGAGTTTCAAATAGTATTTATTCTCTTGGTTATCTTGTACCTATTCTTGTGACCCCGTGTACGGCTTTTCCCTTTGTCTAGGTGGTCAGTGAAACTGTGGAAGTATTGGGTACGAAATGTCGAAATTTGACCGACACGCTAGGCGAATCCGGGCATGACTCATTGTGCCTGTTCGGCCAACCCAGATCCAAAATAGACTTCAACGTCACTCCACCACAGCCATCAAACCCTCCTTCACAACAACTGTTCCACCGACATTTCTCACTCCTCTCCCACCTATACTCGTCAACCACCACCAGCCGCCCCCATCTCTCTCGGCGTCAGCGGACGGTAGTGACCCCTTTTTCTACACTCAAGTTTGGTCGCTCGCTCTCGTCTCATAGCGTATGCGCCTCGCTTCCGAGAAGGCCGTACGGAGGAAAAACAGCGAAAATATCGCCACAACCTCTCGAGACGAACCGCTTTAGTCGACGCAGGACCTCCGTCCACATTCAAACAAAAAAAAAGCCAACTCCTCTCGCATCCCACGGCTGCGCCTGCTACTAGGTTCGCAAGCCACACTCGCTAGGCCCCTCACTTCAAAGTGTGCAAGGCTGCGACTCCGCCGGTCGATACGCGACGTCTGAGCGCCAACTCACCACCACAAACAACCTCGTGGACATAATGGCGCCAAGGGGTCCACGAGGCCAGACGGCGACGACCGGCCGCGAGACGAGGAGTGCCGCTTCGAGCTCTAAGGCGAGCTCGCGCGGAGGCATTCAAAAGCGGCGAGGCCAAGTACGCGTCGATAACGATGGTGATCTCGATATGGACAGCGCCACGCCACGCCGAACGTCCGGTCGTGCCGACTCATCAAAAGGTCGAGCTGGCGCCAAAGCGTCGAACCCGCGCGGGGCTTCAAGGACTGCCCAGACGATATTGAAGCATTTGAGCAACGGGGACTCCTCGCGGCTGGCATCGCGCGTCACCAACCCAAATGCCGCGAGAGCCGTCAAGTCGCGAGTGCAGAATTCTACACCCCTGACGTTTCTGCGAGTCCACGGTTTGAAGGAGAGTAAGGCCGCCAGCAACCCGGACGGGGGTCTGTCCGACCTCCTGGCATTCCTGGAAAGGAAGTCATCGTCATTTCTTACAGGACGATCCAAGCGACAGATACGAATCAAGAAGGTATGTTAAGCAACATTGACGATTCGGCGGAACACAGGGCGCCATCGGCGCAGAGCTACCAGGAACCGACGTTGGAGATCATGTAACCGACAGGACACTCGCTTACTGGGATGGGTCCCTGCTTGCCTGCCCGGGGCGCTATCCTCTCGCGCTGGGGATTAAGTGTTGCCTTTGTTCTAGCTAACGTGTAACAGTCACATCGAGTGGGGGACTATGTCTTTGTGGGAGCAAGCCACGACGATGCTGAGGAGATTAAGAAAGTCAACACATTTACCTTTGCCGGTAGCCAGCTGGAAATTGTCGAATCCGAAGATGGCATGGGACACGAAGGCAAGGCCACCGAATCCAAGGATACCCAGGAGCTCCGGGCCAAGCTGCAGGCCATCTTGAGCCAACGCTACATAGGCGCCAACAAACTGCTGAAGCTCGACGCACTCGCCAATGATGCCGAACTCATCAGCCTCGGCATGTTCGAAACTCCTGAGAGGGCTCTGAAAACTTTTAAAGGTCTTATGGTGATCTGCGACAACCTTTTCAAGACCGCCAAGGAAAAGCAGGATGCAATCGAGAGCATCAGCCTCGCAACCAACAGCATCGACAACGTCATTCAAGTGGAGTCTGTGGCCACCACATTCCCTCAGCTCAAGAATCTCGACATGAGCGGCAACCAGATCGCGACGCTGCAATCGATGGATCGTTGGAAAGGGAAATTCAGGGAGCTGGAAACTCTGTACATGACGGGGAATCCCATCGAAACCACCGATCCCGCCTATCATGCTACTCTGCTGGAATGGTTCCCGAAGCTGCAGAGCATCAACGGGAACGTCCTCCGAACCGCCGAACAGATTGCAGAGAAAGCCGCGGCGTCGCTACCGAAGCCGATCCCCCAGAGGGGTCCCGACTTTCGGGATGTTAATGGGATCGGTGAGAACTTCCTCTTGGAGTTCTTCTCTGCCTTCGACAATGACCGGCCAGGTCTGGCATCCCGTCTTTATGACGAGGACAGCCAGTTTTCTCTGGCGGTCGATGCACAGTCGGTTAGGGACCCCGACGCGCCACCACCTCTACCGTGGCACAGCTATATGAAGGTGTCTCGGAACCTGCTCAAGATCAGCAATCAGAACCCGCGAGTTCAGCGTCTGTTCAAGGGCTCCAATGTCATCGCCTCGCTGTGGGAAAACCTGCCATTGACGAGGCACCCATCGATCAAGGAGGACATGAGCAAGTACATCATGGACTGCCATCCCCTCCCCGGCCTAGTTGACCCCAACGGGCAAGTTCAGATTGGCGTGGATGGCTTGATCATCTCCGTCCACGGACAGTTCGAGGAGTACGACCCGAAGACGCAAACAAATGGGCTGCGCAGCTTTTCCCGGACATTCATTCTAGGGCCTGGCAAGCCCGGGAACAATCCCTTCCGCGTTGTGAGCGACATGATGTCCCTCCGCGCGTACAGCGCCCTCCCCAACGTCTTTGCTGGCCAAGCCAACCCAGCTCCCGCTGTATCCGACCAGCATCAGGCCATGATTTTGGAGCTGTCGAAGCAAACGGGAATGACGCCGCAGTATTCCGAAATGTGCCTGGCCCAGGTGGAGTGGGATTTCGGCAGGGCGCTGGTCATCTTCAACGAGAAGAAGGTAAGTCCATGTCACGTCGAGCCCATGTCTAGCTACTATGGACATTACAACTAATTACTTTGCAGCCTGAGTTGCCTCCCGAAGCGTTTGCCGCCTTGCCACAGTAACGGCTGCAACTATACTACATTTCTGTGTTGGAAAACTGTGTGCCTACTCCTGGCTCGGGGGAAGCACTGTATGTTTGGACGACAACAGCGGAACGGACTCAAGAATGTCGGAGTCGCGGGTGATGGGATATAGGATGCATGGCATTTCTGTACAAAGGTTTTGACTCGGGAGTTTCGGTGTATTACAGGGCGTGGGTGCGGATAGCATTGTCAGCGGGTTTAGATTTTGGCCAATGCATAGGACCGGATAGATGTCTGGTTTCCGAGCGATTTTGAAATTCGAAACTTTCGCGACTCGTACCCACGACCTTTTCATTAGGTCGCCGGTATGCCACAACGGAAACCCGGAGCCGGAGTGAATCAAGAAGACTGATGTTTCAATGGGAATGGTGTAAGGAGCACAATGCCAGGCTGTGAGTAGGCCGCATATGGCCGCAGGAGCATGCACGGTGGTTCGCTGGGGTCCGTGTCCTGAGCGGCAGGGTCCAGGCACGAAACGATTTTGTTAAGGATGGATATTGAAGGTTAATACTACGTAGTCAAGAAGGATATTAACTCACAATGATATTTTTTACGCGAACCAGGGCGAATAGTTGGCTGTTTTACATGGCACAGCAGTTTGATTTGTGTTTGGCAGGTGTTGAGCAGGTATGAGACACGGATGGCGACGCCTGATTCATGCCACGGAAAAGGACCATTTACACGATAATACTGCGTAGGATTATGTAGTATTGTATTAAGTACCTAAGACCCTTAAAACGATGATCGTGGACGTTGGCGTCAGGTGACATGGAGACGGGTACCGACCGAGGTCGTTCGCCGACGGACCACGGGATGAGATCTCCTACCTCTTCGAGTACGCTATCAATTAATTATGCAAGTGGTAACGAGAGCCCAGAGGGCTGTGCAACCGCCGACTTGGCCGCGCTCGGGTTGAGAGGGGAACCCTGGCCTGGGGCACTTGGGCTCTGGAGAGTGGAGGCGCCAGTCGGGTGAAATGGTCGAACGCCGACTGGAAGGTCAATTGTTAAACGTAACAATCCGGTTTGCAAACCAACAAAGCTCAACGACCTAACAATAAGGGTGACGATCGGTGGGCTCTGACATCAACATCAATGCCCTCTATGGCACCTTCCGAACGTTGGGGGATGGTAGATCGAAGGTCAATGGAAGATTCGATCCAGTCAGCGTGGGCGAGGTCTTTTGTTCATCAGCAGATACGTAGCAGACAAAGAAGCGTCGGCCACATTTCACAAAGCAGGCAGGCGCGGACGGAAGCATGCCCTGAAGGCGAGCGGTCTTGTGGCATCTTGGCACCCTCAGAGGGGGGAGGCGGACGCACGAGGGCGGTGGTAGGCGTTTCAGGATTGACAGGGCTGGGGCGGCGCGGACCCGGGGTGTGTGGTCGGGCACCGGGCGGATTGGCTGGACGAAGCAGCTCGAAGAGCGCCCTGGGGCGGTGGCTGCATGAATCTTTGGGAGTAGTATCACCGAATGGCGAGACGAGATTTGAGGGAGCAGCCAAAGCAGCCTAGGTCGCGAGTCCCCCATCAATAAGTGTTGTCTGAAGGCTCCAGACGCTGACTCGCCCGCTGGCTGGTGCAATCAATCAATCGAGATGACGACGTACTCGGTGAGCTGACGGTTGAGAGTCAGTATTCCTGATCCCAGCGGCAGCGGAAGCTCTCAGATTGATGATGGGGGTTGCCCGCGCACTCCAAAAGTGCCATGACGCCAGTCCGCAGGCAAGAGGCATGAAACCCGCAATTTCAGGTCCCTGTCCGAATACTATACGTATTGCTGGGTCGCTCCGTGGGTAACGTTAGTATATTGCATTAGCGTGGCCATGGCCAAGGAATACGGGTTACAGTACGGTTCGACTACAGCATACGAGTGCTATGCAAGGAAGGGCGGCGTACTGAGGTCCATCGCGAGAGAGGAGAGGAGAGGAGGATTCTATTTGCGTTGTCGTTGGCCATCAGCGATGCCTCAACTATCAGGTATCAGGTATTAAGTAAGTCAGGTACAGACTACCTACCTGCAGGCCCAAGTAAGGAAGGAAGGCAAGGTACGCGCCGCCCCTGCCGCCGTCCACCTACAATTTGGGGAAGGCGGCGCTGGTGATCTTGCTCAACCACCAACCACCTCGAGTAGGTATTCATAGCGCGTCAGCGGTACTCGTACACGTACTCCAGCTACCTGTACCTACCCGTATGATCAGTATTGCGCCTGTGGCACTGTCGGCCGCTGATGCAGGTACCCTGACGCCCAGGAGGTACAGGACATGGTACACCACGCGCACCCTGCGAATCATGCCAATCGAAGCGCGTGATAGCGCCCGAGACAAGGGACCCCGCGCATATGACGTGTCTCATTGGCTATTATTTCCAAGGGGGACCCTGGCCCCTGCCTTCATAACTGCTGTTCACAATCGTTGCACTTGCACTTGGGCAGTCGCGTCCCAGCAGCAATGCTGTCCCGTCTGTACCAGGTATCTATCTTGCTTGTCCGGTGCCTCAGCACAGGGTGAGCGCTGCACTGAACATTGAGGTTCCAGGGACCCTGGCCTGCTGAGTTCCTGGCCGTCATGCTCGCTCTGTCTGCGCCTCGGCCACTCACAATGCCAATGCTGCTGCCAATGCAACCACCCCCTTCTCTTGCCTCCTGGTCTCAGGCCGCCAGTCTCTTCGTGCGTCTCCTCACCTTGCTTCGCCCTCACCTCACCTCCAGCTTTCCTTCTTCTTCTCCCCCCCTCCTTCAGATCTCCCGGGAGCCCGCAACGCCCGTCTGGCACGAGAAAGCGACGAGATAGTTCGGCTGTTTACTGGTTTCCGTTCGACCTGATATTCGACGACAACACGTCTCATTCCTGTGTCTTCCAACTTGTTTTTGTTGCCAGGGGCACCACCGTTCCTTGTCGGCCTCACATCCCAGACCTGCGACGCAAGCTCCGTCAGATTCGTGCGAGGGGTCCGACATTCCCTCAGTCCACCTGGTCAGCGAACCGCGCCAACAACGACACTCGACGACCGACGATCCAGCCACGCATTTCCTCTCTTTCTCTACCGCCGGCCCCCGCGCCCCTATCGCGCTCTCATCCCCAAGCAAGCGGGCGTCGAGCTGTATTCGATTTTCGTTTCTCACAGACATACGTCGTTCTGAGTTCGTCTCAGTCGTCCTCTCTCTGGTCTCATTCATTCATTCTCTATTCGTTCCCACGATTGGCTACGCCGTCGACACTACGTTCACTTCGACATATCGCACATTCGATCTCTGCGCAACGACACTCCCCTACCCACTCGGTCTTTGGCTTCGGAACAATAATCTAGTGATCACTTCACCGAATACTTTCGACTTGGACCCATTCTTTCGGCATCATTGATTTGAGGGCGTTGACTGTCTGGAGACCACAAACGACCTCTTCGCCCGGGACTATCAGCACTATGAGACTTTGAGGCCCGGCACACGAGTATCGATCTTTGTTCGGGACAACCTCCCTCACTTTCGGAGGCAACGGCGGCCCAACATGCCTCAGCCAAAGCCGCCAAAGTCTTTGGACAACTCGTGCGCCGTTATCCATGACGGCACACTGTACGTCTACACACCGGAAGCCTTTCAGGCCATCGACCTCAACGAAGGAGCAAAATGGAAGGAACTGGCCAAGGGCGAGTCGGTGCAGGGTGCTGCCTGTGTCGGCTCACCTACTGATTTTTGGGTAGTGGGCGGAGCTGGTGGTGCGACTGGCATGGCAAAGTACACATATTCCACTGGCGAGTGGTCCTTCCCTAGCCCCCCAGGCCAGGTCACAAAGGATCGCCAGTTCCACAGCTCGGTCTACATCAAGGCTGACGACAAGATCTTGGTCTTTGCTGGTACGAGAGATGGGACACCGGCCCCGAACATGGAGACATTCGTCATTGGAGCGTCCGAGCCCTACGAAGTCGCAAGCTCTGACACTGCAGCGGCAAACTCCGTCCGCCCGATCCTGCTGAACTGGTCGGATTCCGACGCTGTCATGGTGGGCGGCGATGCTGCCAACACTAAAGTATACCTCTTCAACCCCACCGCCGGATGGAGAGAGTTTGGTTCCACGCTCGCCGACCCGATTGTCAAAGACACGACCCAGGTGCAGGCCGCGTTGATAAAGGGTGGGGATGGTTCTCAAAGTCTCTACCTTTTCGACATGTCCGAGTCCCCAAACAAGGTTAGCCGGGTCGTCATCCAAGACGCCGACGGCGGCCCCGTTCTCAATTCTCCCTCCATCTTGGAACGGAGTCTAGACACCCGACAGTCCAACGACAAGTGGCCCACCTATGATTCGAAGTTCGTCCCCGATGTGACGCGACAAAACTTTGGTATTGCTCAGGGCGATGATGGAATGGTTGTCTTCACTGGCGGCAACGACCAGGAGCCCCTCTCGATGTTCAATGGTTTGGAGAACAGCTGGCTCAATGCCACGGACGTCCTGGTCAAGGACCCACCCAAGATCCAGAGCGCCAGCCGCAAGTCTTCTTCAACCACCTCCACCTCCACCTCCTCGCCAACTTCCAAGACTACGTCTATCTCATCAATTGAGTCCTCCACGACAATTGCCTCCACCACCGCCGAGACAACGGCCGCCGAGACAACAGAGGCTCTAGTGGCGGCAGGCGAATCGGACAAGGACGATGATGACGGGCTAAGCTCCACCGTTATTCTCGGCATCTCACTGGGTTCTATCTTTGCCTTCCTGTTGGTTCTTGCCCTCGTACTCTTTCTCCTTCGGCGGCGCAAGATCAGCCGGAACCGAGCTGCCGCTGCCGCCGCACAAGATCGCGGCAGGTCTGGTGACGAGAAGAACCCCAGGGCCTTTGCGAACCACGGTCCAGGGCCTCTCCCGACCTCCCCCGCTAACTTCCGTGGGCACCGTCCCACTGGCTCCGCGGATTCTTACTCGTCCATGGCTATCCTAATGGGACGTGTCAATCAGCAGAACCAAGGGTCAGCGAGAAAAGCCAGTCACGACACCGGCCGAACCTCCGTCTCGCACCACAGACAGTTCAAGAGCACCATCAGCAAACCGATTCCGCAAGAGGACAGCCACCCGATCTTGCAGGGTCAGGATGACCGAGGCGCCCCCTTCCAGCCTGCAGTGGCGGCGCCCCGACGTCGCGATGGCGCAGCTCCCGACCCGGAAGATGGTACGAGGAGGAGCTCCGGCTGGAACCGCTACTGGTCAGGGGGCAGTGCGCTGCAGATCCTGGGTTTTGGCGGTGGAAAGCGGAACACGGTCGCTTCAGAGCAGAGCTCTCGTTATTCGCAGGTCTCGAATCAACACCAACACCACAACCCCCGGGTGACGCAGGACTCGGCAACAGTTCCTCCTCTCAACTTTGAGGGGCGTACAGCAATGAACCGGGTCAACTCGGGCAGCCCTATTGTGACGGGCCATGTTGGAAAGCTTCCCTTTGGAGAGGGTGTGGCGGGCAAGATCGAGCGCCCGTCTTCTAGAGCCTCGTCCGGGTACTCGAGTGGCATTCCAGAGAGTGTCAACGAGGCCTGGGACCCCACAGACAGCAGCAACACCAAGCCGTGGGGCACACATCGTGCTCCCAGCAGCGTGTACGGTTCTGTCTTCAGCTTCGGCGGAAGCAACAACCGCGCACCGCCGTCTGGCGTGAGCTCTCAGCCCCAGCTCGCCATGGCCGCCAAATCGTCCGACATGAGCTGGCTCAACCTGGGTGACCAACGAAACGACCAGTCGCGTATCTGAGGACCCACACCGCCTTGGGTACGTGCACTTCTGAGAGCACATGATGGCGATCGTCGATGGCTTCCACTGCCTCTATCGTTCCCCTTTCATAACATCTGTTTACGCTATACGCCGAGCACTTATGAGCCTTGGACCCCACTCTGGCAGGCCATGTCTCTGGCGCTCGGCACGACTCGACGTCATTTCTCTCTCCGTCTCTGGACATTCTTGATCACACATACATACATTTTCGCGCATCTCGCTCTCTCTCTGTCTCTCTGTACATTTTTAGAGCCTGGTGACCCGGGATCGGGCCTCCTCCTTTTTCTTCTTTTTCTTCCTCTCACTTTCTTTTCTCCTGCATCCTTTTTACTTTCTCGCACTGATATGATACCACCATCTCTTGGCTGCTTGTAATTTTTTTTCATTTTAGCCGCGTCTAGGTGGCCAGGCCAGCTTGGTGGCATGGGAAGGCAAGAGTTGGTGCGTGTTGCAGGAGGGGAAGAAGCAATTATGCCTTGACGGCGCTTGGGAGTAATATTGGTGGACGTGGGTTTCATGTAGCTATCCTGCGGATGAGCTGGAGATGAAATGGAAGACAGCCAGCGGCTGAACTTGAAACTAAAGAAGTTCCGTGACCTGGCTGTGACGTGATGATGTGGTTTCTTATGGTCTCTTGTAGTATGGCGTAGGGATTGGATGCCATCATTGCAAGGATCGTGACGGCTCGGGTTCTGTTCCGTCTGTATACGTCGGGGAGGTCTACACGACCCGGAGCGAGAAGGCCTTAAAGGGGTATTTACTAGAGCGATGTAGATACATACAGCAGTGTTTATGCGTTGTGCATTGTTTATGCTTCGTTCTCGAGTCCTGGACCATGCTCATGGACCTGGTAAGAGTCACTTTGGCCACTGTTGTTGTTGTCGTTAATGTTGTCGACAACTGTACAGGGTAGGTAGGTACGTAGGGTGGATCATAAATGGAGACGTTTTGACCAACGCGGCCGGAAGAGCGGAATCAACCCGCCTCGGGCACACGGCGCGGCGCAGGGCCAGGGTCTTGCGCGTCTGCACTCTGCACTCTGCAGGTGGGAGATGCAGGATGGGGATGACCGTACAGACTACTGCGTGAGAACTTAAGAAGAGGGTGATTGTGAGCATGCATGCAGCGAGCTTCTATTCGTAGCCATGTAATAAGAAATTAGTACCGAGTCAGATCGGGCCTGTGCGCAGTGACGCGCATGACAGGTTCACAGTCTATATCAATACATATTGGGGAGTCTTGGGACATTGGGGACAAGATCCGGAGCTGCGCCATGGGCCTAAAAGGCCTCAATCGCGCCGAGATCTTTGCCGCGCTGTCGAGGTTCCGAGGGGAAGGGAAAAAGGGTAGAACTTGGAACGCTGACCGGGTTATCGACCGACAACCGGAGAGCAAGTTTGCAAGTTCGTCACCGCGACGATTTTTCCGAGTGGGGTGCCAAGGGGATGACCCTTCTGTGCATGAGGTGACCCCCACTCTCTTCAGGGCCCTTGGGCCCCTTCTAGGGACACAGCACGCTGCCATTGGTAACTTGGACGTTAGGTGGGGTGGGTGGTACAGTAACCGGGCACTAACCAGCTTAGTAGCTTCTTCGTGCACGGGCCATACACAACTCCAAAGTACTGTATGGCCTGAGTGCTGAACCGATGAGTGTGCAGCAGCTGGGCCAGACCCTCCAACCGGGCTCTTTTTCCTTCCACCCCCACCACCCCAAACCTTCTCTGGGCGGCGCCTGCCCACAGTTCCGGATCGAGTCCAGCCAGGTCCAATGTGGCGGCCAGGCTGGGCCTCTCTCCTCCTCGTCCGCTCTTTTCTTCTCCTTCCAACCGCCATATGAATGCTCACGTACGAGTACGAGCCAGTGGTACTGACCTCTGTCGTGGGTTGAGAGACATTCATCCGGCACCGCCATCTTCTCTTCGCCGACGGCGCTGTCGCAATCGTGCCCGTTCAGCCTTCCCCGATCTGGTCCGAACCTGGCCGAGGCGTGAAACCAATATTACTACCCGCCTCACAATCACCCGGACCCCCGCTGCACAGGGATCGGAGCCGACGAAGCCATTTGCGAATTTACCGTTTTATATCCAGAATTGCGAAGACGAGATAATCACAAGCACCTGCCCCTCAGCCGGCCGTCACGGGTATTTCAGATTCGATCTCGGCGAGGCCGACCGAAACGCCCCTCGAATTGCCTACCGTGTCACCTCATCCCCGCGCCACGACCGGTCTGCGGGTGATTGAGCGCTTGCCGCTGCGACATTCGAGTGCGAGCAGCAGCAGCAGCAGCAGCAACAGCAGCATCGGTATCTGGCTCAGCCTGCTGCGACGGCGAAAGCTGCCGACGAATCTACGGCAACCGCCATGATGACTTCCGGACCCTGGGACGGGCACGACCATCAGATGAGCACCGATGATGACTTTGGCCAGTTCCTCGACATGTCGGCTGGCATGGGCGACGGGGAAGGCATGCAGTATGATTATATCAACAGCTTCGACCACCAAGCTTCCCAGGACCACAACATGATGAGCCGCCAGCGCGAGCAGCCCGATGCCATGATCACGGGCGACTCGAATAATAATCCATCTGCCATGATGCACAACCACAACGCCGCCATGACGTCTGCCGCCGCGTCCACCCAGCTCATGGCCCCCACCTCTGGGCAGCAGGGCATCGACCCCATCTCGAACATCGACGCCCAGATCCAGTACCTCCAGCAGCAGAAGTTTCAGCAGCAGCAGCGCCAGCTCCTGGAGCAGCAGAATGCCTACTTCACCCACAACCACTCCGTGCCCCCGACGCCCCAGAGCCTGGAGATGCCGCCGGGGAGCGGCCACTTCTACAGCCAGCATGAGATGTACGACAGGAATTACCGCCATCAGCAGCGGATGAAGGAGCAGCAGGACGTAAGTTTCGAGAGAGGGCCCAGTCGTCCAAGGCACCCCCGAAAGCTGACTGTGAATCTTGACGTAGATGGCATTTACGCCCCTGGTGTCTCCCGCCGTCACCCCACTGGACCCCAACTTCACCATGGAGAGCGCATTCACCATGCCTGGTGCCTACTTCAGCCCCCTGACGTCGCCAGCCCTTCATGCACAGAACGACTCCGGGTCGGGCTACGACCTGAGCACCAACTCCAACAATTCACCGGCGGACATGGACCTCGAGCCCAGCACGGCCCCCGTCGCAAACACCCTGGGCCTGTCCAAGAAGCAGCAGTCTAGGAAGAGCAGCGCGGCCAAGCCGAGGAGTAAAGGCGGCGTCAAGAGCTCGCCGATATCGAAGCCTCAGCGCAAGAAGGCTGGCCCAAGCCCCGCCATCGTGTCCCAGGTGCTGAGCGAGGTCGATGAGCGGAATGGCGGCCAGGCAGCCGAGGCGAGCTTCCTGCCCCTGCCTGCCGCGTCGACGGACACCTCTGAGGAGAATGCGTCGGTGTCGCCCGAGAACCTGACGGATATGCCCCCGCCTCCCGTCCCCGCCTGGAGGTCGACAAGCAAGTCGCCGTATATCCAGGCTAAGAATGGTCCCGCTCCCACGTCGAACCCTACCACCATCACAGCAACAACAGCAACAGTAACAACGGCAACAACACCAACATCGAACCAGACTCCGACAGCGGGTCCGTCAAACAACGACATTCTGCCGCCTCCTGCCACTCCCGCCTCCCTCATGAGGCTGCCGTCTTCAGGGCCGAAAAAGCTGTCCACCACGGTCCAGCATGATCAGACGGCCAACGAGAATATTGAGTCTTTCGCGTTGCCAGAGTCGGTCTCCGGGTCACAGCAGTTTGCACCCGTCGACCCGAAGCCCACGTCTAGGGCGTCGACCCCACGGATGGATGCCAACTCGGCAAAGCTCGCCTCCTCAAAACCGCTACCGTCTCCGTCGCTCAGGCGGCCGGGAACAGCCTCAACGAGCCAGAGTCCGCACATACGACCCCGCTCAACAGGGCCCACCGCACGGAAGCCGGCAAGCATCACCCCCCGTACAGGTCGGAAGCAGTCGACGGGTTCGGTGCACGTATCGCCTGCGCTGCTCCCGAGGATATCCCCCAACATCAAGCCCCTTCTCCCCGGCGGCGGCGACTCGGCCGAATCAGACGCCTCCCGTCTCCTCATGTCCAAGTCGAACTACCAGAACATCCTGGAGGGCAATCTGGTCCCGGGCGTCACGTACCCGAGCGAGCTGTCGAGCAACCTCACCTCGAAGCGCACGTCGCACAAACTAGCCGAGCAGGGCCGCCGGAATAGGATCAACTCGGCGCTGCAGGTCATGGCCAGCCTCCTGCCGGACGGCGGCAGCGTCGGGAATGCTGGGTCCGGGGACTGCGAGGACAGCGACAAGAAGGACGCCGCGAAGCAGGCTGGCAGCAGCAACTCGTCGACGAGCAAGGCGAGCGTCGTGGAGAAGGCTATCGTGCATATGCAGAACCTCGAGAAGGAGAACGTCGGGCTCAAGAAGGAGCTGCAAGATCTGAAAGTAGAGTTGGAGAAGCTCAAGGGAAATACATGAGCGGGGGACTTCTACGCACTGTGTGTGTGTGTGTGTGTGTGTGTGTGTGCGACGATGTTGATGCGCGACCGCACGAATTTCGGGAGGCTATGACGCGATGTATTAATGGTATGGGGGGAAAAGATTTACGGGGAATTGTACGGAATGGGATAACGCAACGTAAGTTACACAAATGGGTGGTTCATCTGCGGCGCTGGTGTTATTGCTGGGTAGCTCCTTTTACGCAGGCCTGCTCTGCTCCGACCGCACATTGTCGGGGCGCAGCCTGAATATAGAATAATGCCATCCTGGTTCATAACAACAGCCTCTCATCTTCTGCTGTTGCTATGCAATCATTCATTTCCGTTATGACGTGTGGAGTGTCTGGGCGCTCGGCTGAGGGTGAGTCGTGGACAGGGCGAGTCGTGAACGGGCGATCCGTGGCCTGACTCGGGGGGTCATTGCTCAGGCGTGAATACATCATTATTTTGACAACGAAGGGCACTTGTGGAAAGGTATTTCACTTCAAGTCGCCTGAATGGTATTCTCTGTCTGCTGCTGCTGCTGCTGCTGCTGCTGCTGCTGCTGCTTCTGCTGCTCCTCTAGGACATCGACATCGAGCTGCTCCATGACCTCGACCACCAGCTTCAGGCTATCCATAAAGGAGTTGACGGCGACGCGGAGCATGCGGTTCGTGGTGGCGCGGTACTCGACCCTCAGCAGCTGGGCGTCCCCGAGGTCCGGCGCCGGCACGACGGCGAGATCTCGACGGACGAGCGGCGACAGCTCCTTGTCGACTTGGAGGGCTTGGAGGGCTGTGGTTGCTAGGCGCTCGGTGGGGAGGGGCACGTCGATGGATCTGTTGTGGGCGGGAGACATCAGGTAGGGGTTAGTCAGTCGGGTCAAGCAAGGTACCGGGGGGAAAAGAAGGAGGGGGAGGTTGGTAATGACTTGCATCGAGCAGGGAAACTCGGAGTCCTCGGGACCAGTCATTGTGGCGGCTGTGGTCTTGATGTGAGACGATGGGGAGGGAGAATGCCCCTCCATCTGGCATCGCGACGGAGACACACTTGACAGGCAGGAATGTTTGGTTACTGGTACTACCTGGTGGGATGGAAGGGTGTGGCTGGTGTGTGGCCCGAGGCTGGGTTTGCGCCACAAGGGACAACGGGCGTGGGCGTGGCGGCGCCACTTCCACTGCGAGTTCCACTCTGGTTCATGCAGTTGCCGTGGGAACGGGCAGCTCCGGGGTGGGACCTGCATGTGTTATTGGGAAACAGCGGTCCGGGGTGTCTTTCTAGGTGGTCGTCGGTCCACACAGGGCCCAACCAAAACAACAACTTGGGAACTTGGGACACAAACCCAGCAACCGTCATACCTGGGCTGGTCTTTACAAAACATCACCGTGCACCCATCTTCTGCGGCAGCCGAATGTTGGATTCTGCATCATCTCAGTCCTCTCTCTCTCTCAATCTCTATCTGTCCTTCTCGCGACGCACCAACTGTCGTCCTGCTTCCCGCCTCGGTTGTTTGTTTTGACCTCCACAAAGCATTAGCATCACCATCCATTCCCCCATCAGCAATATTCCTGGCGTGCTGCTTCATGAAGTCGGACCTACTAGCACTTGCCTGTTTATCACACAGCCCTTTGTCGCCTTCAGCTGCGCTGCCCTAGGCCTTCCCTCCCAGGTTGAGCACTTGCCAGTTCGCGGCCCGAGGAGAAGCGAGCATCGACAGCGATGGCACCTTCCTCTAGACACCCCCAGAATATGGGACAGGTCATCGAGTACATCCCAGGTGAGTCCTCCCTTTCCGCCTCTCGTTTACCACCTCCGTCGGCTCGCAGTGGTCTGGGCATTCTTATCTCTCACAATGCTACCCATCGCGGGCGACGACGCCTCACTGCTGCTACTAGTACCTGGCAACGACGCAACCTTGGGACCTGTACTGACCTACGTTCCAGACCGACTCTATCTGGCTGCCTACATCCAACCACCCACGGCCGACACCGTCTTCCCGTACCCCGAGACACCTATCTCTCCCCGCAAGCGTGGTGCCGTGACCCAGGCCCCTGCCACTTCTTCTCGCAAGGCTCCGTGCTACTTCTCCGTCGACGACACCCTCCTGTACAATGCCTTCCATCACGACTTTGGGCCGCTGCACATTGGCCACCTGTACCGATTTGCCATTCAGTTTCATGATATCCTCGGGGCCAAGGAGAACAAGGACCGGCCCATCGTGTTCTGGAGCTATGCCGACCCGCGGAGTAGGTGCCTTTGTGCCGCCCCTCCTCTGACCGCTCTGTCTGAAGTTGCGCGTGAAGCAATTGCTAACATTTGATCCGACAGGCCGAGCCAATGCTGCCTGTATGCTTGCTTGCTACATGGTTCTGATCCAGAACTGGCCGCCTCATTTGGCGCTGGCACCCATCGCCCAAGTCGATCCCCCGCTGATGCCCTTCCGCGATGCCGGCTATAGCCAAGCCGACTACGGCATCACCGTCCAGGACGTCGTCTACGGCGTGTGGAAGGCCAAGGAGGAAAAGTGCTGCGACCTCGACAACTTCGACCTCGATATGTACGAGAAGTACGAGCGCGTGGAGCATGGTGACTTCAACTGGGTCACACCTCACTTCCTCGCCTTTGCTTCACCGCAACACACCCCCGTGGCCAAGATCACCGAGGGGTCGGAGCTGTACCCGCTGCTGCCGCGGACGGTGGAGGCTGTCGAGGCGCACCCGACGCTGCCGCAGCCGTTCAAGAACGTCCTCACTCACTTCTCCGAGCGCAACATCGGCCTTGTGGTCCGCCTCAACTCGCACCTTTACTCCCCATCATACTTCGAGGCCCTGGGCATCCAGCACATCGACATGATCTTCGACGACGGGACCTGCCCCACACTGCCGACAGTGCGCAAGTTCATCCGTCTAGCTCATGAGACCATCACGGTCAAGAAGAAGGGCATTGCTGTGCACTGCAAGGCTGGCCTGGGCCGCACCGGGTGTCTCATTGGTGCCTACCTCATTTACCGCCACGGTTTCACAGCCAACGAGATCATCTCCTTCATGCGCTTCATGAGGCCCGGCATGGTCGTCGGCCCTCAGCAGCACTGGCTTCACCTGAACCAGGGGACCTTCCGGGAATGGTGGGTTGAGGAGCGGGTGGAGCGCAGGCTCCGAAAGGAAATGGCCGCCGCCAACGCCATGCCCACCACTCCCGTCCGGGCGATGCAGAAGTCCATGCGCAACGGCCAGGCGTGCACACCACCCAACCGCAGCCCCTCCAACAGGACACCACTTAGCGAAATGGACCAGGAACACAACAAGGCCGCAGTCCAGGAGGACTACCTCCCCGCCCCCACACCGGGACAGCCGCGGAAGGCCGCGCGGGTGGACCGTCATCATCCCTATGGGCGATCTGGGTCCGTCCATGCCACCACGGTTGAGGAGGAGGTAATGGTTGAGCGTGAGACGGAGGTTGTGGCGATGCAGCGTCAGTCTCACGACGGGGAGGCGGACGAGGAGGTCCATCTTCGGATGAGGCGCAAGAACATGCAGTCGCCTGGCCGCAGTGACAAGGTGCGGTCCGTCAGCCAGACCACTTCCGTCTACTTCATCGACAACGACGCGTCCCAGGATGCCGAGAACATCGGCTCCGGGCGCCCCAAGACTGTTGATCGTGTCGCCAGTACGCCTAGTGTCATGACCAAGGTCAGGGGGAGCAAACGCCAGGCGGAGTCGCCTCTCCGGACCAAGGAAGCCGGCGTCCGCAAGACGAGCGGACGTGTCGGCAGCAACAGCACAGCCATGTCGGCGACGGCAGCATCGACCGCCCGCAAGGTGTCCTCATCATAGAGTGACGTGGCTCCTCGCGCGGCAGAGTCACCTAGACGACGCCTGCCGACCTGACCAGGGTTGGGCAGTGCGACAAGCTTGACTGGTTTCATTCATCCTTCTGCGCTAACGATGACGACTCACGCGGGCTTACGACGGTTGATTCCTTCCTTGTCCTTACAAATATCCATGCATGGGGGCGGCGTTCCAGGCGGGGTTTGAAAGTATAAACAAAAACGAAAACATCAAGTTGGACAGCAGGCATTCGCACATTCTACCTACACTGACGACCATATTCCTTGTTGCGATGAGCGATTCTGGCCGGCGAGACTGTTTTTTACCAGCCATTACGTGGGAGAGTATGTATTCTTTGCCTGGTGGCGAAGAAAGACCGAGCTGGGAGGGGGCGGACTGCTGCATTGTGGTGCTAGTCATGTATTGATTTTGCCTTTGTCTGACTTTTTTTCTGTTGGATGGGCATGGGCATGGGCATTGGTTACTGCGTATTGTTCTATTTTTTCGTTGGTTTTGTTTGCTTTGTTGTTTTGTGCTTTGGCTTGGCTCTGGGTCTATGACCCCTCTTATTTTAGGCGGCTTTGGCGGTGTTGAAGGGCCGGTATATATATCCGCAGCCATGAATTTTGAAGTACGGATACTGTTTTAATTCCATCGCCTGGCTTTGTTTCTTGGTACTCTGTTTTCCTTTTGGAGACTCGGACGTAAGAGAAGTGGACTTGCTCGGTTCATGGAAGGGATCTCAAGCTGTGGCTCATGTTAAAAGATGGACCACATGGTGGCTGAAAATAGGCAGGCGGTTTATGGAGGTATTGAAGGGCGCGAAAGAGGAGAGAGAAAACATTGGGATGTCGATTCATGACACTTCACGGGTTGTTGATCGTTGAGGAGGACTCGAGAGTCGAGAAGGGCCTGCGGAGTGGCTGAGGTGAGGGCGGGTCCCCGGAGCTCTGCGCGGACCAATGACGGACACTCCTCGCCCCCGAGAACCACGCGAAAGCAGGGCGAGGCTCGGCCCGTGGGGGGGGGGGTTGAGGTGGCCGGTACGTACCTACGTACCTACCTACTCGTGTGTACGATACGTACCTAGGTATGTACCTTGCTTCAGCAGCCTCTTTCGGCCGACTCTCGCGTACATACTGGTCGAGCTTCGTCCGAACCATGGGACATCTTGAGAGAGGAGGAAAGGCTGTATAAAGAGCCCCAGGCGGGGGCATCTGAGTCGACAATTTTTATTACTTTATTTTGAACGAGACACTAGACACAGCAAGTACCAAATATCACCACAGCTCTTCATCGGGTACTAAGCCTCAGTGTCTATTTCGACTATTCCACTTACACGACGACAACTTTGGACTTTGGTTCACCAGACGACCACACACTACTTACCTACTCTTAACAACCCCGTATTCTCCAAGACAAATACCACCGCCATGCCTTCCAACACCCAGACCGTCGTCTTCATCGGCGCCAGCACTGGTATCGGCCTCGCCGCCCTGAAGGTCACCCTCGCCGCCGGCCACCAGTGCATCGCCCTCTGCCGCACGCCCTCCACGCTCACCGGCAAGCTCCCACTCGCCAACAACCCCAACCTCACAGTCGTTCCCGGCAATGCGCACGACGTCGCCGCGCTCACGGGGTGTCTTCGCAAGGAGGACGGCACCCTCGTGGACACCATCGTCACCACAATCGGCGGCAAGTTCGTCGCCAGCAAGATGTCCCTCGACGACCCCAGCGTCTGCAGCAAGGGCATGTCCGCCCTCCTCGAGGCCCTGTCGCAGCTGCGCCGCCTCGGCGCCACGGGGCGGCCCCTGATTGTCTGCTGCAGCGGCGTCGGCCTGTCGACTTTTGGCCGCGACTTCCCCCTGTCGCTGTGGCCCGTCTACCGCGCTTTGCTCACCGTGCCTCTGGACGACAAGATTATTATGGAGGCTAGCCTGACGGAGAGCGGTGAGGATTTTGCCCTCATACGGCCCAGCCTCCTCCTGGACGGCGAGTCGGATAGGAAGATCCGTGTGGGCATCGAGCACCCTAAGACGGGACGCGAGTCCACGGTTACCGGGTACACCATCTCTCGGGAGGATGCAGGGAGATGGGCTGCGGAGAACCTGATCCTCAAGAGGGACCCGAAGTACGTGAACAAGTGTCTGACTGTCACCTACTAAAGTGGGATGGAAGGCGTTTGGGAAGGGTCAACACTCAGGGGTTGGTGTGTCGGGTGATGTGTGTTCAATATGAGGGGTCCATCTTCACAATATCTGGTTCCTCCGCGCCGTATTAGTCCGATATTCCTTGTCAAAAAATAAGTAGGCCAGTCGTGAGAATTCAAACTTACAAACTATGTTGTTACCAGCCCCCTCGCTCGGTACCAAAACCACCTGCCGTCTGTCCGGCGGACCGCGCGTTGATTTCCATGTCCGCGGCCGACTGGACCCAGCTGTTCCAATCCACGTCTGCGCCGACGTCCATATTCATGTCCACTTCCACACCGCCGCAAACATCGACGGCGGGATCTGCGTCCGCCCACAGCCACTCCGGCGAGGCTGCCGGCCCGGTAGCGGATGCACCCTGAGAATCCCCAGGCGCCACTGTGGGGTTCAGGTAGCCGAATATATCGAAGAGGCCTTGCTCAGTAACGTGGGATGGGCCATCCGGCGACTTAGAACCAGAGCTCGCCTTGGACCACGGTTGATTCGGGGCGGAATTCGGTGGTGGAGGCGTCGGAATACTACCCCCCACACTCGACGAGTTGGAGGTGCCAGACTCTCCCGGGCCCGGCCCTACCGAGACGTGCACAAGGCTGCGCCAATGCTCGAGGAGCATCTCTTCGCACTTGCCCTCGGGAAATGGGCCCGGGCTGGCGGGGACGGCGATGTTGCGGCGATCTGCGGCCTCCCGTTGCTCAATCGCCTTGGCATCACCTCTCTGGCGCCTGAGCTCCTCCCGACGATGCCTCCGAGCCTTGGACATGAGCTGCCGCAGCGGGACCCAGATCTGAGACTTCCTGTCCACGCCAGCGGAGGGCCGCCTGGGAATTAGCCAGGGGCCATGGAGCGCGATCCACACTCGCTCGAGGATGGGCGACCACGGACGGCGGGAACACTCGATCAGGAGGTATACAATGGCGTGCCAGTGCGTGTAGCTCTGGAATAACCAGCGCCAGTGCCGAGCCTTGTGCTCCGAGTGGAGGGCGTGGTTATACTCAGCCAGCTCCAGGGCCGCGACCAGGAGCCTGTCGCGTAGCTTCTCGGATATGGTCTTGCCCGCGGGACCCGCAAGAACGGGGAAGTAGGTATATAAAATATGTTTGCGGATGACGAGGCGAGCACCAATGGCGGCCACCCAGCCTACGACGCTTCCCGAGTCGGCGGCGTACCGGAGATATAACCGTTCGAGGTTCGCGGCAAAGGTGGTTAAGGCGCGGTCCTGGGCCTCAAGGCTCGCCGCGGTGGGTATGGCCTCGGGGCCGCTCATCAGCCTGGCCTTCGAGCACATCTCGTGGGTGACAAGCGCCACGGACATGTCGGTAAGACCCTCACATTCTTGGGGCAGCTCGGCCGTCTCGGGTCCGATGTCGGCGTCGTTGATGTTGCGGGGCAACTCCGTGTCGTAGGTGCCCACTGTGATGGTATAGTCCGTCCCCTGGTCTTCCGACGCCCGCGTGTCGAGCATGCAGACAGCCCACCAGACCCTCCGCCGCATCTCGGCCTCGAACGGCGTGAGGTGGGCAAAGTGGGAGCCATCCCGCTGCAAGCCTATGGCGTGTGCCATCCTAATGACCAGCCCCGTCATCATCCAGACGAATCTCGGGCTGTCGTGGCTGCGGGCGAGGAAGACAAAGATGGTCAGGGCTTGGACGAGCACAATGTCAGGGTTGCGCATGAAATCAGCTTTTGCGAGAGCGCGCTCCAGGCCGAGTCGGTATTTGAGACTGAGCTCTGCTTTTGGAGAGCCAAAATTCATCGTCACCTGCAATTCATAAGCCGCAATACTCCGGGCCAGGGGAGCCAAATTCGGGGATTATTCACATCTTCGTCCACCATGGAGGTAACTGCCGCGTAGTAGATAGAGCTCAGCAGGGCCTCGTTGGATGACGATGGGCCCGCCATGTCATCCTCGCGCATGTTGCGGACAATCTTGTTGACGGTGGGCATGTGGACAACTTGCAGGAAGAAGTTGACATTCGTGGAGAATGTGTCCAGGAGGAAAGGTATCTGGGAGGGTAGAGGGCGGAACTCGCTCAGAGCGGGCGCCGGGCCCATCAAGTTGTGGCCGAACAAGAACGAATAGCGATCCGAGGACGTCCGGTGGACCTCGGGGAGAGACGGTGTCTTTCCCGGCGAGGCGTCCTCGTCGTCCGAAGAGTCAGATTCAACGGCATCCAAGCGCTGTGTATCCATCTTGAGACCGTCGAGCTGTCATCCAGTTAGATTCACGTGTATCGTCCGGCTTGTATAGTATTAGTTGGAAGATTGGCTGTACCGTTTACGTACCTCGTCGCTGATGCGGGACCAGAAGCCGCTGGCAATATAATGCGGCCGGTCCGTATCCCCAAGCACCAGCCTCCCCATATCCTCGTGCACGACGGTGGTGCTCGATGCGACGTGTTGTTCAGCCGGAGAAGAGCTGGGGCGGGAACTGCCACCAGCGGCCGAGTGGGTCTGTCCCAGCTGGTCACTGAGCTCCTTGACGAGGCTCTCCAGGTTCCGCAGTCTCTCCATGACCTGGGTAGTCTCGGGAGCGGCGCTCGGGGGTTGAGCATGAGGAGCCCTTGTGGTGGGTAAGGAAGGTTGTAGCAGCGATGAGGTGCTGCTGGGAGAGGCAGACGTAGTGGCGCCGGTGGTAGCGGCGGAGAGACGCTCCAGACGGCGAGCCCATCTCGGAGGCCGGTCGTTGGATGGGACCACGCATTCTATGTTGGCCCTGCGGCAGTTGGAGCAGGGCGACAGCTTATCGCATCGGACCTTGCGGGAGCGGCACACGACGCAGCTGCGCGGCTTCGTGTTGGCAGCTGTCGCCGACGTCGCCGTCGTGGAGGCAGCCGGAAGAGCCCCGTTGAGCAGCATCATTTGTCTCTCGAAGAAAACAGGGAATAGCCAGCTAACGGTATACTGCTAGTAGTACCAGCACTGATTTGGGAGGAGTGGCGATGAGGCCATGATGGTGGTGACACGTCGTAGTTGTATGTATGAGTAGGCAGTTGCCAAGAGTTGCTCTCATGCGCAGGACGTTCTTGCCGTGGACGACAACTCGATGTACTACTACTGTGCATTCACGGACCCACCCCCACATCCCGAGTGAATGATACATAAGTACGTGTAACTTAACTTAGTTTAGTACCTAGGGTTCGCCCGACAGTCACTACCCTTCGCATCACGATATATATGACAACATGTACCCTACATGAGTACATTAATATCTCCGATAGTATGTGTTTCTGTTGTTATTACCGTCACTGACATTGTGACGCGGGGTTGAGTTGTTTAGTGCGTCCAGTCTGTGAGAGGACGGGCGGCTGTCGACCCGGGGACTCTACAGCATTCCTAAAGAAGCAATCCTTAGAACAAAAGGGAATTAATGTAAACGACCTGCTGGAATATTAGAGAAACAAAGCCGGCGGGAGAGAGTTTGGGGATGCAAAGCGCCAAGTTAAAAGAAGGATGGCACCTATAGACAGGAGGTACCATGTATTCAACCCACGTTCACGCACGGCCTTTATCTCGGCCATCTATTCGTAAATGCAGTCCGTATGTACGTCCAGTCCGTCGCTTCTCTCTCTCTCTCTCTCTCTCTCTCTCTCCCTCTCCCAATCTCACAGTCGTATACTCTCCAGCTTACTCACCACAGTCTCCATGAGCTTCCCCGCTTCGGCGCTCGACAGCCCCTCCTCGACACCGAGACACATCTCCACCACCTCGCGGTACCGCCGCCCGACCTTGCTCCCCAGCCCCGGCACCAGAACCGCGAGGACCACCTTATCCCGCCACCTCTCCGCCGAGTAGTGCTGCTTGTGGTACGTCTGCAGGACCTTCCACAGCCCAATCTCGAGCAGCACGAGCCCCAGGCTGTAGATGTCAAAGGCCTTGGTGTGCGGCAGGCCCCTCAGTGAGCCCGGGTGCCGGTGCAGCCCCGCGATGGACGGATTCCGCGGCACCACCGACAACGCCGTGTCGAGATCCGGCCGCGACGCATCAAACCCGCTGAGCCGCGGGCGCGAAATATCCGGAACCAGCGCCCCGTGCGCTGTCGCCCCGTGCGCGGCCGTCGCGAACGCCGATGGGAAGAAGAGCACGTTGGATGAGCAGATGGACTTGTGCAGCCAGTCGAGCGAGTGCAGCGACCAGGTGGCCACGGCCAGTTTCGCCGCCAGCCGCACCCGCTGGTCGAGGTCCGGCGTCTTGAGGTCCGGGCTGGCGATGAGGGCGTGCAGCGACGAGAAGGAGGGCGCGGGGGCGCGGTAGACGAGGCCGTAGCGGTTGTTGTCCGCGTCGTCCGTGTAGCCCAGGCAGTCGACGCTGTGGAGGTCCGGATGCCGCTCCGACGCTGAGTGCATCATCCGCGCGAGGTCGTCCATCCGCCGGAGGTGGGCGAGACGCTCCTCCAGGGCTTCCCGATCGTACTCCACCCACTCGACGACGACATCGCCCGCAGACTCGTGATGGGCGCGGGAGCGGTGAGGCTGCTCAGCACTGCTGATTCTTCTTCCGCAGTCGACACCGTGCCTCCCCTCGTCTTCGGAGCTGGCATCCACGAGCGACAGGCTCGCACGGGGAACCTTGAGCGCGTAGGTTGGCTTGAAGGCCGACTGGGGTTTGGTGTCGAGGTTGATGCGGAGTTTCTTGAGGTTGGCCGAGTTGGTGAGGTGCGGGTAGACGCCGTTGGACGCATTTTCCAGTAGAGACAGCTGCGTGAGGTCACGCTGCGCCGACTCGAGAAGCTGATGTGTCCATGCCCGCTGGAAGGACGGGAGCTGTGAGGGCGGAAAGAGACGTTCTAGTCCGTCATTGAAGTCTACCACGGTGGTTGTCCTCAGCACACAAACATTCATTTCCATACCTATATCACGGACTCGGTTGAGGCTGAGAGCTAATACCTTTCAGATCTTTCAAGAGGTTGGTAAACTTGTCCTTGTCTGGGGCCATACAGAATGTTAGTTCTAGTGAGTCAATTCGGTGGCACACAAAGATCCCACTCGCCTTGAATCACCCATCTGGCCCTTAATGAGAACTCCTTCTTCCAGGTCCTCTCACTCTTCAACCCGCTGGGAGACTTGCGGCCTGGATCGTCCTTCCCGCTAGAGGATACCGAGGAGGTTGACAACAGCCCCTTACCGCCGCCCCCTTTCGTCTTCCCCCCCTTTCCCCCTCCACTCTCCGCCTCCGCCAGCCCATAATTCTCCTTGAGCTTCTTGAAATCCGTCACCGTGCCATGCAGCTGCTCGAGGATCTGCGTCGCCAGCACGCGCAGCTGTGGGTTCCCGCGCTCGCTGCTGCTGTCCAGGTGCGCCTCCAGCTTGCCCTCTGCGACGCCCCACTCGCGGCCCCAGACCACGAGGCGCATCTCCTCGATGCGCACCTTGCACAGCAGCTTCTGGCTGTCGGCGTCGAGGTGCTGCGCCTCGGTGAAGTACCCGTAGGCCTTGACGCACCCGTCGAACAGCGAGCCCAGGAGGCCCACGACGCCGATCGTCGTGCCCACCAGCTCGACGGCCATATCCGCGCGGGATGGATGGGGAAGCTCCCAAGATCCGCTTGGACTCGGCACCGAGTGACACCAACGGAGGAGGGGTAGGTTCGTGAGGGAACGGTTGAATAAACGGTTGTGGGCAACAGTGGCAAAACGTCCGGATCCTGTGGGTACTAAGTAAACAATCAGCCGTCAGAGGAGAAGCTAGAAGCGACTGAATACGAGTAATTATCATGTCCCGCAATCGCTTCGAGTCCCACAACGCTGATGAGGCCACTCTTGGCCCCAGTTTTTGCTCATGAAATGGAAACAAGAACGTAGCACGGTCAACGAGACGCACAATTCACCAAGCTAGACTGGTCAGAAATATGTACTTTGATAAGAGAGAGAGAGAAAGTGGTTGTTGGGGGGGGGGGGGGGGGGGTGTGTTGAGCACCTCTATTTTTGTCACCAGGAAGCGACCTGACGAGCTGAAACGCTCTAAAAACGCAAGTGGGATGGACGCTATTATTACTGGAGACGTCTCTCACGTGATTCTATTACGCCGACAGTGAATTCCGATCGCGCCTCAGTTCAGATATATTACCGATGGTACGGACGACCTGAAGGTATGGATTTCAATTTATCCTGCTGCTAATACCAGTAGTATTACCGTGCACTGGTCCCAAGTACAGACTGTCAACGAATGCCAGGGATGTCGTGCCTCGCTGGACATGCCGCAGTTCCGAATCTCGCAGCAGCAGTATCCGCGGCCTACTTGTACAGAGCCCTCGGATCAATTGTGCAAGATACGACGTGCGCAGTGACTTCCGTATTCCCTAGCCTGGCTATAGTAGTTTGGGACCGTTTCCGGCCGCCGCCAAATGCTCCTTCTACCGTCCAGCCGTCTTCGCCAAGCTCCGTTCCCAAGACATGCTTTTGTATACTATACTCAAGGCAATGATCCAATCCCCCGCAAGACATGCAGAATCGCAGTGCATCTAGGTAGCGTTCTCCTACTCCTCGCCCCTCCGCTTCGCGGTCTTCGTTTTCCCCTCTGATTTGTCGTTGGTATCGTGGTCGTCGTCCAGCTTCGCGCGCACAGTCATAGCCAGCATGGCCAGCCGCACCGCTAGGGCTGCCTCGCCTTAATAGACCTTCTTCTTCTCGTCGATACTGAACTGGCCGGGCCCGCTGTTCACCAGCAGCAGGAGTCCACCGACGATGGACAAGATCTGGAAGAAGTCGTACTTGGCAAAGTCCTTGTGGGGGTGATGCTCATGCAGCTGCCAAAATCGGTTAGTCCAACGTTTCCCCATGCCGTTTGAGCGAGGTATCTTGCGGGGCATGCTTACCGTCCAGAAGTTGTTGACAATCAGATTGAAGATGCTCAGAATGACAACCAGCAGGGTGGCGCTGAACTTGGCCTTGAACCCCACAACCACCATGACACAGGCGCCAGCGCCAAGGATCGAAACAACAACACGCCAGATGCTCCACTTGCCGCTGAAGACGAAACCAACAAAGAGGAAGATGAGCAGAACGCGGCCGGCGAGCTGGAAGTACATCTTGCGATCCTTCTCGTCAATCTGGGGGAGGCCGGCGAAGGCCTTAGTCTTGCGCACCCAGGAGTCGGACAGGACCATGAGGAGTCCGCCAATAACGGAGAGGTTGCGGAGGAAGAAGTTGAGGTCGAAGATAAGGCCGTAGCCGAGGGCCTGGGTGACGACGACAGCCATGAGCCCGGCAACGGCGTAGTCCGAGTGCTTCCTGATGATCACCATGCCCGAGCAAGCGGCCATTGCGACCATGTTGGAGATGAGGAACAGGTGTGTAATTCCGTTAGGAACTGTGGAGAGCTCTGGTCAGCATTTCGCGGAGGGAACGCGAGAGCCGGCCAAGGGAAGGGCTTGGCTTCTTCTTACTCTTCCTGTAGTCGTGCAGGTAGGTGAGCTGGTCGCTCCACTGCGTCATGATGCGCAGCGTGTCCTCGAGAAAGGTGACAACAATCAGGAAACGTCCAATGGCCGGGAGATACCTGCGCATGGTCGTGTCAGTACGAGCCCGGGCGTTTCCAGAGCGATGGAGTATGGGGACATGCGAAGGGAGAGGACTCACGGCTTGATGGGCTCGCTGAAGTTGTCCAGCATGTCCTCCACCTTGTTGGTGTACGGCCGAATCTGCTCGAGGATGCCGCCGCTCTGCTCCTCGCTGGGAGCAGGTCCCCCGTAGGGACCGGCAGGCCCCCCAATGCCGTAGCTAGACGGTCCGCGATGCGACATGGTGGGTTATGTGTGTATGGTCGGCTCACGAGATTGTCGGTGCCCGGCCGGCTAGATGCGCGAGTCGTGTTCGATGGGGAGCAGCTCGGGGTCGCAGGTCGCTACTGCGTGCAGACCAGCCGGGGGAATCGAGCTCCTTGGTCGGAATTGACGAAGGCGTTGTGTCGAGGCCGAGGGATGATTGAGAACGATACTCAACACACGCCGCTGGAAGAAAGGCAACAAAGGTTCAACACAAGGCCCGAGTGGTGCGCAGGAGCAGACAGACGGCGGCGTGTCTTGGGGTTCGGTAGCTGGGGATTTCGGGAGCCTTCACTGAATCAAGCCGGGTGAGGGCACAAGTAAAGAAGAGTATGACCTCAAATGGGAGCTGCCCGCGACTGTAACTGTGTCCTTTCGAAATCCCGTGATGATCCAGGGCCGAGGTCTCCACTTTTCCTCACCTGGTTCTGGCAGGCACAGCAGGATTGGAGCGAGGCCATAGCGGGACTTGCAGCAAGAGTCAAGACCGAGTCTCAGTTGGGGTACCTCAACTCCCGGAAGTACCTAAGCTGCGTGCGTGGTGTGACACGGCCTCGGGGTACCTGAGAGGAGGGGGGTACTACAAACTGCCTGTGCAGCTCACTCAGTTCACCCTCACGCAACCCACTGCAACTGTATTGTAGCCTTGGCTGATCCTTCCGACGCCGAGGCTTATATAGATGGTCTCATCAATCCGACCGGCGCTAAAACATGTCTACTTTGCTATTGTGTCACTGACTTGCGCCCTGTCCTCCCTTATGATACTCGATCATTGACCATTGGCAAGTCGAGTTGAACTGGGACTCCGTCGCACAAGTGGCGGCGGGTGCGGAGCTCCGGGTCTTGTGCCCGTCATACATTACTGCTACCCACCTGTACCTGAGCATTTACTAAGCTCTGCTCCCCCGCACTACATGTACTAACCTATCGACGGGCTATCACTTAAGATGCAAGTCTCCCATACATGCATACCCGCGTTAAAGCTCGAGAAGCTGGTTACCTATCCAGACAGTACCGTATTCAACATTGTCAGCTGGGTATAGCCACCCGCATTCTACAGTATACACACCGGGCAATATCTACTAGTAGGCTACCAGTAGTATACCTCCCAGTCATCGTCAACCGGCTTGGGGCTCAGCATCGACGATCCTCAACCCGCCGCAGTCATCGTACTCGACTCTCCCCTCGTTGACAGCTTCGAGCATCTCAGCGCGTAGCACCGTACGCTCACCCGTCGTGGGATCCCACTCCCAGCCTTCCCGCATCCACATCCACCTCAGGTACGCCCGGAGCTCCTTGTCGTCCGGCCGGACCCGCATCCATTCCGGCTGGAATCCCTCCTTGGCCCCCTCGCCATTCCAGCCGTCTGCGCGCCCGAGTAGCACGTCGCGACAAAATATTCGCCAGCTGTCAAGGGCGTATTTGCCCTGTGTCATGTGCCCAATTTCCCACGCTTCGACGTCCTCATCGTCCTCTTTGGGCGTCAGCATCCCCGTGCTAGTCTCCCTCGGGTTGCTGATGATTGATCCATGATAACTCCGACCCACATCCCGTTGATCATAGTTCTTAACGCGGTACACCTTGCCAGCTTGCGGTGGGTTATCAACAAACGCCCTGGCGTACTTTTGCAAAAAGCTCAGACGATTCATGGATAACCCGAGGTGTCGGATCATGCCCAGGATTTCATCGGCATTCCCTGGGTCTGCCACCAACTCGGGGGAAGGGAACCTCTCCCTGACTGCGTAAAACACGGGTATTGCAGCTGTCCCCTTGGTGCGAATGAGAAATGTGATGGCAACGAGGAGCCAGAACGGCTCATGCGCGATCTTCTCCTGGATTAGCCCGAATGACTCGGCGTCAAGCGGTGGGAAAGGAAGACAGGAGACTGTGCCCGGTGGCGGTCGCTTGGGTGAGGGCGTCTGCGGCGGTGATGCAGGGAGAAAATACGGAGAGACGGTGGTGCGACTGCCAGCAGTCACTACGTTTCTGCCTCGGCTCTCAGTCTTGATGAAGTCGACGTGTAGATGCTCTGGCTTGGGGAATTCCTCTAAGCCTCGGCTGCCAAAATTGGCATGCCGCCGCGGACCCAAGATTGGGGCCTGGTGGACCACTCGAAAGATGGTCGAGATCCGACAGCCCTCACCATCGTCTTTCTGCACATCGTGGTCCCAATAGTGTGACCTGACGACGCTTCGACGTCTCCGCTTGGGTGGAGGCGGAGAAGAATTCCGCTTAGTCGAAGGCTGGACATCATCGGGAGTGCCTGAAGTGGAGGACGGAAGCGCGGCCGAGGTTTGACGTTTGAACCGCTCGATCAATCGATCGGTCTCGTACCATGGATCCCGAGGGAATGGAACGGCCTGGTTAGAACATGACAGCACTGGCGGCGAGGTTCCGTGTTCGAGTTGCCTAGCGAGGCCTTTCAACAATTCATCGGTTTCATGCCATGGAGGAGGCGCAGCCGAATTCGCTGAAGTCAGCTGAATGGGACACGGTGAGTTTGAGTATGGCAGCGTGGTTGAGGAACCCGCCCTCAGTTGTGCAATCAGCCTATCGGTTTCGTACCAAGGCTGGCGCAATGCAGCCGGGAGATCTGCTTGGCATCCTTGAAAAATACGCGATGCAAATTTTAGAAGGCCGTCTCCGCTGGGGCTGTTTGGAATGGTGCCGCGTGTCTGGAGGGACCTGCCACAGTCGGTGAGAGCTTCCCAGTCCTCCGCGCCGGTTGTGAGGCTCAGACGAAAGAGCTGTCGAAGTTCGTCAATGGGAGCCAACCTCGATCGAATGATATCGGCGAGGAAGTTCCGGTCATCTCCATTGGCGTCGAAGGGAACCAAGAGGTCATGGCCGATGTGCCATTGATCTTGCTTAGCATCATTCGGCGGTTCGTTGCCCGCTGAGGACGGCGACATAGTCATACAGCGACTGCGTGGCAGTGGAAAGTACAGGAGTTTCCTTCATGTTGAAGCAAGATGGGTCGGCGGCGGCAAATGGTCGCCCAGATGTAGAACCATTGGAAGGGCGACGTGGGCTGAATTGGATGTTTAGTTGCTCGAGAAGCCGAATTCACGGTGTCACTTTTTCTCGGTGGCAGCTCACCGCGCCGTGACTTTGAGCCTAGTAACATAGTACCTTAAGGTAGGGTGATAGTAGCACCATCCGCGACCATCGGGCTAGTCCGAATTCGGACGCGTGGGAAAGGGGTAGCGTCCTTGACCATCACCACATATGTGGCCGATTGTTTATGACGAAAATTTCATTTTTATTATCGTTTGCGCTCTGAATGGGCGTCCCAGGAGAATGCGACCCCGATGGCTGGGCGAGACTTGCACCATATTATGGCAAGCTTAATCCGAGTACGCAACAAGTTATGCCTGCCAATTGGAAGGCCACCTATGTGGTGTCCTCTTCGCGGGATGATGCCAAGATCCGACGCCGGCCGTGCGCGACGGACTGGCAGTAGGTAGTCTGGCTGCCTGGCACCGTGCCATCGGTTTCCGAGGCGTGTCCGAATGTCCATTGGCCATGGCGATCTCGGTGGCAGAGATAACCCACGTTAACGACGTCGGCGGGGATGGCTCATCTCCAGACTTTTGCAGAGGGCGTTTAGGCCAGCCCTGCTACCTGTATCTTACCTGAGTGAAGGGCCATGCGGTGTTATCCAGCGTGCATACGTACTATCATTTAGTAGACTTAAGTACCGGTAATACTGTACCTGAGATGAAACCATCGAGTCCTGTTACGTACTGCTAGTACTGTCCGCAGCAGCGAAGATCAACCTCCGATCCCCGCGTGTTGGAAGGTGCAACGTGCATGGCTCCTGCAGTGCCACGACAAGCATCGCACACCTCTCGCGTGCCGTGATGTGCTCGCTTCCCCAGAAGTCCGGCAAGGTCGGCTTCTCAGGTTACCTATCTGTACTCACCTACTGACTTATGAATAGGATGTAAATTTCCATTTCATCTTCCTTCAATATAACGCTTCCAGTAATACTGTCTCGTTTGCATTGGCAGTTGGCAATATTTCCAGAGAAGAATACTCGTATCTAATTCAGCACGCCATAACACTCCAAGTGCACTTGTCTGGGAGGGACAATCGGCGCTGAGGGGGTTATTGCAGCGTACAGTACCTGAGAGATTGGGGGTCACGCGGGTCGCGGACCACTCCACACCCCAGCATCAGCACGCAAGTGGGTCACGTGTGTGTGCGCCTGAGGCTCCCGGGTGGTAGGTACCAGGTAGTAATCATCCAAGGGCGCCCTCCACCTTCCCGGCGACTCGTTGCCCGTCTCCGCTTCCGCTTTGAAAACGTCCACAATCTTCAACCACAACAACCACCACCACCTCCGCCCGCCTCTTCCCGCCCCGGACCTCGAGCGCCCGCGCATCGCCCTGTCGACCGAACGAGATTCGATCATCGCCTCTCACCACCACCATCCAAGATATGAGTAGTCGCGGCGGGAAATTAGCCCCAGAAGTCAATCGGTGAGTCCCTGCTGTCTCGCCTGCGGCTCCGTCGCTCCCGGACCGACTTCTTCATCGCTCGACGCCCTTATCGCCCGGTCGCGTGTCCGCCTCAATCCAAACCCCCCATCAACTCCGGGGTGGCCTACTACTAGTAGTGCTAGTAGTGTCCATACTTCCCGCTTTCGCCTGTCATACCCTGCATCTATCCTCCCCTCGGTTATCATCATCATTTAGTCGATAATCATTTTGAACTTGACGCTAACCATGCGACAACAGAGCTCTGTTCGTGAAGAACTTGAGGTATGATACCTGACGCGATCGAAGCATATTCGAAAGCGGCCGTAACGTTAACACCAGTTGTTTAGCTACAACGTAACGCCAGAGGACTTGTTCGACCTGTTCGGGAAATTTGGCCCTATCCGGTACGCCCTACTGCCGGACAGCAGTGCCCCTGTTCATCTCGGGTGGATTGTGCTGACGGCAAGTCTCATATATAGCCAAGTCCGACAGGGTATCGCAAACAACACCAAGGGCACCGCTTTCGTGGTCTATGAGGATGTAATGGATGCGAAGCAGGCCTGCGACAAGCTCAACGGCTTCAACTTCCAGAACCGCTACCTTGTCGGTACGTCATCTTCTCGGTATATGTGCCCCGGGAAACTTCCGCTTGCTAACATTCAACACACATAGTTCTATATCATCAGCCAGAGAAGATGGCCAAGTCAAGAGAGGATCTCGAGGCTCGTCGTGAATCATTAGCTCAGCTCAAGAAGCAGCACGGTATCGATTGACAATCCGACCGGCCTGTCGACAGCCTGCACGGGAAGAAGTCGGCTTCTTCCCAGTCTGCAGGCCGGTCTCCGTCCACCCCGAAGTCCGCGCCGCGGGATCCGAAAACGATCCTGCGCAAGGACAGGTCGCCGACCGACCACGCGTCGAGAGCCCCGCCGCGCCCACGAGCCGTCCGCTTCGTCGATGGATTCCGTCCCAAGATGCAAGCCGTCGCCTAACCACCCTCTCGACGGACCTCATCGCCTCCTAGACGTCAACTCATTTTTATTTTCTACGTCGAGCTTGGAGCAAAAGGTCGCGATCTATTCTCGTCTGGCTCGGGTTACTCTCGCCTTCTCGCCCCTCAACCACTCTTTGAAAAGCGGAAGCCCGAAGCTATTTTTTTTCTCAGTCTGTTGGAGAACTTGGGTGGGATGGGAGGGGAGTGTTTTATTAGCGAGTGACGAAACGTCAAGTCACCGGGGTCAATCCTTAGTATTTGTCTTTTTAGTCCTTCACCTAACCTTGCCTCTCGAAAGCTTGGTATTGATAGACCTGCTTCGAGGCGGCGTAGTTTGGTATTAGATTGGCGCCTCCAATTGCATCTCTTATGCGTCATGGCCACCGTTATGAGCTTGTCTTGGGGGATACCGTGAAGCCAGGTCAACTGGAAACCCCACCACATGCAGTGCTCGACGCCTGTCTACTTGTACTAGACAGATGAACTAGGTACGAGTACTAACTCGGGTGCGCTCCTGTCTTGTGCTCACACTCGCAGGTGTGCCGTCCCGACACGGCATCGCCTCGCACTCTTCCAGAAACATCGAACAAACGTACCAACAGTCGAACCGGTCTCTCCGTCGATCACGAGAGGGCAGACTCGACGGCGAACCGATCGATTGAAATTTCAGTCGAGAAAGACTCACAATCCGCCTCGTCGGGTCGCATGTACGGCCGCTGGACTCCGCCATGTGGCTCAAGGCCCAAAGGGAGGCCCAATACCCACATTGTTGACCGACCGTGTTGGTTGGGTGACCACTCGACGATCAACCAGTGGTTACCCATAGCCAACCGACCCAACCAACAAGCCCTGCCCGCTAGGTGCGACGCACCGCCGTGTCGTATCTTCTTCCCCGGTGGTGTTTCAATGCCCGATGGAATGATGGAATGGACCCGGTGTTCATGACCCATGCGCCACCTCGGTGGCCGCATCTCTGGCCGCATCCACACCGATGACCACCTCTGCCGCTTCTCTTGTAATTTTTTTGTTTCTTTCTTTGTCGCTGCTCAAACTCATCGTATTGACCTCATCTCTCCATACCATAGTGACACTAGGGTCCATATCCGGCCTGGCCGTCGAAGGCTTGGTGCTTTGATGCCCGGCTTCAGACGCCTCGGGTGGCCCTTCAACCAACACCGGGAATTGCTATGCCGGCCGGCCAAGTTGGGCGGCCAGTCTGCCTACTACCTTGGATGCGGGAGCAACCCGTATTTCTATATCTAACTCGATGCTCTTGCACCTCCTGTGACACCTTTAGAGGTCTGACTTGGTGTTTTGATCAAGTCCTATCTGGTTCCCAAGACGATCTTGATGTCTGCCCCGGTGTCCCAGCTCAGCAGGCTGTCTCTGGACAACATGCCTCCCACCACAAGATCCATGTCCCGAGAAGGCCCTGTCATGGTATCCCCAAGCTACCAGAGCGTCACCGAGTCCAATAGTAGCATCGATGATGACTCGGACTCTGACGACTTCGACTGGGACGAGGATGCCCCGGCCGTCGTCCGCTCCCCCACGAGGCTCCTCTACCGCCTCGACAACCTCCCGGCCAAGGCCCGGAACGCCGTCCGCGACACCTTCCACGACCCCCCCAGAATCGCGCTTCAGCGCTGCCGACGCATCGACGGCACCTACGCCTTCCAGATGACAGAGCTCGTCACCCGCTCCGTCCGGATCTCCGCCCCCGAAGATGGGGGTTCATCCTCCCTCGTGACATGCTCCTGCTGCAACAACGGCGAGGAGGAGCACCAAGATCCATGCCCGTGCCCCCATCTCTTGTGGCTGCTGGACCAGCTACTCAAGCAGACCCTCTACCACCATGACCGGAACCAGCCTCTGAACATGGACCCCAGAGGGTACGCCCAGGAGATGGGGGATCCCTTCCAGAACATATCGCGCCATCACTTGGATGTCCTGGCCGCCGGAATCCACTGCCCCGTCGTGGGGCCCGACTCGGAGGGCCATGTGGACCCGACACGGACCCTTGAAGCCCGTGAGCTGCTCGCCTCCATCTACTCTGCGGCCCCGGACCAGTTCCGTCCGGACATCTTTGACCACCCCGTACCAGGGAGGAGGGTCATCAAGCGCAACGACCTCGACCGTAGTGTCTTCCGCATGCTCCTCGACAACGGCCACTTCTTCCAGTACCTCCTCTCCCTCTCGCGGCCGTCCGATCCCATCAACGACCCCTTCCGCAAGCTCTCACAGCGTGTGGACCTCGTCCTCCGAAGTCTCGACGCCGCCGCCGCCGCCGAGGTACCATCATCATCAGCAGCAGCAGCAGCAACAGCATCGCCCTCCTCAACCAGCGCCGGAGACCCTCGAGAGCATCCCACAACCGTTGCATGGGCAGCGCGCCACATCCACGGCTGCGTCGGCGACATCCGCTCCGCCCTCTACTCGCGCGACCACCCGCTCCGGCCCCCCGAGGCCCTCTCCGCGGCCTCCACCCTCGTCCACATCCTCTCCGCCGTGATATCGCGCAACCGCGACATGATCACCACCACCACCACCACCACCACCACCACTACCCATAAAAAAGAGGGCGGCAACAGCTCCCGCATAAACCGCAATCTGTACCTCCGCCTCGTGGGCGACCGCGACCAGGATTTCGTCATCGGCGTCCTGGCTCTGATCCCCGAAGCCGCCAGCCAGTTCCTGGACACCCTCGAGGACCTACTCGAGCGCATCGGCGTCCACGGCGCCCCTGCCTCGTACGTTGGCAGGTTTCGCGCCTTGCTCGCGAGGCTGAGGGCGTCTAGGATAGGGTCGGGGTTCAAGAGGCAGGGACAGGGGCAGGCCTCATCGGAGGATCGGCGGTCGAAGAGGAGGAGATGATGTGCGTGTTCAACGCCGTAGGTCATCACCCATCCATAGACTGACCACTTTGGGTAGCAAATACCTCTGTATCCGGGCAAATAGAAATATGAAACGCAATCAAAAGTTCACAGAACGTCTGCAACAGTGGTGGCGTTTGCTGATGAAACTCGGTCCGCTCAAGTGTTTGTGTAGATGATATTGCACGTGTGTTTATCCCTCCTGATTACGCCGGTGACTGGCGTTCTTGATCGTTAGTTATCCCCAGGCAGCGAATTAAGAAGGAGACAGTACACATAGGAAATGCGCCCCTGGCCGCCAGCGCTCTCTCCCTACCTACCAAGCCTAGGCATACGAACTCTGGGAAAATTCTACCAGCTCCGCATGAACCTCCCGCAGAGTCGGCCTGTCATAGTAATTCTCCTTCCAGTCTCCGTCCTTCATTCCCTCCTCACGTTCCTGCAGCCACTCCTCGGACGCCTTAATCTCCTTGGCCCACCACTGCCGAGCCGTCTCCTGGACCTGCTCGGCTGTGGAGAGGCCGGTGCCTTCCAATTTCCGAAGCACAAGCTGATTTTTCTCTCTGACAATAAACTTGCTCAGGCCAGGCTGTCTCCCTCTTGTGCACCGGTCGATCAAGTCCCGTATTGGCCCGGGCGTCCTGGTGTACCCGGGGAACTCCACCACCGGCTCCCAGCGGTAGGATAACCATGCCGCAGCTCGCTGTGGCGCGCTCTTTGCCTCGAAGATGCACCAGAGGACGCGGCCGAGCATGTAGACCTCGCAAGCTTCTTGTTCGGTCGGCGTTAGGCACGTCCAGGGAATGTTATACCCATCCGTGGGCCACCTATAGCCCTCACCCTCTGTCATGTCCTCCCAGCCCGGGAGAAGGCTCGACAGGATGCGCGAGTACTTGCTCGAGATCTCTTCGCGGATCTCTTCATCCACTGCCAGCAAACGGACGTACTCAATCGCGTTCACCTCGGGTGCGGCGAACTCGCACCAGACCCCACGCTGCTCAAAATCCACCATGACGACATCGCCCGACTCGGAGAGTACAATGTTGTCCATCCTGAGGTCGGGGTAGAACATGCCTGTCGACTCCCTCAAGTGGCACAGAGCGGAGGACAGCTGCGTGGCCCATCTCGTCTTATCGGTCAGGTTGATCTGATCGTGCAACTGAAGGAACGGTATCAGATCGCGAAGGCTACCGTGCTTGTGGAACTCTAGTGTAAAGCCCACGACAGCCGTCTTGTTGCCGAAGCTGCATCTCTTGGTGACCAGATGAGCCGGCTGAGCGACGATGTTTGGATGCGGTGGGATCCTGAGCAGCTGTCTGAGCTCATGGTACAAGTACTTGGAGTGGCTCGTCAAGGCCTTGAAGATCCATATCTTGTCTTCGATCTGAACGAGACACACGCTGTCATGTAGCTGCGACAGGTATACGAGCTTGCTGATATCCACGGCAGGAGGGTAATGCGGTATGTCTGAACCCCAGAAACTCTGCAGCGTCGAAGGGGGTAGAAGCTGGCGTTCTAGATCATGCGCTGGGGCGATAACCACCTCTGCTTCGGCAATGTTGACTGGTAAGTTCTTCAGAACGATCTTGGAGCCGAAGGGAACATTCTCATAGATCCGGTGCGGTTCCTCCATGGCGGAAACCCAGTGGCGAAGGATTCTCAACACATGAACCGTAAGACCAAGCCGTGCGATGCGATCCTTGTCTCTCGTATGGAAGGTAAAATCGGCATCGAGCATCTCACGAATGGGTAGGGGCAGTTTGGAGGGTTCGGGAATGAAGACATCCATCCGCAGTGGCGGCATCGAGTCCATGAAGAGCGGAGTAGCGTAGTACTGGCCACCAAATCCCGTGCATCCATCCATTTGCCAGAGAGGCTGGCTCGGGATCTCGAGGCTGTCGATGCGGTTTTTCGGATTCAGCAACGACGCCTGCCAGCTGATCTGGGTCCCGTTGGAGAGGGCATGGTCGATGCCGCCGCCAGGGCGCGCATCGCTGAATGCTGCCGTCGGATGGATCACGTCGTGTATGGACTCCTCGCTCAGCTCCATCACGACGATGAATTGGGGAAATGGCCGCGCAGTTGGAGTGTCCGGACTGGTCCACGACAATCGTTGGCGTTGAGAATTGTAGCTCTATCGAGGATGGCCTGAGGGGGCGTATCCGGCCTCACCGCTATCGCCGTGAACGAGGCAATTTAGAAGTCGGATATCCGATCAGCCACAACGTCAATAATCACACCACGGGCGATTCGAAGCTGACGGAGAGGGAGCCGATCGACGTCACATTCGACCATAGAACGACTGCGGAGTCCCCTAAAGAACACATAAACGGGTCTGTGGCGCTGAGTGATACAGTCCGAAGCGTGCGACCACACGACTCGAAGTTGGCAAGAGACTAGAACGCCGCATTTGCGGAAAGGTGTTGGACGTGGCCTGCAGCTGGCTGGTTTTGGTTGTGCTGAGAAATCACATGATTGGGCGAATACAATCTTACCTCGCTTCAAGGTGACTGATCATTATGGCTCGGCTGGAAACAGGCCGATTCTTTGCAGATACTGACATGGAAGAGTCGTTTATCCATCCTGGATGCGGCGGCAAGAGAGTATGTCGCTCCGAGGCGAAGGAAATCGTGAGGCTTCTCAGCATCAAAAGTTCAGTAAACCGAACCCCCTCCGATGCTTCATACCGCTGGCCGTTGTTGAAGGTGCAGACGGCAGGGATCGAGACTTTCCTGAGACGCACAGTGCTGGGGTTTGGAGCTCGGGCAGCCGGAGGTGTTGGGTGGACTCGTGTAGTAGACCGGCGGCAGGTGCTCGAGCGAGAACAGGATGCGGCGCAGGTGTAAACGGGAGGAAATGTGCATTGAGAACCTCCGCTGAGGCACGGGAGCGGAAATTGGAGAATGTGGTCAGGCGGTGCCTAATAAATGTAGAGCTGCGACAAAAGGACGGTGATACGGGTGTATAGCAGTTGCTCGGGACACTGTCTCCGCCATGTGAGCGAAACCGAAGGGCGACAGGGATAGGGCCAAATGCAGAAACACATACCAGGCGTTGTAAATAGGGACTTCGGGTTCGTTGAAAGGGTGGCAGTTTTGAGGCCAGAGCGACAGGCTGAAGGACTTAATCCGATGGTCCAGGAGGATTCGTGGTTGGGAGGGAAAGGCGGAATAAAAATGAGGGAAAGGGCGCAAAGCTACGCCGTACTTACCTCCATATCTCGCCAAGATCCATGGAGGAACCTTAGCGAGGCCCGAAGAAACAAGACGCATGCGACGATCTGCGGAGGAGAGCCCACGGCCGACTCAGCAGGCCGAATTATGCCGCCTATATGGCACCTGGTCGCCAGTGACAGAGCCGCCTGCTACATCAGTACAAGGAAGCGCTCCGTGTGCCTAACCCGGAAGGCTGGGGACCGTTTGGCCGCTGCTGCAGTTTGGCTGTGAGTGGTCGTCTCCGACGAGACCTTCAACTCTGAACTCGCGATACGAAGTCAAGCATGAACAGCGGCGGTAAAGCGAAATGGGGCATATTCCATTACGCATGGAGGATCTGCCCACGACTCGGCGGCCGGGGAGCGACGGTGTTCCCGGAGCCTATGCGGGCAGGCTCTGGAGACCGGTATGCGTTCTGGTGGTTGTGCTGGCACGCGCAGGGATCGGGCAGCCGCCAGCACGCAAACCCAGATTATCAAGTGACCCTCTCATAGCCTGTAAAATGGTCCCATGGCAGGAAGGTATCACCGGCCTGGCCCCGCCGAGTTGACGGACACCGGACAAGCGCCTTTGGAGGCATGATTCCCGCAAATGCACCAGGGCCAAGTGCATTCAATGCATGGGAAAGCGCTGATCAGCCCGTCCGTCGGGGAAATATACTAGCGGCGCTTAACCAAGTCCTCACCGGTCAGACCCCGAGCCAGGATGTTGTGGGCGAGGCCTGGGCGGGATAACAAGAGTATCCCCCGTACAGTCCGTACTCCTCGCCAAAGCACTAGTAGAGCGCAAGGTCAAGTTGGAGCATCGAATTGTAAGGGCACAAGTCCGCTAGGTCTCCTTGACGCGGCAAGTCGCGCCCAACGGGGAGATGTGATGTCTGTGTTGCGACTCGGTGCACCGTGAATGTGGGCAGGGTTGATGAAGCGGCGACACGAAGTAATAGTAGGTAACGCCTATCGGATCTTTCCAGGAAGCGGGCAGCCATGCTTGTCAGGATTCAGGTACCGAGATGTCGGGGCTCTCCCATGTGCTGGCGCCGTCCGAGAGCGTGGTGTCGCTGAGCCTGCAGGTGGATGGTGCAGGGACCCGGCGGCGGCTTGGCCGGATACAGGGTTGTGGGTTGGCATCCGTAGCACCATACTAGGTACGTACGTAGTATCCTTAGTCGTAGGTACCTTCTGTATAGTAGTACGTGATGGTAGCAGCACAAGCCGGCGTGTTGGATGGATGCTCAGAACTGTTGAGAGCTTAGGGTCCGCGATCGGATCTCTGTGGTTGGAGAAGACAAGGAGGGAGTTCGGGGGCTGGATTTCTTTCTACTGAGGTAATGTAGATAAGTACTAATACCAAGTAGCTCCTGCCCGTCATTTCAACTCTTATCTGTTTATTAGGTAATCAGCAGCTTTCAAAGGCAGGCGCACTACGTACGTACCTAATCACACATTCCTGCCTCGCTCCAACTCAAAACTTCGATCACAGGCAGTCTGGGAGGAAGGAATCGCCCCAGCTCCTTCCGACCAAGTGGAAGTCGGAAGCATTACCTTGGGCAGGTGGCATGCAGTCGGGGCCAACCTGATTCCTTCCCAGCCCATTGCACGACTGCGTCAAGGTATACCTACTACTACTATCGTACTTTACTCCAGGGAGGTACTACTAGTAGTATTTCCTACCTTACCGGTAGGTGCCTGACCTAAGCCACCTCAGCCAGCAGGTACGACATGCATGAGCCGCACTCCGAAATCCCGGTGAGGTGCAGTCTGCCTGCACCATCACCATCACCCCAAGATCGCACCGCCGTCACGTCACGCAATGGATAGTACACATCAACTTCCACCTTTTTGTTTGAATTCGCAGCAACCCTTCTCATACTGGCAAATCGTGCTAGAAGCGGCCAGCCCCACTCTGACATGGGGCAACGGCGGCGTCAACGCTGCGCAATGCACAGAGCACGCCCATGGGCGCGACGACATCGGGGCTCGCGCGAGGCCGCACGTCCATTCTCGATCTCAAATATGTATCAACCCACTGAAGGTCAGCACTCTTATAACTAACGTGTTTCACCTACGAGCGGGCCACACCCACGAGCGGGCCACTTTCTAACGCGACGCGTCTATCTATCTAAAACATTCAATTGCTCCACTATGGAACATGTCTTCTCCTTTATACGAAGCTTAGGTAATCTTAGCACTCAAAGCTATTCAAAATGACCCAAATATCAGCTTACGGGTAGCGGCAAAAGTCTACAATGTTAGCCGCACTACTCTGACTTAACGACAACGCGGCCGTATAGCTCGATGCGATACCAGGCCTAATCTAACGAAACTCACGGAGTTAGAAGAGCAAGCTATTATTCGATATATCCTTAACCTAACAACGCGATCATTTCCTCCTCGGCTACGTAGTGTTGAAGAAATGGCTAACTATTTGCTACGCGTACGCGACGCGTTACCTATCGGTAAGAACTGGGCCTCGAAGTTCGTCTAGCGCTAGCTAGAGCTCCGTACGCGTTAGTCTCGTAGGTACGACTATTAGAGAGCTAAATGCGAAGACCCGAAGCTCGTTAGTAAGTGGTTTGATCTCGTACGGAATATAAGGGCGAAATATGGGATCCTAGATAACGATACCTATAACTTCGACGAGACCGGCTTTATGATAGGCATTATCTTCGTAGGCATGGTTGTTATAACATCAGATAGCCGTATGAGGGCTAAATTAGCCTAACCTAGCAATCGGGAATGGGTAACTATAATCTAAGGCGTCAACGCGCTCGGTTGGGCGATTCTACCGTTTATTATCCTCGCCGCTTAATACCATCTCGCCAATTGGTACTAAGAATGCAATCTTCTGGCTACTTAGCGTATTGTAATAACGGAAAATGGCTGGACTACCAATAAGGTCGGTCTAGATTGGATTAAACACTTCGATCATTACATAGCGCCTTATATAAAAGGCACGTATCGGCTCCTAATCCTCGACGGCCACGAAAGTGTTACGGCCCGTTCTGCGGCCTACACGTAAGGTGCTAAGGGCCCCACTTTTTTCCTTCTACTTACGAACCGATCACCTTGATTACTTATAACACGGACGTGATTAGGGAGATCGCTCACCTCGATCACTACGTAATATACACACGATCAGTGCGATCACCTTAGTATATAGACGCGGTCTTAAACCGCCTTTAGTAAGAGCTACTCTAGCTCCTTAGCTATTAATATAGAAGTTAACGCTTAACTTACTCCAATTCCTAAGTCTCGCACTAGACTGTGACCCGACCTGCCTAGACGATACCCTAGTCTTTCTGTTAAATATAAACCGACTTCTATCTACCTTATAGTTAGACCTGAACGTTACATATTGATAGCTCTTATTTAGTGAATTACTATATTATCCTTAGGCAATACTTCGATACTTACATTATGGCTCTAAGCACGACCTTAACCCTAACCTTATCTAACATCGGAACCACTCTGACTTACACTTAGATGGAAACTAAGGACATTAAAGAGATCATTAAACTATAGCACCTAACTTCCTTTAATGGAACCTTAGGAACGCTTTAAGGATTCCTCACTTAACTTAAGGCTTACTATCGGTTCTATCCCGAAAGACTTAAGAACGACCCTAATAAGGTCCTCTATATAGGGACTTACCTAAAGGGAATTACTCTCGCCTAGTTCGAGCCTATCTTATGGGATTACCTTAATAACGAACCATAGGACTAAGACTAGGAAATAGTGAACATTTTCGCTAGCTTCGATAACTTTAAGGAAGCCATTAAGGAAGCTTTTGGAACCGTTAATAAGTAACGATAAGCTATTAAGAGACTCAAAACGCTTAGATAATGAGGATCCGTAACTAATTATATAGTTACGTTTAGACAAATTGCTATAAGCTTGGATTGGGATGACGAACCCTTAATGTTAGCCTTCTATAAAGGACTTAAGGAAGAAGTTAAGGACGAACTTTACCGAGACGAAGAACCTAACACCTTAACTAAGTACATCGCTATAGCTATGCGAATTGATAACCGATAATATACGTAACGATAGTAAAAACATAACTAAGGACTCGGATTCATTCCGTACACTATAAACTAAGGTAGGAAACGCTAACCATAAGGAACTAACTAAAGACGAAATTAACTAGGAACTATGTGGGCTCACTTAATAAACCCCAGACCTATAGAACTAGACGTAGTTCAATAAGATAAGAAGAATCTTATATACTATAATTATGGAAAGAAAGGACACTTTATATAAGAATGCTAGTTACTTAAGAAGGGGAAAGCAAATTAGAACCCCATACCGAAGAGTAAACGATAAATCAATACATTAGTAAATGAAACCCACTTAGGATACGAAATCACGGGAATGGGCGAATTAACTAGGATCACTCACGCCTCACTTTTATAGACCGTATGTTATAATAACGTATATTTAATCTATAAGTCTGATAAAGACGTAAAGGGATGGTACCCTAAGGAACTAAAGGCACCCTAGATAATTACTATGCTCGGACGAACTATAATCGAAAAAGACGAAGGAGAATACTTAGTCGACGAGTCTATAAGGACTAGCGAAGCTAAGGAATGGGAACAATAAGTAACCTAACTGCTTTAAGACATAAAGAAAGAAAATAACGAAGGAGAAACCACCGATTTAGTGGGAATAGAAGAAATCCGAGAATAGTAGGATGAGAATCTTATACCGTTCGTATGAATGACCGTGAATGTGACGTTCGGGTCTGACTGCAAGGCAGACAGAGGTCGGTTTGCAGATAGAGGTCGGTTTATGTTTAACAGAAAGACTAGGGTGTCGTCTAGGCAGGTCGGGTCATAGTCTAGTGCGAGACTTAGGAACTGAAGCAAGTTAAGCGTTAACTTCTATATTGATAGCTAAGGAGCTAGAGTAGCTCTTACTAGAGGCGGTTTAAGACCACGTCTATATACTAAGGTGATCGTACTGATCGTGTGTGTGTTACGTAGTGATTAAGGTGATCGATTTCCCTAATCACATTTATGTTATAAGTGATTAAGGTGATCGGTTCGTGAGTGGAAGGAAAAGTGGGGCCCTTAATACCTTACGTGTAGGCTACAGAACGGGCCGTAATATAATGTCTCCTCTCTTCAGATCTTATCCTAAGATTAATTAAAACCGCGTCTCTCCCTCTATCCTATTGGTTCGTTAAATCTCTCTTCCCTTTTCCTTTAGTTTCTTCGTTATGCTAACACTATAGGCCGTAGCTCTTCGTAACGTCACTACGATCTATATTTGTTAATATCTGAGCTAGGCGTCGTTATTATGGCTTGTTCCTTTTACGAATCGCACGGCTAGGAGGATCGTTACAAAATGATAGATGGTTTCGATCGCTACGCTAAATGTATTCGTCGTGATCGTTCTTATAATGCATCGGGCGTGCCTTATGCCTTAAGTGAGTTTTGTTTCCTAAGCGTATAGTGTTCTTTTCTCCTTCCTAACTTATTATTCCGTAGTTTCCCGTATCATTATTGAGAAAAAGCGTCTCGAGTCTTAAGAGGAGAAAGCGGAGGATAAGCTTAAGGCACTTTAGCAGAAAGTGAATGAATGTTAAGCACGTCTTCGCTAGCTCCGTCGTTAACGTCACGAGGTTATAAAGAAGGGCTATTAGATAGTGCGTTATGGTCTCCGTTCTTTAGACAACCTAAAGGAAGTGGATCGGGCGGAATCGGCAGCTATAGTGGACGTTCAGTCTTTTAGGGGTTTCGGTATGGTTAACTAAAACGCTATTCTTAACGGTCCTATAGATTTAGATCTGTTTACGCCCTCCTTAAAGCTAACCATTAGTGAAACTATCGTAAAAGGCGATAGCAGTTCTTTAAGTGTCTAACCGGTTCCTATGTATTTTTAACGTCACTATATCCTTTCTATTTGATGAGGTATTTAACTTCTCCGTCTATAACTTATTTGTTGAGTATTCGTTCTGGTTCGTATTCCTTTTCGTGAACTTCGATATATAATTATCGTTTCGCGTTTTTTGGTGCTAGTTTGAGGAGTGAAATGTGGAAGATGTTATGCATTTTTATCGTTTTAGGTAATGACAGTTAGTAATTAGTGTCTAAAAGTTTTTTTGCGATTTTGAATGGTCTAACTTTCTTATGATTGAGTTTCGCATTTAGTCGATTTGTCGTGAAATTTCGTTAGAGTAAGTAGACCATATCTCCTCTCTTAAAGATCGGTCCCTTCGATCTTTTCTTATTATAGTAATGTGCTATCCGTTAGTATACGTACTTAAGTTCTTTTTGTATCCGTGAGTGTAATGAGCGTAGTTAGTTAGCTATAAGTATAGCTTTTTCCGTAAGTGGTCCTTCTTTTAGGGTTCGGTAGGCTTTTAAGTTATACCTATAGTTAACGTACATTAGCGTGAGCTAGGTTGATTTAGCGATCGAGCTATTATAAGCGAGTTAAGCCGTTAGTAGCTTTGAAACCTAATCGTCTTGTTCGTAATTAATATAATATCGTAAGTATTGTTCTAAAGTTTGGTTAAGCCTCTCGGTTTGTCTATCCGTTTGAGGGTAATATGCCGTACTTAGTTTATGTTTCAGTCTGAGTTATGTTATGAGGGTTTGCTAAAATTTCGAGGTAAATATCGTTCCTCTATCTAAGATGATTTCCTTAGGCAGTCTATAATTACTAATAATGATTTTAAGAAAAGTGTATGTAAGTTCTTCAGAGTTACTCGCTTCCTTATAAGGAATGAAATATCCGTACTTTATAAGCCTATCGGTGATAATAAAGATACTATCGTAAACTATATCCGTTATGGGTTCTTTCGATAATGATAGTTTCGTGATGTAGTCGAAGGTAATTAATTCCTATAGTCATGTTAGCATTAGTAAAGGTTTAAGCTCTCTATATAGTTTGTGTTATATTGCTTTTACTTATATATAGTCTTCACATTCTTTTATAATACGTATAACATCATTCTTAATTCCTTAGTAATTATAGGTCCTTCGGATCCTTTTAAGGGTTCTTCGAATTCCTTAGTGTCTTAACGTTAGGTAATGCATGGATTTCTTTAATAGTCCTTTCTCGTAGGTTTCTTACGTTAGGAATCTATGTTTTTCCGTTATATTCGTTTCCGTTTCCTTAGTTAATGACTTTAGGTTTCACTTCGTGTCCTTAATATAGTACATTAGTTTCCTTAATCTCGTTATGTAAATCGTTAGTGACTTCTACCTTATAGGTAACGGTATTTAATAATCGCTATTTAAGGTTTCCTTATTTATTAACTTATAGAAGTTGTCCCGTTGCCTTTACTTCTCCTATATTATAATCTAGTCGTTAGCTAAAAGCGTTAGCTTTGCCGTTTTCTAATCCCTTTTGGTAGATGATCTCGAAATTAAAGTTAGCTAAGAATTTAGCGTATCTTAATTATCGTTTGCTAAGTTCTTACGTTATAGCGAAGTATATAATATTCTTATAGTTAGTGTAAACCTTAACTTTATGTTTACTTCCCGTAAGGTAATGTCGGAATTCTTTAAATGCTTAGATGATGGCTAGGAACTCCTTATCGTAAATTAGGTAGTTAAGTTCTGCTTCATGAAGTTTCTTAAAGTAGAAGGCGATTAGTTAGAGTCTTCCTTTATTATCTCGTTATCTGATTTAAGTACTAATTACGAAGTCTAAGGCGTCGGTTTCCAATTCCACTTATCGTTTAGGGTTAAAGGTTGTTAAGACCACGTCTAAAGTGATCGTGTCCTTAATTTTATCGAAGGCTTATTAGCATCCTTTTATTCACTCGAATTTCGTCAATCCTTTCGTAAGGTTTATGAGTAGTGTTACGATCTTACTAAAATCTCGCATAAAGCGTTAATAGTAGTTAGTGAGTCCGATGAAGGCTTATACGTCCTTCACGTTCTTAAGTGTCGGCTAGTCACGTATTAATTCGATTTTCTTTAGGTCTATCTGAATCTCATTTAGGGTGATAATATATCTAAGAAATTCCACTTTCTGAACGTGGAAATAGCTCTTCGTAGGTTTAACGAGGAGTTTCGCATCTTATAGCGTTTAGAGTACCTTATGTATATAATCCTTATGTTCTTTAAGGGTTTCTAAGAAGATTAGGATGTCGTCTAGATATATAATAACGAAGATATTAAGGTATTCCCGTAATATCGTATTGATCATTCGTTAAAATGATGTTAAGGCATTAGTTAGACTAAAAGGCATGACTAAGTACTTAAATAGCCCGAACTTAGTTCGAAAGGCTATTTTCTATTCGTCTCTAAGCTTAATGCGGATGAGATTATAAGCGTCCTTTAGGTTAAAAGCCGTAAAGTACTTCTTGCTATAAAGCCTGTCTCGTAGTTTAGAGATAAGCGGTAATAGTGTTCGGTCCTTAATGGTAATATCATTAAGTTATTAGTAATCCATAACTAACCGTAGTTTTCTATTCTTCTTTAGAACGAACATTACTGAGTATCTTACTTCCGATTTAGATAGCTAAATGTAACCTTTAGCGAGTTTGTCGTTTAGATATTCCCGTAATGTGGTAAGTTACGTCTCATTAAGGTTATATATTTTGTGGAACTTAATCATAGCTCCGTCTTTAAGGTAGATTTCGTAATCCTATTGACTATATTCTAGTAGTCCTATGTTAAGTTTTTCTTAAAACAGTTTGTCGTATTTATGGTATTCTTTAAGGACGTTCTTCATTCTATCTTCGTCTTCTAAGGGCGTTTCTTCTTGCTAACTAAGTGTCTTATTGACATGACTTAAGTGTCGTTTAAGGAGTGTAATTATTTTCTTAACTCGTTTGTTATGTTTCCACGATTACTTATGTTATAAACTAAGTTGTAAGCTCTTCTGAGTCGCTACTATAGCTATTATCGTTTCCTTCGATGTTATCGCCTAAACGGCTCGCTTATAGCTTCCTTATGAAGCTTCTCTAAAGGCTAAGTCGTTACGAAATTTCGCTTCTTCTAGTCGTAAATAATCGTCACGCGCTATAGTGTCTATCTATCGCAACTAGTCAGTACGCTAATCGATTATAGGGTTACTTTCCTAAAGCTATAGGTGACTAAGTATTAGATCGTAACCGGATAGGTTTATAACATCGAAACTAACTTACTTATAGTGTCCTTAAATAGACATATCGAGATGATCAGTCTCTATGTCGACCTTCCCACCATTATAGTTAAAAGCGTCGCCTTCGATGTTATATAGCCTATAAGGCTCGACTTTCTAATGTTATGGTAGCTAATAGTGGTTAACTATAGTTAGGGATATATAGTTTCCTATCGCACTACTATCCAATAGTGCTTATATGCGATGTCCTTAGATCTAGACATCTAAGACCGTTTTCATGTGTTACGACCCGATATGCGGCCCTTACGTGCTCCGGAGGGACCCACCTTTTTCCTCCAATCACTTAAGGCCGCTAGGCTCGTAGCGCTCCTATATAGGCTCACCGTGAGCTAGGAGGGATCATAACGAGCCTTATATAAGGGATCACGACGCTCTAATATGCGTCGTCTAAGTATATAGACGCGGTCTTAAACCGCCTTTAGTAAGAGCTACTCTAGCTCCTTAGCTATCAATATAGAAGTTAACGCTTGACTTGCTTTAGTTCTTAAGTCTCGCACTAAACTGTGACCTAACCTGCCTAGACGATACCTTAGTCTTTCTGTTAAACATAAACCGACCTCTATTTGCCTTATAGTTAGACCCGAACGTTATATATTGATAGCTCTTATTTAGTGGACTATTATGTTACCTTTAGGCAATACTTTAATACCCACACTATAGCTCTAAGCACGACCCTAACCTTAACATTATCTAACATTAGAACCACTCTAACTTACACTTAGATGGAAACTAAGGATATTAGTGAGATCATTAAACCATAGCACCTAACTTCCTTTAATGGAACTTTAGGAACGCTTTAAGGATTCCTTACTTAACTTAAGGCTTACTATCGGTTTTACCCTAAAAGACTTAAGAACGACCCCAATAAGGTCCTTTATATAGGGACTTATCTAGAAGGAACCGCTCTCGCTTGGTTCGAGTTAATCTTACGGGACTACCTTAATAACGAACCACGAGACTAAGACTAGGAAATAGTGAACATCTTCGCTAGCTTCGATAACTTTAAGGAAGCCATTAAGGAAGCTTTTAGAACCGTTAATAAGTAACGATAAGCTATTAAGAGACTTAAAACGCTTAGATAATGAGGATCCGTGGCTAATTACGTAGTTACGTTCAGACAAATTGCTATAAGTTTGGATTGGGATGACGAACCCTTAATGTTAGCCTTCTATAAAGGACTTAAGGAAGAAGTTAAGGACGAACTTTACCGAGACGAAGAACTAGATACCTTAACTAAATACATTACTATAGCTGTGCGAATTGATAACCGATAATATGCGTGACGATAGTAAAAGCGTAACTAAGGATTCGGATTCATTCCGTATATTATAAATTAAGGTAGGAAACGCTAACCCTAAGGAACTAACTAAAGGCGAAATCAACTAGGAACTGCGTGAGCTCACTTAACAAACCCTAGACCTATAGAACTAAACGTAATCTAACGAGATAAGAAGAACCTCACATGCTATAATTATAGAAAGAAAGGACACTTTATATAAGAATGCCGGTCACCTAAGAAAGGGAAAGCAAATTGGAACCCTATACCGGAGAGTAAGCGATAAATTAACACACTCGCGAACGAAACTCACTTAGGATACGAAACCATAGGAATGGGCGAATTGACTAGGACCACTCACGCCTCACTCTTATAGACCGTATGCTATGATGACGTATATTTGATCTATAAGTCCGATAAAGACATAAAGGGATGGTACCCTAAGAAACTAAAGGCACCTTAGACAATCGCTGTGCTTAGACGAACTATAATCGAAGAAGATGAAGGAGAATACTTAGTTAACGAGTCTATAGGAACTAACGAAGCTAAGGAATGGGAACAATAAGTAACCTAACTGCCTTAAGATATGGAAAATAACGAAGGAGAAACTACTAACTTAATGGGAATAGAAGAAATCTGGGAATGGTAGGATGAAAATCTTATGCCGTTTGTACGAATGACTGTAAACGACTGGAAGTGTGCAGTAAGCGTTAGGCAAAATCCCATGCTAAAAGGAGGATGCTAAGTCGTGTTCATTCTAGTATATAACATTCGATAACTATTTAACCTTAAAAACCCTACACCACGATGGGTATTCGGTAATGACGAACGACTCGCACCTAGACATTAGGACCACGAGGAAATCGGATGGATCTCATATATTTACCACCATTATGAGATACACCTCAAACAGAAAGGACGACATAACACATTTCCATAATAACTACTAGACATTAGAATCACTTAACTATACACTTAGGAAGAAGCAAAGTACCTCCGTTTCGTACACCGTAGCGAAGAAGCATAGGTGGTAGCCTTATAATACAACTCGTTAGAAGCCTATCTCCTAGATAGCGACCCCGAAGATGGATATAATTACGAACGAGAGGACTGTGAGATGCATATAGCGTATAAGGTGCAATAATGGCACGAAAAACGACGAGAAGAAATTTAATGACATCACGAAGACGATAAGCAATACGAACGATTTAAGTAAGCACAAACAGAGATGTTACGGTAAAGACGTAAGGGAAGGTAGGATCCTAAGAAGATACTAAAGCATATCCTCGAATGTTAGGAATGCGTTCTGGAAGCCTTATTACGTTATGACGATATCCTAGACCCTATAAGTAACCTATACTTCGAAGGATTCGACTTCTTTCGGAATAAAGAAACTTAACCAGGACAGAAGGAACGATAGGAGGAGATCAGGAAGAAACTCCTTATAACTTACGCACATAAAAGCTTATTGGAGAATAACGACGAAGAAAGTGTCTATAATTCCGACGGATACGGAAACACGAGACTAGTGGACCTTAATTTAAGAGAACGGTACTATTAGCTAACAAACCTGGGAACTAAGACACTTAAGCATTACCTCTATGAGCTTTTCCTATATAAGGAATGCAACAAAAAGGAAGACCCGGAGAAACATATAGACGAGATATACTACCTTTAGGCTAGAAACTTTAACTTCGTGACGAAATAAACGAATAACTTAAGACTCGTTATAGTTTAGGAAGAACTCAAAGAAGTAAGTAACGCATAATAATGCGTACACGGAAATAAGAATAACTAGGCAAAAAACGACTAGCGTCATTTATGAAAGGGCTATAGAATGACTTAAACACCTTAAGGACCCTTTACGCGATACAGGCAGATCGCGGTATGAAAACGGTCTTAGATGTCCAGATCTAAGGACATTATATGCGAGCACTATTAGATAGTGGTGCGATGGGAAACTACATATCCCTAGCTATAGTTAACCACTATTAGCTACTATGGCATTAGAAAGTCGAACCTTATAGGCTATGTAACATCGAAGGCGACGCCTTTAACTATAATGGTGGGAAAGTCGACATGGAGACTGATTATCTTAACATGTCTATCTAAGGACACTATAAGTAAGTCAGTTTCGATGTTATGAACCTATCTGGTTACGATCTAATACTTAGTCACTTATGGCTTTAGGAAAGTAACCTTATGATCGATTGGCGCACTGACTAGCTACGATGAATGGACACCGTAGCGCGTGACGATTATTTACGATTAGAAGAAGCGAAATTTCGTGATGACTTAGCCTTTAGAGAAGCTTTATAGGGAAGCTATAAGCGAGCCGTTTAGGCAATGACGTTAAAGGAAACGATAATAGCCATAATAGCGACTTAGAAGAGCCTACAACCTAGTTTATAATATAAGCAATCACGAAAGCATGATAAACGAGTTAAGAGGATAATTACACTCCTTAAACGACACCTAAGTTATGTTAACAAAACACTTAGTCAGCAAGAAGAAACGCCCTTAAAAGACGAAGATAGAATGAAGAACGTCCCTAAGGAATACCATAAG